>SJYQ01000647.1:560408-611628 GCA_006410935.1 Redunca redunca | reverse complement strand
TTCCATACTGGCAAGAAATGAAACTATGTTATGGATATAAATAGATAAATAGATATATATATATATGACAGATAGAGATATTTGTATGTGTGTGTATGAGCACATATTAATAAAAAGGTATAGAAGGAAATACACCAAAGTGTTAAGATACCTCCCGATAAGCAGAACTGAAGGGGTAAAAGGTAAGATCACTTACTTTTTACATACACCTGTATTTTTTGAACTGTATAATAAACATGCTCGACATGTAATTTTTTGAAAATAGTAAAGTGCATAATTAAATTATTTCAAGTTATTGAAGCAAAATTTGGATTAAATACTAAGTATCAACTCTGTCCTATGAGTGTATCTGAACTACCAAGCATAGGTTGAATTTTAATTAAATCCAATAAGAAGAAGATCAACATACTTTTTACAGTATCACAAAACTGCTGAAGATATCTTTAAAAGACAAGGCAGAATCCTCTACTCCTGATCAAGAACTAACGATTTATCACAATATTAAACGCATTCAGTACTTTTAAGAGTTCACGTGTTCCTCATACAGATATGAAAGCAAGAAGCAGTAGATGTGATACGGATATGAAACCACTCATCTCCCTGAGGCAGCTGAATTGCAACATATAAACACATGAACCTGAGGAGTCAATGAACCCTAAATATAAGAAATCTAGAGAAAATAACACGAATATACATCAAAATCAAATTGCTTAAAACCAGTAAAAAAGAGAGTATCTTAAAAAGGGGCCAGAGGGAAAAAAGTACTTTAAAAGAGAAGACAGGAAATATTTGGAAACTAAACAATAGGGAAATTAGAAAGTCTCTTGAATTAATTGAATAAAATCTCTTGAACAGAATGTCAAAATAGATACAGCTTAAATAGTATTTTAACTGTAGGAAAATTTATAATAGTAAATGCATTGAGCAGGAAAAAAAAAAGTCTCAAAGTAGTCAGAGTACACCTTAAGGGATTACTCTGGTGGTTCAGTGGTTAAGAAACTGCCTTGCAATGCAGGGAATGTGGGTTTGATCCCTGGTCAGGGTGGCTCAGACGTTAAAGCATCTGCCCACAATGCAGGAGACCCGGGTTCAATCCCTGGGTTGGGAAGATCCCCTAGAGAAGGAAATGGCAACCCACTCCAGTATTCTTGCCTGGAAAATCTCACGGATGGAGGAACCTGGTAGGCTACAGTCCACGGGGTTGCAAAGAGTTGGACATGACTGAGCGACTTCACTTTCAGGAAACTGAGTCCCACATGCCTCAGAGCAGCTAAGCCGATGCACCAGAACAAGAAAGCCCACGCACCACAACAGAAGCTCCTGCATGCCACAACTAAGCCCCAGGCAGCCAAATAAATAAACAAACTTGTTTCTAAAAAAGAGCACCCCTTAAAATACTAGCCAGAAAAAGAACATTTATTAAGACCTGAAATAAGCAGAGAATTAAAATAATGACAATGTATCATCATGGAAACAAATGAAATAGAAAATGAAAAACAACAAAGAAAGTCAATGAAACCGAAAGCTAGTTTTCAGAGAAGATTAAAAAACAAATGAATACACCTCTAGCAAGACTGATAAGAAAGGGAAATAACATGCATTGCCAGTAACAGAAATGAGAGAGGCAACATCACTACTCATCCAACAGACATTATCAAGGACTTTATGCCAGTAAGTCCAGCAACTTAGATGAAGCAAATTCCTCTAAAGACAAAATCTACCAAAGCTCACTTGAAATCAAAGTGATTTCAAAGAAGTCAAAGGTGTAACCAAAAACCTTATCACAAAGAAAATGCCAGGACCAGAAAAGATTGCTGGTTAAGGAAACCAAACATTTAAGGGGAAAAAAAACACCAATTTCGCAGAAACTCTTCTAAAATATTAAAGAGAAGGGGATACTTCCTCACTCATTATATGAAGCCAGTATCATTCCATCACTAAAACCAGATAAAAATAAGAAAACTACAGATCCTTTCTCTGATGAATATAGATTAAAAATTATTGGCACATTTTTAACAAACTGAATCCAACAATATATAAAGAGGATAATAAGTAAGGAAAAAGTATCATTAATCCCAGGAAGGCAAGGTTGGCTTAATACTCAAAAACGTGTAATTCACCATTTTATTACACAACATCAGGAATCTCTAAAACGGCTCCCTGTGATGGCCACTTTCAGGCAGCCACACTCTTCTTTCGTCTACAGATCTTCCACGTGGGCTGTATTTGCTGACTTAGATCCAATAAACAGAATACGGCAGAATCACGGGCTATCGCTTCTGAGAGAAGATTATAAAAAGACTGTGGCACTGGTACCCCCTCACTCCCATCCCGTCTCCTAGATCACTATCCAAGGCAAAGTCAGCAGCCACATCAGAAAGAGGTTCTGTAGAGAGGCGCATTTACGAGAAGGACGGCCAACAACCACAGGACCTGAGCCTTCAAGTGTGACCACCGCCCCTGCCCCTGCTTGACTGGAACCTCATACAAGACTGAGTCACAGGCACTCAGGTAAGGAGTCCTGGATTCTCAACCAGCAGTAACGGTGAAACTGAACGCCTTTCTCCCGAGAACAGGACGTCCACTCTCGTCATGTTGACTCAGCATTGTATTACAAGCTCCAGACAATGCCACAAGGCAAGAAAAAGGAAATAAAAGACATCCACTTCGAAAAGGAGGAAATAAGACCAACTTTATTCACAGAAGACATTACCATCTATGTTGAATGAGATCTACCAAGAAAAAAGCAAAAACACTAGAATTATCATGTTGATCAAGGGTGCAAGATATAAGACCAATATACAAAAATCATTTGTGTTTTCAGACATTAATAACAATCAGAAATTTTCATTTAAAATAACAGCATTTATAACAGTTTCAATCAATATAAAATACTTAGTGATACATCTGACAAAATCTCTGCAAATCTGTTCACAGAAACTATAAAGTATGCTTGAGAAAAATAAAACAAAGGGACCAACCAACTCACACGTCTTTCAATCCACTGTGATACTTTCAGAAAGAAGTTAATCTCTGTGTTTCAGCCATAAAATACTGAATTTCTTAAAAGAAGATTTACATATAACTATCAAGCAAGGTGATAAATGTGTGTAAAATGATAACATAAACAGGTACAAATAGGGTTGAATTGATACAATGATAATGGGAAAATGATGACCATGTTTGAACTCCAACCCTATCCTTCAAAGTAGCACCAGGAAGTATTTTGCCAAAGAGAATATGGAGCTGACACAGCACTGTACTTAACTCTACATTCTATTTTTTATTCAAGCTCTTTGAACTATCTTAGTAAATTTGTCTTTATCAAAAAGTTTTTTTTGGGGGGAAAACTCCTGCAAATGTATAGGGAAATTTTACCATAAAATATAACATTTTAGCACACATACACCAGCACACCATAGCGGGGGAGAAGGTAAAATGACAAATGTCACTTCAATATGTTGGCAGAGGAAAGAAGAGCACCTTCAAACCTAAAAAGGAATGAACTTACTTCTTAGCCAGTTTATGATAAACTCATATAAACTCATATCAGATAAACTCATATAAACCCTTCATTTGCTTCCTGCCTCCAACTCTGAGAAAACTAATATTCACACAGTTTTTTGTTAACTTTAAGAGACACAGGTACATTGGATTGGAAATTTTGATAACTCTTTAAGAGAAACTGTTACAGAATATACTGTGATGAAAGCCTTATCTCCTTCTTCATGCCTTATATTAAGAGCCCTACATTAACATGTTTTCAGTGACATGCATGATAATTGTAAACATCAGTGTAAACGGTACACCTGTGGAAAACCAAGTTCTCTAAAGCCATGAAGACAAAAAAGGCAGCCCAATTCTAATTTTGGGGAGGAAAAAGTATTTCAACAAAATTTTCTAAAATTAAAATATTTCCCACAAACATTCTTAAATATTTCACGTTTATCATTTTTGCTGCTGCTGCTGCTAAGTCACTTCCGTCGTGTCCGACTCTGCGCGACCCCACAGACAGCAGCCCACCAGGCTCTCCCATCCCTGGGATTCGACAGGCAAGAACACTGGAGTGGGTTGCCATTTCCTTCTCCAGTGCATGAAAGTGGAAAGTGAAAACTGAAAGTGAAGTCGCTCAGTCGTGTCCGACTCTTCACGACCCCATGGACTGCAGCCTACCAGGCTCCTCCGTCCATGGGATTTTCCTGGCAAGAGTACCGGAGTGGGGTGCCATCGTCTTCTCTGATCATCATCAGCAAATAACTAAATACAAGTAGAAAACAACTACTAATGCAAAACGAACTTCTGGGAAACAGTATACTTGTTCAAACACAATGCCTTAGATGTTACTTTACTTGCTACATTCACAACCGTATTTCCTGCTAGTCAGTTTCTAATTCATATGATAATTTAGAAAGATATCAGTATTCTATGGTGGTTTGCAGAGTGTCATATTTTCCAGGCAGCTCATCAGAAGAACACAGGGGAGACTCAGCATCTTCTGATGCATTTCCATGCAGGCAAGGATGTTGTATATATCTCTTAACCCTTTCCTTACTGGCTCAGTGCCTGGCCCACAGTGAAGTGCAACAAGTTTCTCTAGAATTAATCCACCAGATTTAAGAGGATTCGTCCAAATTATCAGTCTTCATGCTCTCTTGCTAAAAGGGCTGAAGTTCTGCAATATTTATTATTCAAGATCTACTGTCACAAACAAACCAAAAAAAAAAAAAAACCCACAGCAATCTTGACATACAAATAATAAACATACATATATATTCATAAAATGCTATCAGTAAAAGTATTTTTAAACTACAAGCTCAATGTGATAAGCAGAATTCTATGACACCCAATTGACCTTTCTCTCTCTCTCTTTAGTTGTTCAGTCGTGTCCAACTCTTGCGACCCCAACAGACTGTAGCCCACCATGCTCCTCTGTCCATGGGATTCTCCAGGCAAGAATACTGGAGTGGGTTGCCACTGCCTTCTCCCGGGGATCTTCCCAACCCAGAAATCGAACCCAGGTCTCCTGCATTGCCGGCAGATTCTTTACTGACTGAGCTATGAGAGAAGGCTTTGAATAACACCCTTCCCTTTGAGAGTGACTACGACGAGATATCATACCACTGTTCCTTTATGTGATATGAGAAATGGGAGAGTAGCCTGCTGGGCCTGACCTAATCAGGTGAGCCCTTTAAAAGCAGAGCATTTTCTCTAGTTGGCTTCAAAGAGAAAGGCAGAGGTATGATCTGGTTAGCCTGGAAGAAAGTCAACATTTCACACTAAGACTGCCTATGGGGCCCACAGGGCACAGACTAGAGGGTGGTTTCTAAGGGCTGACAGTAGTTACTGACAATTGGAACAAATGGGGACCACTGTCGTACAACCACAAGAAAATGAGTCCTGCCATTTACTAGCGAGCTTATAAGTCGATCCCACGCCCCTGGTGAGACGCACAGCCATGGCCAACACCTTGACTTCAGCCCAGTGAGACCTAGAGAAGAAAAATCAGCTATGCCGTGCCTGGACTTGTAAACTACAGAAACTGTGAGACAATAAGCTAGCAAGTACACAGCAACGTGTTACACACCAACAGAAAACTAATGAACTCGCTTTAGTGAAACTGCCTGAAGCACTCATATTTGACAGAATGTTCTTAGGAACATGTTGCAGGTACCACTTTCTCTACCTGATACACTGTATCAGATCCAAGAGAGATAAGCAACATTTCCTAGGATTGCTATCCATAAATGACCATATTATTGGGAGCTTTCTGCATGACATAACTCCATCAGCAATATAAAACCCATGAAAAAATTCTCCACATAACTAAATTAATACACAATTTATGCTTGTGTTCCCTTCACTTGGGTTTGTATGAATAAAACCAGCATCAGGCCCACTTTGTACAGGTACCTTCATCCAGGGAGAGTAATCCATACTTGCGTTTTCCACATAGGGCAAAGTGTCTGTTCTGGAAAAGCTTCCAGTTTCCAGTATTTAGGACCAACAACTTAAACTTGATCTGGCCATCTCTGTTAACCACAGCACAACAGAGAGCAGAAATCCAGGCCCTTCAGAAGGATATGGGGAAGCAGCCTCACTGAGCTCATTAGCTCATCAGGGAGGGGTCTTGCCCGCAGAAGGAGCCAGGCAAGGTGAATTAAGAGCAGAAATCCAGGCCCTTCAGAAGGATACGGGGAAGCAGCCTCACTGAGCTCATTAGCTCATGAGGGAGGGGTCTTGCCCCCCAGAAGGAGCCAGGCAAGGTGAATTAAGAGTGGCCCTCATTCCCCCTAGCTGCCATTTCTGGCTTTCCTGGTGACTCAGTTGGTAAAGAATCCACCAGCAATGCAGGAAACCTGGGTTCCATCCCTGGGTTGGCAAGATTCCCTGGAGAAGGAAATAGCAACCCACTCCAGTATTCTTGCCTGGAGAATTCCATGGAGGGGGAGCCTGGCGGACTTCAGTCCATGGGGTCGAAAGAGTCGGAAACAACTTAGCAACTACACCACCACCACCAAATAATTAAATTATTAAAGTGCACATGGTGCGTGAAGAAAGGGTGAGCTGACAAGAGTCCTAGTGTACCAGGGGGTTCCAGAAGGCAGACTAGACACTGGGGCTACTCTCCAGTGCCCAAGGCTTCTCTTGAATCTTCCCATCAACCTGCAGCAATCTAAGTAAACACTATGAGTGCATGCTTAGCTGCTCAGCTGTGTCCAGCTTTCTGTAATCCCATGGACTGTAGACAGCCAGGCTCCTCTGTCCACGTGATTTTTTAGGCAAAAGTAGGTTGCCATCTCCTTCTCCAGGGGATCTTCCCGAACCCGGGATCGAACCCACATCTCCTCTGTCTTCTGCATTGGCTGGCAGATTCTTTACAACTGAGTTACCCAGAAAGCGTGTGGGCTACACTGGCGCCCCCAAATAGAATCTGTCTTTCTTCTCACAACAAAATGCTTATGGTTGGTGCAGTAGAAAGTCTTGGTGACAGAATCTCATAAGAAAAGCAGAGGATAAAGGCATGATGTGCCAAACTGGAAAAAAAAAAATCAGCAGGAACCCATAACCTCAAAAAGGCCGATTTTTTTTCAACCACCAAACAGTAGCCCTTTGATCCACTGTTAACTTTCATGTACAGCCCCAGTGCCCAGATTCTGGTCTATGTTCCAATTTTCCACTGTAAAGAAAGAGGAATCCTTGGAAGCAACCTGATTCCAGGTCACAGGGCAGGAAGCACAAAACAGCTGTGAAATATCCAGCTGTTACCAGAAAATTAAGATCTTTTAAAACATGTCAGGGACAATGTTAGAAGGACAAAGGAATCTGGATATAGGGATTCCTATATCCAAGCTGTGATTACATTATTGAGCATTAAAGAGAAAATAAAATTATGGTTAAATGGAACAAGTGAGTTATTGAAAGACCCCAAGTTCATTCTGATTTTGAGAGAGAAAAGTCAATATTAAAGGACAAATGGCAGTTGTGAGGAAGGATGAATACAACAGGATCCACAGTTGGTTTTCACATGTGGAACGGTGAGTGCGCCAAGCAGGGCCAGAAAAAGTAGGAGCTGTACCCAACACAGGAGTGAGTGCTCAAGGCTCCTGGAAAGAGGGTCTAAACAGCCCAAGTGCACAAAGAACAGCAATGCAGGATGTTTCAATAACAGACCAGGTCAATATAACACAGCAATAAACCAAAGGGTACGTGATGTGGCCTAAGCAATGTTTTACAAAGAATACATTTAGTGGAGAGAGACCAGATGGTAAAGAAATATCACTGTGGAAGACATTTTTTGGAAATAAGTTAAATTTTTAAAACTAAGTGAAATTTAACCCTTAAACAGAAAATTCAACTCAAATGCTAACCAATGACTCAGATCTGAATCACTCTGGAAAAAAATGAACCAAGACTTTTGTGGACCGCAACAGTCAAACATGAGTTTGAGCAAACTCCAGGAGTTGTTGATGGACAGGGAAGCCTGGCGTGCTGCAGTCCACCGGGTCGCAAAGAGTTGGACACGACTGAGCGACCGAACTTAACAGTCTACAACTCCAGATCTTGTAACCCCAGCTATTCTGCGAAGCCATTGTTTTAATTGTGGGTTTGTAACGATTACACAATGGGCTTCCGTGGTGGCTCAGTGGTAAAGAATCTGCCTACCAAAGCCGGAGACATGGGTTCAGTCCCTGGTTTGGGAAGATGCCCTGGAGAAGGAAATGGCAACCCACTTATTCTTGCCTCGGAAATCCCATGCACAGAGGAGCCTGGCGGGCTACAGGCCATTGGGTTGCAAAAGAGTTGGACACGACTTAGCAACTAAACTACAACAACAGAGAAGATTACACAATCCCAAGAAGATTCAAAAACATTATTATTGAAACCCTTAGAAGGAACCTAATTAAGTAGACCCATATTCCTAGGAAGGCATAAAAAGAAATATAAAAATAATATGAAATTAATTAAACCCAGTGTTGGTGCTTTAAAATAGGATGGGCATAAGTGTGGTAATATAACGTGCAAGAATATTTGTGCATGTTTTCCTCATTTAAAAAATATCTGAAATATGTTAAGATAATCTGTCACACTAAGTATTTGAAATTAAGGGAATTTAATTAAGGCAGTAATCAGTACTTAAATAGATTGAGACAAATTGGTTTTGAAAATTACATTAACTACATATATTTTTAATGATGTGGGCACTAGCTGGGGATGTTCCAGGCACAGAAGACTCTTAGACATGGTATTCACCATCAGCTTTAGCTGTCCTTAACGCAGCACAGGGCACACCAAGCCATAGCCTTCCTCTTACTCCAAGCCATGGACCAGCCCAATCACAGTAAATAGCTACACCAGCAGTACTGCCTGAACACAACAGATATTCCAATGTTACCAGGAAACAGGATATGTTTTCTCTATGACGGCATTTTTTCACACTTCCTTGATCCACTTAGAAACTGAAGCGACAAAATGTACATAAGCAGGGATGTCTGATGGTACTTGAAAACAGAAAAAAAGAAGAGATCATCACAAATACCAAAATAAACTTCTGTTCCTTTCTTTTTTCCAGTAAATTCAACAGAACCCAGAATTTCAAACATGGTTAGAGATGCACCCACACATTCAGACGTTCATCGGAATCCATTACTTCGGTTCACTCATCATAAGCTCACAGACTCAAAACTCAGCAAAAATTGTTAGCAATTCAAACAGTGTTGGAGGCTCCAAAAGTCACAGTTTGACCTACAATTTTAGCTTGGAGCTATGTAAAATCCAGACAACTGTCTCCCAAACTCACAGCAGTGGATTTGAAACAGCACAACTTAATTCTGTTAAGGTTGGCACTCACTGCAAGCGAATTCACTGGGGCCGAAAACTGTCCCTTTGAATCAACCATTTTCTGATGAGCGGCATTTCACTGGGTTTCAGAGGGTGATCTCTACTTCACTCCACACCCTTCATGAAGGCAAACACCAGAAAAAGAACTGGCTTCCACCATGATCTTCTGACATTCATAGAAGGAATATCCACGCCAGATTCAATGCAAAACCGAAAGCAGCACAATTCTTGACAAGGAAACAACCTCCTCCATTTGTTTTCCCCGCATCTGTTACCCAGTGAGGGCCTGGTGGCTTTGTCTTACTCAGTATCCTCTCCCAAAATCTGCTCCCAATTAAAAAGCAATCCTCAGTCATTCACAAGTCTTTGAACACTTAAAATCAGAGTATCACCTCTCCCTGGATTATTTGAACGTTAAGCATTATAGGATAAAAAGTTTCATCCACTGTAAAGAACTGGTGAGTGGGGAATGAAGGGGGAGAGTATAGGAGAAATTTCTAACGCCACTAGAATCATAGTTCTTAACAGTTGCTTCCATCTCTAACCTAAACCTGCAAGATCGAAACTCATGCTGTCCTCTCTTTGGTTGAAGCCTTCTCTTTTCTCCTCTGTGTGTATGAGTGTGTATAGCAGCAGCAGTGTGAATGACTACATGGAGCAATTAAAAAAAAAAAAAAGAATGCACTATCTGTATGTATATAATGGGATATATGCCCGAGAATCCTTTCACTTACAACTATATTTTATCAGAACCAACATCTTGCCTGAAATCACCTTCAGAACATTAGCAAATATATAGGCAAGCATGCCACCCATATTACTTCAGAATTAAGTGACTCAGAGGGCTTCCCTGGTGGCTTAGAGATAAAGAATTTGCCTGTCACTGCAGAAGTCTCAGGTTCAATCCTTGAGTTGGGAAGATCCCCTGGAGAAAGAAAGGACAACCCATTCCAGTATTTTTGCCTGGGAAATCCCATGGACAGAGGAGCCTGGCAGGGTTCAGTCCACGGGGTTGCAAAGACTTGGACACGACTTTGCAACTAAACTACAAGTATCTCAGAACAAATCAATTCAATTCCCTGGGTCTCAGTCTTCTCATTTGTAATGTGACACAGCTGAAGCAAACGACTCTTCAGGCCTTTGGCAGCTCAACCGTTCCATCACAAACTCCAGGCAGCAACTTACTGCTGGTGGCGGTTTCTGTTTAGTCGCTCAGTCATATCTGACTCTGTGACCTTCTGCGACCCCATGGACTGCAGCATACCAGGCGTCCCTGTCCTTCACCATACCCCAAAGTCTGCTCAAACTCATGTCCATTGAGCTGGTGATGCCATCCAACCATCTCATCCTCTGTCACCTCCCCCTTCTCCTCCTGCCTTCAATCTTTCCCAGCATCAGGGTTTTTTTCCAATGAGTTGGCTCTTCACATCAGGTGGCCAAAGTATTGGAGCTTCCGCATCAGTCCTAATAAATATTCAGGGCTGATTTCCTTTAGGATGGACTGGTTTGATCTTCTTGCAGTCCAAGGGACTCTCAAGAGTCTTCTCAAGCACCACAATTCAAATTCCAGCAACATCAATTCTCTGGCACTCAGCATTCTTTATGGTCCAAATCTCACATTTGTACATGACTATTAGAAAAAACATAGCTTTGACTATATGGGTATTTGTCGGCAAAGTGATGCTTCTGCTTTTTGATACACCGTCTAGGTTTGTCATAGCTTTCCTTCCAAAGAGCAAGCATCTTTTAATTTCATGGCTGCAGTCACTGTCCACAGTGGCTTTGCAGCCCAAGAAAATAAAATCTGTTACCATTTCCACATTTTCCCCTTTACTATAAATTACTATTAATATCCACTGCTGGTACATGATTTTAAGTAGAACAACTACAAAGGTAAGACCAGTCACATAAATTCACTTCTTTGTGCTTCAGTTTACCTTTGCTTTCTCTTGGGGTTTAGGATTTAGAGAGGAGGCAGACAGGTTCACACCAGGAACTCCTCTCCTGAGAGCTCCAGCCTCCGTGGATCCTCCTTAACTCTCCAGTCCTGGCCTTGTCTCAGCGACAGCGTCCGGGGCCTCTTGGCTGAGGGGCTGCTTATGCGCAAGCAGCGCAGGGCAGCAGTCACGCTGTGGGACACTGGCAACCCCAGTCCTGCCTGCTAAACGCTGGTCATGTCCCTGTGTCACGGTCACTGTCCCAACCAAAAATGCCCGCAACAAGAACGACACCATTTTTAGACTGTACCTCATAACCTGTCACTTAAATACATGTCGTCTAATGTGTTTTCAGGAGATTCCCTGGTGGCTCAGATGGTAAAGCATCTGCCTGCAATGCGAAAGACCCAGGTTCGATCCCTGGGTCGGGAAGATCCCCTGGAGAAGGAAATGGCAACCCACTCCAGTACTCATGCCTGGAAAACTCCATGGATGGAGAAGCCTGGTGGGCTACAGTCCATGGGGTCGCAAAGAGTCAGATGAGTTTTCACATAAGCTACTATGGAATTTGTCTTCATGCGTTTGGTTTATCTGCTGGGGGGGGAGGAGGCGTTTGTCTTGCTCTGTTGCTCATGTATTTTTACTTCCACAACCAGACTGCAAACACCTGAGCAGAGAAACCACACCTTCCATTTCTTTCACATTCTCAGAGCTCAAAAGACAGCAGGAGATGGGTACTCTGATAACAGTTATTCAGAGATGGATTGCTTTCCTTATTGTTCCCTTTTTCCTTAGTTTAAGCCTTCCCTTTTAACTAAACAGAGGCCATTTCAAAAATGAGTCCTAAGAAACTACGCACAGTACAGTGAGGTACCTTCTGAGCCCAGCTCCTTCCCAGTCAATGAAAAGGTTCACCAGCCGTTCCCACTAGCCAGAATTCTGTTACTGGAAGTTAACTTTAAAATGCTTATTTTTCTACTGACCGGTTTCTTTGGGGTCTGACCTAATTTCCTTCAGTCCTGAATCTGTCAGCTAATGTGCACAGCTGAATGGGGAGCTCCTGAGGACATCGCATTCCTTTATGCCGCTCCAGCGACTGCAGGCCCCTTACGTCCTTCCTGGGCTGCAGTGCTTATCACCAGGAGACTCAGTCGTGGCTTTCCTGACTGTATTATGAAATATGCAGGTAGTCTTCCAGGAGTTTAAACTTTAATATGCATCACTAAAATGATTTTATTGAGTTGCTTTCCCTTCTGGTATAACTGTACACTTGATTTAGACGTAAGAGATTCAGTTTGCTTAAAGGCTGGCATAGACAGAGGCATGTATTTACTGACCTCTAGGTTCTTTATTTTATACTATTTCTACACTAAAAACTAACTAGCCCCTAAAGGGCAAAGGAAGAAAGAAGAAGACATGTGAAATTCTCTGACTCCCACTTGATATCCAATATGATATGCTGGTTCAAATTCCACGATTTCATAATGACAAATTTAACATGAAGTTGAATGAACACTCACAGGAAGGGCTGAAATGCCCTCTCTGCTGTTAGTTGTTGTCTGTTTTTTGGAATGTGGTTATTTTGGGTGATCAGGATTTCATCTGGAATAGTCTTTACCCCTGGCTGCCCTCAGCGCGGCAACACAGGCATCACCCAGGACCACAGGCCCCGCCCTTACCTCAGTCTTCCCGACTCAGAACCTGCACTTTAACAAGACACCCAGGGGATTTGTGTGGACATTAAAGTCTGAGGTGCAATGCTCTAACCCACGGAAGAATAATCAAGTCTGCCGCTACGGTCAAATAAAGAACTAAGACTGTGAAAGAAATCAAGCATTTGAGAGGCAAACGCTGTTTCAGTCTTTGGGTACAAAATAAGTGATAATCATTTCAGCATTCCTTGGGTAGCATTTTTGCTCAAGCTTCCCAACAAACATCACGGAAATTTCAGCTAATTCTTTTATATAATTTTGAACTCTGAAGACAAATTCTCCAATAAGATACACCCAATATATACATGAACTTTTAAAAAGCAATGGGATTGGAGCATGTGAGGAGTAGAGAAAGAAGACTACACATAGATTATAAAGACACAAGTAACATTACTTCCTGTGTAGAAACTTATGGAATTATGTGTTTCTAATGCAGAAGTCATTGTTTTGCTCTGGACCACTATTAACTGTGAAAAAAATTACCATGTAAGTATTCTAAGGAGAATTGAATCCAGAATTTCACTTTATTCTTTATCTACCAAAGTTTATGTGGTAACTCTTAAAAAAAAAAAAAAATCAAAGGAAGTCACTTCAGGATCCAGAAATGAAAATTTTAAAGGCACTTACATATGTGAACAGTGCCATGTACTATAAAACAGGTTAAAAAAAAAAGCCCTCTGCCTATGAGATGTAACTTTATTTCCCGCCCAAGTCTAGACAAAGGACTGGAAGGCCTACTCCCAAACAGAATGACGGGCAATTCTCTGCAAGTCTGGGCCTCTTTCCTAACTATTTCCAGTAAAAACTTACTAAATATCTCCAAAAGGTCCAGAGGGGGAAAGGAGACGATGTGTGAATTTTCTGCTTCCCACTTGACAACCATAATTATATGCTGGTTAAAATTCCATCAAGGGGCTTCCCTGGTGGTCCAGCAGCCTTGCGATGTGAGAGACACAGGTTTGATCTCTGCTCTGGGAAGATCCCGCATGCCACAAGGCACCTGAGGACCGGTACCACAGCTGCTGAGCCAGAGTTCTGGAGTCCACGAGCCACAGCAACTGAAGTCTACTTTCCGAGAGCGTGTGCTCTTCCACAAGAGAAGCCACGGCAAGAACCCTGCCCGCCGCTGTGGAGAGTGGCCTCTGACTGCTGCAGCGAGAAAGCCCGTGTGCAGCAACAAAGACCCACCGAAGCCATAAAAATAATAAACAGATCTCTTTAAAAATTCCATCATGGAAAAAAAGGGAGTCACGGGTGTCACAGTCACGTCATAAGCCAAACGAACATAGGGTGCTGGGAGGTGAAACGCTAGCGTCGACATCTGTATCTCTTCTCCCCTCCCGTCTAGAGCCAGCGGGCCCAGAAATGGACGCATGAAATGAGAATCCGCGTGCACGAAACAGGAGTGGCCTTACTGAGATTCCACAAAGCAAAAGCCTCTTCTAACCCACAAAACTCCCACAGCTGCAGTGGGAGCTGGAATACCCACCCTCGACACAACAGAAGACTTGAGCTACAGAATGTGGCTCACACAGCATGGCTAATCCGTTTCTTCACCAAGACACGGCTCCCTTACAGCTCTTACTCTAGAAAAAGGTCTGTTCCTGCAAATAGGGACTCTTCCTCACCTCTCTCATAGAATTTACAGCTTTAAATAGAGCTTTCTCTTTATTAGGTTTTGTTTGGGGTCCTACCTGAGAAGGAGAAACGAGCCTGTGTTTTCAAAGGACCCCATGCCGTGCAGAGGTACAAAATAACCCAGGGAGGGGCGCTGACTAATATTGGGGCAATGTTAAAAGGTTGTTCGTGTCAGAAGCACTAACAATCAATAGAGAGACCGGGCTGAACTCAGAGTCATAGATGTTTCAAATCAATAACATGGTCCAGACTGCTTTCTGTACACATATGCTTAGCATTTGAGGGGGTTTTTTTGTTTGTTTTTTTGACATCATGAGGACAAGAGAAACTGCCATGTGTCTCAAAGGCTGTGAAAACAAGAGTCTCAATGCCTTCTGAATTCTGTTTTCTGTTCCTAGCCTCACTGCACCACCCACAGCTTCTTTGTACTAAATTAGCCTAGTTCTTCCTTCATGTTTAAACCTTTCAAATATCTGAAGCTCACTATTCTGTCCCTCATGTAAGATAAAGCATCCAGAAGGTAAAATAACATTAAAAATACAAAGCTGAAACAAGAACTACTGCAGGTGCTTCCTGATCCATCAGGACCTGAATTTCTTTCCCCTGGTAACCATATGAACAGCATTTAAAAATAAAGATTATAAATATGTTTAAATTCCTTCCCTGAAGGAGAAATAAAATTGTGTGCTTTCTTCCTACTCTCAAACAGATGGCTGTATAAATAAACACAACTTCTATCTCCTCACCTATAATAACCATTTTTTTAATAACATCTAAATGTATTATTAATGCTTGGGAAATAACAGGGATCAATGTCGAGAGTGATGCTAAAAAGTTTAGAAGTTTAATGGTTTTATTCTAATAAAATAAATCGAGATGCAAATCTCACTGAAGGAGTCAGAAATATATAGGGCACCACTCAGTATAGAATTGACTTCTGAAGCTCTTAAAATTTTCAGAGAATCATATATGGGTCACTAACCACACAGAGCTCATGAAGAGAAACACAGGGAACAATGAACCTCTGGGTGGAAAATGGAAGCATCTCTCAATGTAGCTTTAACAGCTGGCCCATCTTTTGTAAAGAACTAAAATTTCGACGATAATAAATTTGACAGCAATCCATTAATAATAAAGTCCTGACGGCTTTCATGAGGACTGGTTCTGTAAACCTTTCCCATGACTGACAAAATTCAATAGTGAATCCTAACTGAGATATTCAAGGTGAATAGAGCAGATCAGTGGGATACACATGCCCTGCTGTTTGGCTGCCACCTGAAAACAAGCCCTAGTGCTTCCAGGAACATTTCACCGTCAGCTTTGTATTTTTAGCAAGATCTCATTTAGCTCTGGAATAAGCCACTGGAGCGCATTTGTATCAGTTGGGCCAAAGAGGAAATCTACAGACCATATAATCCTTCCCTAACCTGCCAGGTTGTAACAAGAATACTGAAGAATTCTTTCTTTTATTCTCCTTTTATACCCAAACCCAATAACAGTAAGAAACTGTCACATATGCTCAATAAACTAGCAAACTTGGAGAAGGATCTTGGGCAAGATTTGATAAAAATTGATAGAAAAGAGAGATGGAGATTAAGGATTCTAGATGACCATGACAATGATGATGAAGGCTACTGTGTGCTCAGTCATGTCTGACTCTCTGTGACCCCGTGGACTGTAGCCCACCAGGCTCCTCCGTCCATGGGATTCTCCAGGCAAGAATACTGGAGTGGGTTGCCATTTCCTCCTCCAGGGGATCTTCCTGACCCCGGGATTAAACACGTGTCTCTTGCATGTCTGCATTAGTAGGCAAATTCTTTACCACTGAGCCACCTGGGATGATGGCTATTATTAAACTCTTATTAAATGAGATACTAAAATTTCATAAGTAGTTTCTCAATTAATCTCTACAACAACCTCAAGAGGTACTACTGTCATCCCAGTTTCACAGATGATTAAACTGAGGCACACAAGAGTTAAATAACGTGTCCGAGACCACACAGAGCATGCACGGGAAACGGGAATTATTTCCGGACTTTGACTGTGAAGCCCAAGCTCTTGACCACTAGGTTATCTTCCTTACATGTCCCTTGGGACTTAGATCCTGAGAGAAATAAGGAAAGCACAGATCTGACCTGCAACACTTCTCTCATTCTTTCTTCTCTTGATACCAGAGAAAAGTGCTTTTAGAACTGAGCAAAGTAACAGCCCTGTGCTTTGAGGTTTTCTGACCCATCCTTGCCACCTCCTCATCAGTTCGACCAAGTAAATTTAACATACTTTTGACTAATCTGGCTCTCAAATCTTATCAAAAGTTGATCCTTATATCAAAAGTCAAGGCTGAAAATCAAAGTATTAGGGTATATGTGGGTGGGGGCAGAAAGTAAAAGATTTATTAAGAAGGACAGACTGATGAGGAAGATGGGAAGGCTCAGGCCTCTTCCCATGTATGTTCATGTTTCCTGTTTCCTGAAGTGAAAGTGTTAGTTGCTCAGTTGAGTCCGACTCTTTGTGACCCTACAGGTTGTAGCCTCTGTCCATTGGATTCTCCAGGCAAGGATACTGGAGTGGGTTGCCATTCCTCTCTCCAGGGGATCTTCCTGACGTGGGGATCGAACCCAAGTCTCCCACATTGCAGGCAGATTCTTTACTATCTGAGCCACCAGGGAAGCCCTGTGTTTCCTGACGAGTATGCTAAAGGCATGGATATAAAGTGTTGATTGAACCCATCTAAGAACCATCATATTGGTCAATGGTAGGTAGAGGCTTTAGAGCCGTAACTCGGCTTTCTAAAAAAGATCTATGAGAAAGTCATTTAGATGTAATGGTAGCATCAGGAAGAAAGGGGAGAAGAAGGCTCCACTGATGAAGCCAGGCTTACCTCATCCAGTGGAAATCTGCTCAGTGGGGCATGAAGCTTATGCCCTTTCTCATTCCCCTCTAACTCAGAGGAGATCTGTGATTTGGGGGTTGAGTGTACACTGAAAATAGCACTGGGGAGTGACAGAGGACTTGCAGTGGACATCAAGAGCCTGCGAGGAGTCTCACCCTCCAACTGGCCAACTGAAATGAAGATGAGCCAACTGGTTACACGACTGACTGCTGAAGTACCTCCCAGCTCTAGCAGTCTCTGGTTCTGCAAGAGGATCTCAACATGATCAAACTTCGCTTATAAAGTTTTTAATGTAACAGACTAGAAGCAGAGTGGGTAAACTCTGAATGTTCACAATGACAGGAGCCACAGTCCAGCCTTCCGCTATATATTTCAGACGACAGTTGCTTTCTATAAGCAAAAAATTCACACGAAAATCTGACTAGCCCAATTACCATGCTCAACCACCAGGCCACGTAAAGAACCCAGATGAATATGTCCTTAGATCATTCCTTAGATCAGTGCATTTCTACTCCTCATTCCTACACTTTCCCCTAGGCTTTTCAGTATTTCTAAATTATCCATATTTATCAGATGGCCATAGAAGTCCATATGGGAACTTGCTTTATTGAAATTATATGGTGGGGGGGGGGCACTGCTGTATTTTCCATATTAAAAAAAATTAAAGCATACATTAAAAAGGAATGAAATTCTGATATATGGTACAACATGGATGGACCCTGAAAACACACTAGATAAAAATAAACACAAAAGGACAAATACTTTATGATTCCACTTGATATGATATGACATACCAAGAAAAGGCAAATTCACAGACACGAATGTAGACTAGAGATTACCAAAGGCTAGAGACAGGGACTGGGGAGTTATCACTTAATCGACAGAATATCTATTAGGGATGATGAAAAGTTCTGCACTTGGACAGAAATGATGACAGCAAAACATTGGGAATGTACTTAGGCCAATCAATAACATACTTTAAAATGGTTAAAATGGAAAATTTTGTGTTACATGTATTTTTCACCACAATTTTTAAAATGGAAAAAAATCAAGGCATATAGTGTGTGTTTCACAATTGCCCAAAATAAAAAAATTTAAAAATGTCTCCTTGAACTATTTTAAGGAGTAGATTGTAAGTTTTCTGAGGACAGGGACTAGCTGTGTCTCAGCAGTTACACTGCTACTCAGCAGACTCTCCATAAATGCTTGTTTAATAAATAAATGATTAAAAGATATTAATAGAGGACAATTCTCCGAAGTAGGAAAATATAAAAGCATCAAATTAACTTATTCATGAGAAAGTATAAAGGGGCATATTCCTGAGAAAAACACCAAAGCTACGATCCCTAAGCTCCTTCAGGGAAGGGAGTATATCTATTTCATATTTACTTCCTTCACAGCACGTCTTATGATGCCTTATAGAGTAAATGGCTGATAAATGTTTGAAGAATGAGGAACTTAAAAAAGATTAATAGGAAAATCAATCTTATTAACTGCTCTACTATTCTCCTTTTAAAAACTTACTTTTTGCAAATGTACAACTCCTGCCACAGGATGAAAAAAAAAAAAGAAACCTCATAGCTTACAAAAAGTGAAGGTAAAATATAAATAACTAGAAGATATCACTCTCAGGAAAAGAAACAGCAAACACAGGGCACATCATGTTCTGAGCAGAAAAAAAAAAGTTGTTTTCTTTTTTTTAAAAGGAACAACTAAAGTATAGAAAAGATAGCTTGTATAGTTCATCTCCATTTTTTAGGAAAAAATAAATGGTCAAAATAACAGAAAATTTTCACTATCTTTGGAAGAAAATCCAAATATTCCTTGCCAAAAATTAATGTCTGACCTTTACAATAAATAGTGCAAATACAGAAGAATATTTAAGGTCCCCCTTAAAAAAATTCTAGTGAACCCAAACATTATCACTAATTCTCTCAACTAGCCTACCAAGTAATCAAGTGTTCTTTCTTAGAAATACTTATGTCACAAAATTACATGCAACTGGCTTATGAGCAACATGCCACACCAAGTTACTGATGATTTTCTCAACTAATATTCACTATCATGATCATTTACATTTTACATGAAGTACTCAGTTAAAGTATACATAAGGAGAACATTTTTTAAAGCCAAAAAATTCAAAAGCTGACATCCTTAACATCCAGTACCTATACAATAGTTGGAACCTTCTAAAACCACCAGAACCGTGCAATGTAGTAGACTCACTTTGAACAATATTAAAACATGTCTTTCAACTTCAGCCACCCCCACCCCTAAGACAAGGTGCCCACTAACAAACAGAAATAGGAATTCGACCTCTGCAGAGATCAAGGTTTATTACATTTCTGTCTCTCGGCTGTTACTTCTCCCCAAGCAGGTGGGCATCATTTTGGAGGCGCCTCTCTGCTGCCCGGACCTTCATGCCTGCAGGAGTTCTCCATTAGCATCCAAAATGCTAACAGTCCACTCTTAGAGTCAGCACTTCAAGCAGAACTGCATGAAGGATGACCACTTCTGTACATGAGAGCACAACCACGCCAGGTGGGAAGATGCAAAATACCAGCACACTGACCTCTGCCAGGCAGCAAACACCTAAAGCAGGTGCATTGCCGTGCTCCAGAAGGGAGGGGGGAGGAGCAGGGAGGAAGCCCCAGATCCCTAATATATCAGAGATGTTTATTGCACTCAGAGCCATTCCAGCTAATTCATGGACATCAGTTCATCCAAATGAGAAAAGTGGTCTCCCGTCCTTCACCAGCTCGACTCAGAGGGCATTCAGCCAAGCATAGCCGGGCAAAGCAATCCGTAAGATCTCTTTAAGCTATAATAAATAAGATGAGTTTCAGAAGAAATAACATTCAGCTCCGGCAAAGAAGCACAGTCGCAAACCTTTTCCTCATCTTATCGCTGCTCCTGGTGTTTACAAAGTACAAGCAGTAGCCTCGGAAACCTCAAGAGACTCTGCCGTTGGTAACCTCCTGTCAGATCTTTAGTTTAAATAGCCCCTTGATCAACCTGTGATGGGTTCCGGCAGTTAAACAGAAGGGAATGAGTAAAAATGACATGCACAAAATGAATCCTTTTCAAGTTGTAAATGAGTGAGTCAGGATTCAGACTTGCTGAGATGCTCCAAATTAAACCCCCTGCTCTAATTTTAAGCATGCTCTGTCTTACCGTTTTGCTGTTGTCTCTCTCAGGCTCGAATCACCTGGAACTCTTTAGCATGTCTCTAGCAATGTGCTTGCACCAGGCCAGGTTCATACAGCAACTGAATTCACATCTTTCTGCACTAGCAAGCTGAAATGGTACGGCCGTACTACAACCAAGAAAGGGGGAAGCAAAAGCAGGGGAAAGAAAAAAAAAAAAAAAACACCCAGAAATACCTAGAGAAGCTAATCTCCTTGGAAGAAGACCAAAAATGGTTCAGAAGAACACAAAGGACATGCTCACATTCAGGATCAATAGCTTTAACACTTTAATTTTTTTTCCCAAAAGAATCTCTCTTTTTTTTTTCCTCTAAACACGATGGACTTGCCTGTGGAGTTCCCAGGAAGATAGAGTAATCCGGGCTCTGCAGCAGCATTGCAGCCAAAGTAACCGTGCATATTCTGTCCAGGCAATTCACAACACACTGCCTCTTCAGAAAGATATTGATTTGCAATGCAGGGCTGCCTCAAAAGAATGGGAGCCAAACAGATAATGGTGACTGCATAGGAGGAAAAACATTTAATCAAGGGGATGGACCTCATCATGCTCGATTCAATTTTTTAAAAGCACTGGGGCAAGCCAGTAAGTGTCTTGAGTGACAAACCCATTAAACAGTAACCTGAGGTCCTAGAGAAGGCCAAGTTTAGGCTGCCATCATTTGCATTTGTGCTGCAAAAGCCACTAAAACGTTTAATGCATCTATGTGCATAGATTTCTCATATGCAAATGGGGCATGATGAGAACTCTAAAATAACCATGCACCGAAAAAAAAAAAAAATACACAGGTGTAGCATTTACGGAACCAAAGTGATAAAATACATAATAATGAGCCTGCAGAATTCTTGATGGGAGTTACAGCTCATATGACCCTCAAAAGTAAAATATCAACACAAACCAGATCTCACAATGCTTAGGCTAATTGCGTCAAGTCATGCCACACGGTGCTGGGTGGCCAGCAAAGATCCCAAACTGCCACTCTCGTAGCGACCCCTACAGGACAGAGACTGATCTACAACTCACCCTTGTTCAAAGTTATTTCCTATCCTCAGAAGACAGAATTGCAAAAGGGCAAAAAAGTAGATTAGGACACAACCAAGAAACACATTAGGTAACAAATCAAAAAAGTCAGGCATGGCATCTGACCTCATAGATATTCACTTAATTAAGAAATCAAAGGACAAGAAGAGGTAACAACAATGTCAAATATTTCTATAGCCTCCAGGACTAGTGTACACTTAGCAACCTCAGGGAGAGAGCAGCATTGAAATATATGCGATGCCACGTGCAGACCAGATGGCTGATGGGAAGCTGCTCTCCAGCACCGGGAGCCCGGCCCTGTGCTCTGTGACAATGACCGGGATGGGTGGGAGGGAGGCTCAAGGGGGAGGGGACACACATATACTTGTGGCCAATTCATGGTGTAGGCAGAAACCAATACAACATTGTAAAGCAATTATCCTCCAATTAAAAATAAATTAAGAAACAGAAATCCCAGGGAAAAGTGTTTTCCCTTTACATGCTAACTGGTTTAAAGGAATCATCTCCCACATCTGCTATTCGCAAACCATCCTCATCTTCATGCTTCTCAGCGACAATGGGAAGACATTGAACTTTTCTTCTGCAACAGCAAAGCTCATCCAAAAATCTTACGAAAAGTTCTTCAAACACAAATAGTATGTAGCTTGCTCTTCACAAAAGCCAGGAAAGAAAGTTAGCTCCTTAATATCGGAAAACTATCGAGTTATATGCACTTTGCTTTTGTGCAGCAGAGTTCATTTCAACAAGTCTCTCAAGAATGTGGAGCTGTGTTTGTGACTGCTCAAGCTCCAGCCCGCAAAGACTCTCCTTTCTCAGAACCAACAACATTTACTTGAATCATTTAAGCCTTTGAATCATTAACCATATGCTGCCTCATAAAACTCTCCTATAGTACCGGCGTTTTCCCCCTATGAAGGCCACTGAGGAACAAATTCACATCAATTTCATCTTTTTTCTTTTCTTACTCCTCCATAGCACGTTAACACACTGCTACACATCCAACAAATTTTAAATTAAAAATTTTAAGAATTGTGAATTTCCGAACTCCATACTTTAAGGCTTAATCTCCCCTCCCCTATGACAAAAATCCACATCAGAAGTGTTAGCTTTAGTTTCTTCACTTAAGTAGTGCCTACGTGTTTTTTCTTTCTAGAGAGCTGGTAGGTAAGGGCATGTACAGTGTTTGTGTTTGCTAAACTATATAAAACCCAAGAAACAACACAATCATCTTCTGCTTTATTCTTTCATTTACTCATTCAACGAATACGCACCGATGCACCCAGCGATGAGCAGCCAGGTTCTCTGCAATCCAAGACTCCTCCTGACTTGGGTGGGTCCTCAGGTAGCTCCTCCCCAGAGCCCTCTGGGAGCCCCTCTCTTGCGTTGGTGCCCCCTCAGCCCATCACACTGCACTGTTCTTGCTTCACTATCTAGATTACTTATTTGCTTGTCTTCCTCCCCCACTAGAACACAAACTACTCAAGAGCCTTCAGTTCTACTCACTGGCTCTCCTGTTTCCCTAGCCCCCAAAACAGCCTCCGCACTTGTTATATCCATCATATTAGGAGGATCTGCTGAAGACAGGAGTTCAGACCAACGCTGTGGACTCCTGTAGAGTGGAAATGGATGGGAACGCTTAAGAGGTGTGTGGGGGAAAGAAGAGTGTCACCATATATATACAGGTAAACAAGAAGCTTGGCCATGTACCAAAAGCAAGGAGAGAGGCTGAAGGTGAAGCTGTGGAACAGTAATCAGTATGCTCATGCTTTATAGGAAGGATTTGCTATCTACTGCTATGAAGACTATCTTTATTAGGGGACACTGAGGTGTCTATATCAAACCACACCACAGAAGAGCATTAGGAGAGATTAAGAGAAAGGGTCTGTCTTCAAAGAGAAGAGACAAAAGTCTTTTGTAAAAACACCATCTCAGTGGACACAGAGGAAAAGATGGGAAAGAAACCAACAAAAATACTAGGTACTAACATCTGCTTTGGTCATATTTACAAGTAAACAAAACTTGATCTCTTGAAATGCCTGCCTTTATGAAAAATTTTTTTTAATTCTAAAAAGTACTATGCACTTCTATAACATTTTAAATATCACACAATAATCCAAAACTAATCTTCAATTGATGGTGGGGTCAATTATGAACCAGTGACAGCCAGCAGGCTTTAACAGCAAGTATACAGGGCCACCGCCTCCTGATCCCAATAAACGGTATTTGTGAGCTGCTCTGCTTCACTGAGACGGTTCATCCTTTCCTTGCCATTAAGCTTTCCTTCTTACAGCTGTAACTGTGCCACTTCCTTCTAACACCACCACACCCTTCTCAGTCTTGCCACAGATTCTTCAACCATCCCTGTGCTGGGCAGCTTAGATAAACAGGCTTATTGGAACACAGGGTGAACAGAGGTCTGAGTCAAAGGGTATGTTCAAAGCAGAGCTAGGAACCTTCTCCTGAGTGGAGAAATCTTAGCTCAGGCATCTACTGACCACAGGCTTTACCATACAGGTTTTGTGGTATTTCTCATCTGTGCAGAAACAATTGCTTCGTATCAACCTACGTGGAGCTAGCTCAGACATATAAGGCTGCCAGATGTCTGACCTTCACACAAGTAGGGCCATACAGGCAGATGGGACCAAAGAAGATTAAACCTGGAGAAAACAGGTACCTGGAAAAAGGGATGCAGGGCGGGGGGGGCGCGGGCGGGTAGAAAGTGTGTGTGGGTGTGCGTGTGTGTGCGCACGTGCGCACGGGCACACATGCTTAGTCATGTCTGACTCTTTGCCACCCCATGGCCTGTCAGGCCCCTCTGCCCACGGAATCTCCCAGGCAAGAATATTGGAGTGGGTTGCCATTTCCTATTCCAGGAGATATTCCTGACCCAGGGATCGAACCCATGTCTCTTGCGTCTCCTGCATTGGCAGGCGGGTTCTTTACCACTGTGGCATCTGGAAAATCCAGAAAAAATGAATAGAGAAAGGTTTTTAAAAAAAAACTGAAAAAAGAAAACATTAAGGAAACTTTAAAGATTAGGAAACGGGTTAAGAGAAAAAGGTTACTTTATGCATATAACTCTAATACAATGTCATTTACTTAATGAAATAATACCATTAAATACTTAGGTCTAAAGAGGGGACAGTTTATGTTGAAAAGTGATAGAGAAAAGACCGAAATTTCCCCAAAAGAGGTTCATTTTCAATTTTAATAGTTCCATGAAACCCTAGCAATTTCTTTCTATTGTAAACCTTTACAGCGAAATGTTCACATTATGATTGGTTTGCAAATGTTCAGGATATTTCAGTAAACCTGTTTTTCCAGTGGTCATGTATGGATGTGAGAGCTGGACTATAAAGAAAGCTGAGTGCTGAAGAATTGATGCTTTTGAACTGTGGTGTTGAAGACTCTTGAGTGTCCCCTGGACTGCAAGCAGATCCAACCAGTCCATCCTAAAGGAGATCAGCCCTGGGTGTTCATTGGAGGGCCTGACATTGAAGCTGAAACTCCAATACTTTGGCCAGCTGATGCAAAGAGCTGACTCATTGGAAAAGACCCTGATGCTGGGAAGGATTGAGGACAGGAGGAGAAGGGGACGACAGAGGATGAGATGGCTGGAGGGCACCACCGACTCGATAGACGTGAGTCTGAGTGAACTCCGGGAGTTGGTCATGGACAGGGAGGCCTGGCGTGCTGCAGTTCATGGGGTCGCAAAGAGTCGGACACGACTGAGTGACTGAACTGAAGTGAACCCTTAACTTTTTAATAAGCCCTAAAAACTTTATGACTTAATACTTCTCCTCTGGTGTCAGTAATTACCTAGTTCCCACATATTCATTGTAATGTTATTTATTTAAAATACTTTCTCAAATGATGTAACTGACAAGGGATTAACCTCCAACATATACAAACAGGAGGCTTCTCTGGTGGCTCAGAGGGGAAAGAATCCGCCCGCAAAGCGGGAGACTCAGGTTTGATCCCTGGGTTGGGAAGATCCCCTAGAAAAGGGAATGGCAACCCATTCCAGTATTCTTGCCTGGAGAATCCTATGGACAGAGAAGCCTGGCAGGCTACAGTCCACAGGGTCGCCAAGAGTCAGACATGACTGAATGACTAACACCCACATAAAATAGTTCATACAAGTCAATATCAAAAAACAAATAAATGCCCCAATCAAAAAATGGGCAGAAGGTCTAAGTAGACATTTCTCCAAAGGAGACACACAGATGGCCAAAAGGCACCTGCATAGATGCCCAGCATCTCTAGTTATTAAGGAAATGCAAATCAAAACTACAACGAAGTATCGCCTCACAATGGCCAGAGTGGCCACCATCAAAAGTCTACCAATAATAAACGCTGGCGAGAAGGAGGAGAAAACGCAACCCTACTACACTGTTGGTGGGAATGTAAATGGTACAGCCACTATGGAAAAGTATGAAGGTTCCTGAAAAAACTATAACTAGAGCTACCATAAGATCCTACAGTCTAACTCCTGAGCATATACCTGAAGAAAACTGTAATCTGAAAAGATGCACGCATGCCAATGTTCATTTCAGCACTGTTTACAAGAGCCAAGACATACAAGCAACCTAAATGTCCATCAGCAGCTGAAGAGATAAAGAAGGCGCATGTTTATACAATGGAATACGACCAGCCATAAAAAATGAAGTGCCATTTGCAGCAACACAGAGGGACTTGCGGATTATCACACTAAGTGAAGCAAGCCAAACACAGCCAAGTATCGTGTGATATCATGACAGGTGTAATGCGGAAAACACTGATACACGTGAATTTATATACAAAACAGAAACAGAGCCACAGACAAGGAAAACAAACTTACGGCTCCCAAAAGGGAATGGGGGAGGGGTAAATTAGGAGCTTGGACTCAACATATATACACTATTATATATAAAATAGATAAGCAACAAGGACCTACTGTGTATCACAGGGAACTATACGCAATATTTTGTAATCACCTATAAGGGAAAAGAATCTGAAAAAAAAAAAGATACATATGTATGCGTAACTGAACCACTTTCCTGTACACCTGAAATAACTACAACATTGTAAATCAACTATACTTCAATTAAAAAAAAAATCTCAAAATACTGTGAAATTCTGGAGGAGTTTGAATTGAATGTTTAAAAGTCATTTCTTAACCACATACCAAAAACATCGACATGTCATTCATGGCGTTTCAGAGAAACTTTGCGATTTTCTCCTTGAGTGATAGTTGCTCAGTCATGCCTGACTTTTTGCAAACCCATGGACTGCAGCCTGCCAGGCTCCTCTGTCAGTGGAATTTTCTCCTTAATATTACACAATTTTGAATGTTTTCTAAATTCTGGAGGGAGAAAAATGAACCAATTTTATCAGTAAATTTGGATAATTCCATCAACGAATATTTTTGTTCCTGAAAAACACTGCATTCCGTTAAACTTCACCTTGAAAATAAGGTTATTTATTGGGAAAATAAGACTGAGAACAGACTATTCAAAACCCATGCACCCAGAGCACTAATAAAAAATAATAATAAGTCCCTGGAGAAGCAAACTGCAACCCACTCTAGTATTCTTGCCTGGAAAATTCCATAGATGGAGGAGCTTAGGGGGTTATAGTCCATGGGGTCACAAAGAGTGGGACGCAACTGACCAACTGATCATGAGCATGGGCTTCTCAGGGAAGATGCACTATTTTCCTGAAAACCAAAGCTATCAGCCATCAGAGGATAATTTACCAAAGCTCTATAAATGGTCACAGGACGTTCCTTACCATCACAATCTTTTTCGGGGAAATTGCTTGAATATTTTCCTATGGACATTTCTACATAACTGAAAATTCAGAGCTGACTGTAAAAGTGTCTATTCTAGGCTCTGTTTATGTGATTAGGTAGGGCGCAGATCACTCTAACAGCGTAACACAAACAACCTATCCTTTTTACTCAATTTATTTACTTTTCTAATTGTTTGTTGCCAATACATTTTATAATTAATGTACATTTGAATTAATTTTATAATTAATTTACATCTAAATTAACATGTACTCTGACTTTGATAAATTCACTTATTGATTTTAATAATTTATAAACTCTTATTTGATCAAGCAAAACAAAAATCTTCACACACCCACACAGGCCACATCCTCCTCCCCTCTAAATTCCCTACAGTGCTGATATTAGGTCTTGCATACAATAGGGCACTATCAATGTTTCTTGGCTAAAGATAAATCCTGTGCTGTTCCCTCTGCACTGCAGTAAACAAGTCCAGGTGAAAACAATTCAGTTACGAACTTCATTCTAGTTTGAAAAAGTCCAAAAATAAAGCTAGAGCAGCAAAGCTTTAGGTTACGTCTCCTAAAAAGCAGCACAGAAGGTAGAGAGTCAGGAATCTAAAAACAGAAACAGGCTACAATAATTAAGACAGGTTGTATTTTTGCCTGTATTTCAAAAATCTGAGGTCTGATCACAGTTCTGCTCCAATGCAAGGTTTGACCCTAATCCTTTTTAGGGAACAATTTTCTCCCTTACTGTATGTTGTGCATTCCTGGGTGTGTGTCCTCAATTACCCCAGGTAACAACCTGTTATCGATAAAGGACAGAAATGGTAGGGACCTAATAAGCAGAAGATATTAAGAAAAGGTAGCAAGAATACACAGAAGAACTGTAAAAAAAGATCTTCACGATCCAGATAATCACGATGGTGTGATAACTCACCTAGAGCCAGACATCCTGGAATGTGAAGTCAAGTGAGCCTTAGAAAGCATCACTACGAACACAGCTAGTGGAGGTGACAGAATTCCAGTGGAGCTATTTCGAATCCTGAAAGATGATGCTGTGAAAGTGCTGCACTCAATATGCCAGCAAATTTGGAAAACTCAGCAGTGGCCATAGGACAGGAAAAGGTCAGTTTTCATTCCAGTCCCAAAGAAAGGCAATGCCAAAGAGTGTGCAAACTACCATACAATTGTACTCATCTCACACGCTAGTAAAGTAATGCTCAAAATTCTCCAAGCCAGGTTTCAGCAACCGTGAACTTCCAGATGTTCAAGCTGGTTAGAAAAGGCAGAGGAACCAGAGATCAAATTGCCAACATCCACTGGATCATGGAAAAAGCAAGAGAGTTCCAGAAAAACATCTATTTCTGCTTTATTGACTATGCCAAAGCCTTTGACTGTGTGGAACACAATAAACTGTGGAAAATTCTGAAAGAGATAGGCATTCCAGACCACCTGACCTGCCTCTTGAGAAACCTGTTTGCAGGTCAGGAAGCAACAGTTAGAACTGGACATGGAGCAACAGACTGGTTCCAAATAGGAAAAGGAGTACGTCAAGGCTGTATATTGTCACCCTGCTTATTTAATTTACATGCAGAGTACATCATGAGAAACACTGGGCTGGATGAAGCACAAACTGGAATCAAGATTTCCGGGAGAAATATCAATAACCTCAGATATGCAGAAGACACCACCCTTATGGCAGAAAGTGAAGAGCTAAAAAGCCTCTTGATGAAAGTGAAAGAGGAGAGTGAAAAAGTTGGCTTAAAGCTCAACATTCAGAAAACGAAGATCATGGCATCTGGTCCCATCACTTCATAGCAAATAGATGGGGAAACAGTGGAGACAGTGGCTGACTTTATTTTGGGGGCTACAAAATCACTGCAGATGGTGATTGCAGCCATGAAATTAAAAGATGCTTACTCCTTGGAAGGAAAGTTATAACCAACCTAGATAGCATATTCAAAAGCAGAGACATTACTTTGCCAACAAAGGTCCGTCTAGTCAAGGCTATGGTTTTTCCTGTGGTCATGTATGGATGTGAGAGTTGGACGGTGAAGCAAGCTGAGCACTGAAGAATTGATGCTTTTGAACTGTGGTGTTGGAGAAGACTCCTGAGAGTCCCTTGGACTGCAAGGAGATCCAACCAGTCCATTCTAAAGGAGATCAGTTCTGGGTGTTCTCTAGAAGGACTGATGCTAAAGCTGAAACTCCAATATTTTTGGCCACCTGATGCGAAGAGTTGACTCACTGGAAAAGACCCTGATGCTGGGAGGGATTGGGGGCAGGAAGAGAAGGGGGTGAGATGGCTGGATGGCATCACTGACTCGATGGACATGAGTTTGAACTCTGGGAGTTGGTGATGGACAGGGAGGCCTGGCGTGCTGCAATTCATGGGGTCGCAAAGAGTAGGACCCGACTGAACGACTGAACTGAACAACCTGTTTGCATCTCAGTCTTTGCTTCTCCTTTTCTAATCCCTGTCACATAAGACTTGTGTTTCCACTAAAACGTATATGGTTTTTACGTAAATATACACACACATCTATGAACTTGATAATTATTTGGATGATCTATAAAATGCACGGGCATTCCCATGGCCTAATAGAATGTTTTCTATTAACACCCGAGCAGAAATGCAACAGGATTGTTGATGTGGTGTGAGATAAAGCAGAGGAATCTAGATGCAGAAGAGATTTTGTTATAACCACATTCACAAAAGAACAGTATCAGAGAGTTCCAAAACGGTAGAACGAATATGATCTGAGAAACGTGAATTAAATTACAAGACTGCAGTGGCCGACACAAAATCCTCAGGTAGAGGATTCAAGAAGAAAGGCAAAAGCATTGAGAAAAGATGTGAGGGTTTCCTCTCTTCTTGGTTCAAGATTCCAGTAAGGACAGAGGCTACAAACCCATGACTATCAAAAGCTTCTTAAGGAACTAAGTCTTTCGTCTCTCTCTCTCTCTTTCTCTCTCTTTTTAACTTCTCTAAGTTTTTGAGTTAACTATGAAGAGAGGAGAACAAATTTTCTAGTTCAGGGTTAAAAGTCAGCTTTCTTGCTTTTGGGGACTTCATCCAGCTTTCTAAAATTTCACTTGGTTAGAAAATCAGAAAAATCCCAAAATGAAAAAAACTTTCTTTAAAGAGCTTGCCAAACAGACTTACAGAAATAACTTTAAATTAAATTATATTTGGCATTCTTAAATCTAGAAATAGCCCTAACTCAGGAACTCATATGTACTTTCAAATATTAAAACAGAGCATTCATTAAGTAATCTTTCCTTTGTCTCATCTAGACACTTAAGAAATAAAATACGATGCTAGACCATGGGAAAAAATGGAAAACAATGCTGTAACTTCAACAACAAACATTCGTGATAATATAAAGATGACTAACTAAAGAAACTCACAACAGAAATGAAAACATGTTCTCCTAGGTAATCTAATTAACTGCTGTGGAAAATGTCTTAGTATTGATATTTGCCTTTTCAAGCTAGTACTGATATAATTTAGATCATTCTGAAACCACATGGACGTCATCCTCAAAGAAGAGAAAGCAAATCAAAGTGATCATTTATCTAAGGAGGAATCACCATGTTACTATCATATTATCACTCCAATCTCACTGGTCCAACAGAGAATAACGTTTGCTCCAACTATGCGTACGTAGCAAGGATATAAACAACTCTGAAATGCTTTAAGTTCCCCTTAAAATAGTGACTCCCCAGGAGGTGCAGTGGTTAGAATCTGCCTGCCAATGCAGAAGATGCAAGAGAATCATGCTCGCCCTCTGGTTACTGAAAAAGCCTACTGAAATAGGCTGGTGTCGATGGCAGGAAAGGAGGGTTTAATAGCAGGCAAAGGTTTGGCTATCTCATAAGCCTACCATATATAATATTTCTATAAACTGTTACTAAGTTATCATATATGTTAAAATTACTTATTCTTATAATTTACAGGGGAAATTATATAACTACCGTAAGTCATGGAGCATGACCTATAAACCTACCATATATAATATTTCTATAAACTGTTACTAAGTTATCATATATGTTAAAATTACTTATTCTTATAATTTACAGGGGAAACTATATAACTACCGTAAGTCATGGAGCATGACCTATTACTCAGTTATCTGTACCTGTAGGATACCTGAATGCCTGCACCAGTTACTTTACCCAGGCACCCAAGTTGCCATAATAGCATAAATTCACATTCTAGGCACCTAAAGGGAAATAAACTGACTTATAAATCGTTGGTACCCACAACTAGCTAAGAAATGTCACAGGAATTATGAAAGGGAAATCAGTTTGTTACACCAACCCAGGGCATTAAAGATTTCTGGCCATGAAGGAAAGAGGGTTATTAAAAATTAAAGAACTAACAGCAAGGGGATTTTGGAAAAAGCCACAAAAGGACACGAGGGACTGGTAGAGTCTATAAAGAAAGTGCTAAGAAGATGTAAAGGAAACTACATTTTCTGTATTTCATCAAGAAGGATTTTTTTTTTTCTGAACTTGATAGTAAGCATTCAAGATGAATGAATCTGCTGGTCTCACAGATACTTATACAAATATTAAATATAATACAAGTAACATCTGCCACAGAATAAGGAAAATAAAATACTAAGGGAGTTCAGAATGAGGGAGGGCTCAGAACGAAGGAGCCTCTGAATGAGGTCAAGCAAAATTGGCAGATTTTCACTTAAAGTCATCAAAATTCTGAATACTAGAGTTATACTGAATTTAATAGGTAAAATGTTGGGGAGAAGTATACATCCAAACACTAGCAATGGCCACTCCTAGCACAATAACTGTTATCAATATTTGGATGTAAGTTGATAATTTAACAAAGACCCTTTGTAAAACCACAGGAGCACAGCTTAGAAGACTTGAACAACTTCCGTGATTTGAACCCCCATGAACAATGGTTCTTTTCTCCCCTCCAGTGGAAGATTATCTGGATGGACTCCAGGGACTCCATGTACACGGCCTGCCCATATGGCTCAAAGATGTGTTTTCTCCTAGTTACCCTGGACACAGAAAGCCAAATTCTTTTTTCGTAATGCTTAAGGAAAACTGACCTTTGAAAACTGTTGCAACAGCAAGTCACAAGGAACTCAGGGAGCATCTTTACTTCTGAGTCCTCTCTCCAATACTGATTCTAATTTAGGGTTGGTGGAATTTTCACTTTTCACAAAACAAAGGCCAAATCTATCTACTTAGTTTTATCAGTTCTCCCCTGAAGCATCTGATTGCCTCAATAGTCACTGTTTCTCCTAATCATTGAAGGAAGGTTCAGTCCAGACAAAAGTTCCTAAAAAAATAAAATAAAACAAAATAATTCCACTCACACTTCTTGGATGACACCATCACACTTAGTTTCTTATAAAGGCACAGAGTAACNCGGTGGAAGATTATCTGGATGGACTCCAGGGACTCCATGTACACGGCCTGCCCATATGGCTCAAAGATGTGTTTTCTCCTAGTTACCCTGGACACAGAAAGCCAAATTCTTTTTTCGTAATGCTTAAGGAAAACTGACCTTTGAAAACTGTTGCAACAGCAAGTCACAAGGAACTCAGGGAGCATCTTTACTTCTGAGTCCTCTCTCCAATACTGATTCTAATTTAGGGTTGGTGGAATTTTTACTTTTCACAAAACAAAGGCCAAATCTATCTACTTAGTTTTATCACTTCTCCCCTGAAGCATCTGATTGCCTCAATAGTCACTGTTTCTCCTAATCATTGAAGGAAGGTTCAGTCCAGACAAAAGTTCCTAAAAAAATAAAATAAAACAAAATAATTCTACTCACACTTCTTGGATGACACCATCACACTTAGTTTCTTATAAAGGCACAGAGTAACTGCAGCGCTTCCATCTGCAACTCCAATCCTTTGGCCACACGATGCGAAGAGCTGACTCATTGGAAAAGACCCTGATGCTGGGAGGGATTGGGGGCAGGAGGAGAAGGGGACGACAGAGGATGAGATGGCTGGATGGCATCACTGCCTCGATGGACGTGAGTCTGAGTGAACTCCGGGAGTTGGTGATGGACAGGGAGGCCTGGTGTGCTGTGGTCCATGGGGTCGCAGAGAGTCAGACACGACTGAGCGAATGAACTGAACTGAACTGTAGCACAGGCGGGACCACCTGATTTCGAGGAAATACAACCCTGCAGCAACCTACCTGGAAGATTCTTACAGAGATGGGAACACCAGACCACCCGACCTGCCTCCAGAGAAACCTGTACGCAGGTCAGGAAGCAACAGTTAGAACTGGACATGGAACAACAGACTGGTTCCAAATTGGGAAAGGAGCACGTCAAGGCTGTATATGCTCACCCTGCTTATTTAACTTATATGCAGAGCACATCATGAGAAACGCTGGACTGGATGAAGCACAAGCTGGAATCAAGATTGCCAGGAGAAATATCAATAACCTCAGATATGCAGATGACACCACCCTTATGGCAGAAAGTGAAGAGGAGCTAAAAAGCCTCTTGATGAAAGTGAAAGAGGAGAGTGAAAAAGTTGGCTTAAAACTCAACATTCAGAAAACTTAGTTTATGGCATCCAGTCCCATCACTTCATGGAAAATAGATGGGGATACGAAACAATGAGAGACTTTTATTTTCTTGGGCTCCAAAATCACTGCAGATGGTGACTGCAGCCATGAAATTAAAAGATGCTTACTCCTTGGAAGAAAAGCTATGACCAACCTAGACAGAATATTAAAAAGCAGAGACATCACTTTGCCAACAAAGGTCCGTCTAGTCAAGGCTATGGTTTTTCCAGTGGTCATGTATGGATGTGAGAGTCGGACTATAAAGAAAGCTGAGCACAGAAGAATTGATGCTTTTGAACTGTGTTGGAGAAGACTCTTGAGAGTCCCTTGGACTGAAAGGAGACCCAACAGTCCATCCTAAAGGAAATCAGTCCTGAATATTCATTGGAAGGACTGATGCTGAAGCTGAAGCTCCAATACTGTGGTGACCTGATGAGAAGAACTGACTCACTGGAAAAGACCCTGATGCTGGGAAATATTGAAGGCAGGAGGAGAAGGGGACAACAGGGGATGAGATGGTTGGATGGCATCACCTACGCTACGGACATGAGTTTGAGTAAGCTCCGGGTGTTGGTGATAAACAGGGAAGCCTGGCGTGCTGCAGTCCATGGGTGGCAAAGAGTCAGACACTACTGAATGACTGACCTGACCAACCCACCCTGGTTAAGATAATTCCTCCCGGGCTTCTCCGGTGTCTCAGTGGTAAAGAATCCACCTGCCAATGCAGGAGACACCAGTTCGATCTCTGGTCCAGGAAGATCCCACACGCTGCGGAGCAACGAAACCAGTGCAGCCCAACTACTGAGCCCAAGTGCCACAGCTACAGAGGCCCCGCTCACCGAGGAGCCCCTGCAATGAGGAGTCCAGGCGCCGCAGCTGGGGAGGAGTCCCCGCTCACCGAGGAGCCCCTGCAATGAGGAGTCCAGGCGCCGCAGCTGGGGAGGAGTCCCCGCTCACCATGGGGTCGCACAGAGTCAGATGCGACTGAGCAACTGAACTGAACTAAAATTGGAAGGCACACGTTTCAAAAAACAAAGCGCGGGATGCTGTTTTGAGATATGCCAATCAGGAAGCAGGACTTCTGAGACTGTGCTAAACAAAATGTTCTGTGTGATCAAAGGAAAAATAAAATTCTGATGCACCAGCTTTCAAAATATACACAAATAAATGGCTTTCTTGTAAAAATTTGGAAAATCATCCCTGATCATCTCTATGTACAAGCAGAGTCTACCCACAGGTGCTAAATCTTCACCAGGTGAACCCACCACCATTCTGCTCTTCCTCTCATTTACAAAAGTATTTCCTTCCCACTATGGGCAGGTAGCCTAAGGTGATACAACTTCAAAACTGCATTTTATTAGTAGGTAAGAAATTTATATATAGAATTCAATACTGAGCTCTCACTGCAATTACCGTGAAATTAAAATGAAAATATGAACACTTATAAGAAGCAATTTGTATTAGAACAGTAATATGGAAGTACAGGTGAAAATGCCACCAACCACAGGATTCAGAAGAATACTTCTCCAAGAGATTTCCCTCCAACACACTGAAATGTCAGATGAGCATATAATCGTGTGGACAATTAATTTTAACCAAAAGTAACCCTACCTATGAGTACAAACATCGAGTAGCATGTATCAGCTAATTTTCTTCAAGTATTTAAGTACTTTTCAAATGTTTTTAAACAACTGGCACATCCATCTATCATTTCTTTTTATTGGGAAAACGTCTGATTTGTTTAACTCTGTGTACATTGGAAAGATCCATCCCCTGGAGAAGGAAATGGTAACCCACTCCAGTATTCTTCCCTGGAGAATTCCATGGACAGAGGAGCCTGGCGGGCTGCAGTCCATGGGGTCCCAAGGAACTGGAAACAACTGGCATGAACATGAGGAATTCTAACTGTCACCAATTTTGTTTCAGACACAGAAGTCCTCTCTAAAATTTTTATTCTGAAATTACTTCTGGTTCACAGAAAATCTCACACAGGGTAGTTCAGCTTTATACCAGTTCAAAGATATCCTCTGATATCTAGAAAGTTAAAGATGAGAGTCACATTGCAAGTGCACTGAAATCTAATACTTTATATTAAAAGATTTCAACACCACAAAGAATGTAAAAAGCTCTCTCTGTCCATGACAATTCTTGTCATTTTTTTATAGGACCTGTAGCCATTAGAGCTAAGGAGTGCTTCAGCGATGGAATGTCTTGTTGTTCAATAAAAAAAGAAAGAGGGGAGGGGAATGAAATTGCCATTATTCCCAAAGTTATCTTCCTCCTTAAAACCTCCCTTGATCTTGGAACCCCTCCCCTCTTTACGTCTCTGTTCCCTTTATACCAAAATTCCTCAGGAAGAATTAATTGGCTTACTAACTGAATTAATTAATCCTAACTGGCTCCAGTGCCTTTTCTCGCTGTTATTGCTTTTTGTTTTTTAAATTGAGATATAACTGACATATAGCATTTTATTAGTTTTAGGTTTATAACTAATGTGTATTACATATACATACACACACACACACATATGGCTATATATATATATTATACACAATACACACACACACATGGAAAATAATTACCACACATTGGTACTGGCAATGGTTTTTGACACCAAAAGTAAATGCAACAATAGCCAAAACTGCCTTTCCTTTCTTCATTTCCTTTTTAAATTTTATTTTTTGGCTGTGCCACTCAGCATGTGGATCTTAGTTCTCCAACCACAGACTGAACTCACACCCTCTGCATTAGAAGCATGGACTCCTAACCACTGGCTCTCCAGAGAATTCTCGAAACTCTCTTTCATTCTTAAACTCGTTTTACTCAGGCCTCAGACCTCCCCTGCCTCCAGTGGTCAGCCACGGCCTCCACCCTGCCAAGGCCATGGAGCACCCCTGGACCCCTCAACAGTGGCAGACACACCTGGCCCCTCCTCCATCCTCAGGCTCTTTCCTTCCTCGGGCTCCAAGGCTGGTTTTTCTTGCTACTTCATGGGCTCTGCCTTCTCAGTCTCCTTTGCTAGAGGCTTCTCTTCCCATCCTCTAAAGATGGAGTTTCATCTTGTCTAAGCTGCAATTCATGGGGTCGCAAAGAGTGGGACACGATGGAGCAATTGAACTGAGCTGAACACTCCCTCCTTAGGTGAGTCAAGAGTCACGGGTCCAGTGGTTTAAATAACATCGACACGCTGAGGGTTCCCAACATTATATCTGCCATTAACACACTCGGCATCTCTGGTCCAAAACTGGAGAGCCCTTGACTGCTGCGTCTGATATCCCATGTCGGATCCAGCAGCTGGTGTGGCCCCCTTGGCTCCACTTTCGGAACATCTCAGCACCTTCCCTGACTGCCTTCTACTCCAAGCCACCGTGGAACTTGACGGGCACAACAGCTCCCTAACTTGCCTTTCTGATGCTACTGTCCTATCTTTTTCTCTGCCCCAATCCACACACAGTAACCAAAGTTTTTAGAAATGCCACTGTCTTAAATGCAAATCAAAACTACAATGAAGTATTACCTCACACAGTCAGAATAGCCAATCTACAAACAGTAAATGCTAGAGAGGATGTGGAGGAAAAGGAGCCCTCTTGCACTGTCAGTAGGAAGGTAAATTGATACAACCACTATGAAGAACAGTGTGGAGATTCCTTAAAAAACTAAGAATAAAACTAATATATGACCCAGCAATTCTACTACTGGGCATGAACCCTTAGAAAACCATAATTCAAAAAGACAAGTGTTAACTGCAGCACTATTTACAATAGCCAGGACACAGACGCAACCTAGATGTCCACCAACAGATGAATAGAGAAAGAAGTTGTGGTACATCTATGCAATGGAATATCACTCAGCCATAAAAAGGAACAAATCTGAGTCAGTTGAACTGAAGTGCATGAACCCAGAGCCTGTTACATAGAGTGAAGTAAGTCAGAAAGAGAAAAACAAACATCATGTATTTATGCATATAAACAGAATCTAGAAAAATGGTACTGATGAACCTATTTGCAGGTCAGGAATGGAGAACAGACTTGTGGTCACAGCATGGGAAGGAGAGGGTGGACCCAAATGAAAGAGGCTCTGAAATACATATACTGCTGTATGTAAAACAGCCAGCCAGTGGGAAGTTGCCTCATAACACAGGGAGCTCAGCCCAGTGTTCTGTAACGACCTAAAGGGGTGGGATGTGGGGCTGGGGGGGGGANGGATGGAGGATAGGATGGGGGTAGGGGCTTGGAGGCAGTTTCAGAATGGAGGGGACATGTATACATTTATGGCTGATTCACACTATTATACGACAGAAACCAGCACAACGTTATAAAGCAATTATCTTCCAAGTTAAAAAAAAAATACCACTCTCTTGCTGAAAAGCTGTTCTGACTTAGAATAAAATGCTACACTCTAATCATGACCACCAAGTACTACCTTTCTGCCCTTCTCACCAGGCCCCTGCTTACTGCATCTACACTTCTTCCTGTTTCTTAAGAACATTAAGCCCCTTTAGACCTCAAGGCTGCTGCACCCTCTTCCTCCAGATACGACCACAATTTGCTCCCTCCGTTCTCACAAATCTACCTTCAAACATGACTGCAGAAATATAATCTCTGACCATTTTATCAACACTCTCCTTCCACGTCTCTCTTTCTCTTTGCCTTGTTCTGTAGTCTTTGCACGTCTGCCTGACCATTATATGTGTCTATTATCTGCTTTTTAGGGATTCCCAGGTGGTGCTAGTGGTAAAGAACCTACTGCCAATGCAGACGATGTAAGAGACTCAGGTTCGATCCCAGGTCGGGAAAGATCCCCTGGAGGAGGGCATGGCAACCCACTCCAGTACGCTTGCCTGGAGAATCTGATGGACAGAGGAGCCTGGTGGGCTACAGTCCATGGGGTCACCAAGAGTCACAACTGAAGCACCTTAGCACATACATCTGCTTCTTATCCCCACTAAAGCAAAAGTTCCATGGTGACAGGGATTTCTATCTGCCTCACTCTTAAATCTCCAGGGCCAAGAACAATGCCTGACAAATAGTAGGTGCTCCAAAATTATTTCTTGAATGAGTACATCCATGAATCATTTCTATACTCTTACTCATTTCTTGGCTTCCCAGGTGGTGCAGTGGTAAATAATTCGCCTGCCAAGCAGGAGACACAAGTTCAATCACTAGGTCAGGAAGAGCCCCTGGAGAAGGAAATGGCAGTTCCCGCCAGTATTCTTGCCTGGAAAATCCCAAAGACAGAGGAGCCTGGAAAGCTGCAGATCATGGAGTCACAAAGAGTCAGACATGATTTAGCAATTAAACAACACCAACTCAATTCTTACAGGGGTATAGTATACATATTTCAATTGTTTATTACTTTAATATATATGAAGGTCAAAAGGAGTCATTAAGTATTTTTCAACTCATTTTTTTAGAGCCTCATATTGAGAGCAAACAGATTTTTAGACAGAAACAACAGCATGAGGAAAACAAATATGGTAGAACATATTATAACAAATTTATGGGGAGATGGTAGAAAGCAAAGAGGCACTAAACAGCCTTTTGATGAGAGTGACACTGAAGAGTGAAAAGCTGGCTTAAAACTCAGCATTCAAAAAACTAAGATCATGGCATCCAGTCCTATCACTTCATGGTAGAGAGATGGGGGAAAAGGGCAGATTTTATTTTTCTGAGCTCCAAAATCACTGTGGAGGGTAGCTGAAGCTATGAAATTAAAAGACTGTTACTCCTTGGAAGAAAAGCTATGACCAACCTAGACAGCATATTGAAAAACAGAGATATCACTTTGCCAACAAAGGTCCATCTAGTCAAAGCTATGGTTTTTCCAAGAGCCATGTATGGATGTAAGAGTTGGGACCATAAAGAAGGTTGAGCACCAAAGAATTGATGCTTTTGAACTGTGGTACTGGAGAAGACTCTTAGAGTTCCCTGGACTGCAAGAAGATCAAACCAGTCAATCCTAAAGGTAATCAACCCTTTAGGACCCAATCATTGGAAGGACTAATTCTGAAGGTGAAGCTCCAATACTTTGGCTGCCTGATGCGAAGAGCTTATATATTGGAAAAGACCCTGATGCTGGGAAAGACTGAGGGCAAGAGGAGAAGAGGGCTACAGAGGATGAGATGGTTGGATGGCAAAACCAACACAATGGACATGAGTTTGAGCAAACTCTGGAAGATAGTGATAGACAGGGTAGCCTGGTGTGCTGCAGTCCATGGGGTCACAAAGAGTCAGAGAGGACATAGTGAATGAACAACAACAATGGGAAGATGGGTAGTTTCCTATAGAAAATTTGAGGAAAGCTGGGAGAAAAGAAAGCGGGATAGGTAAAAGATGAAGCTTGGAATAAAGCTGAAAGCAGATAAAGGGCAATCATGAAGGATCTTCTGTGTTGGCCTGGGTTTCTTGTAGGCAATAGGGAGTCACAAAAAGGGAAACAGCAGTCAGAATTTCATTTAAAAAAAAAAATACTCTGGTCACATAGATTATATAACACACATAATCATGTCCGTTCTGAGTTCAAGTAGCAATTTTGCTGCTCAAGGTCCATACAGAAATAAGACATGCCACATAACCCTTGAAAAACTGTGCTCTGCTGTCTCAGTCTCGCAGTCATGCCCTTCTCTTTGCAACCCCATGGACTACAGCCCTCCAGGCTCCTCTGCCCATGGAATTCCACAGGCAATACTGGAGTGGGTGGCTATTCCCTTCTCCAGGGAATCTTCCCAACCCAGGGATCAAACTCAGGTCTCCTGCATTGCTGGCAGATTCTTTACCCTCTGAGCCACAATCATTTAACCCTTTTTCATACCTAAAAGGAATTCATAGTTTCTGGCTCACAAACCTGTAACTAATTTTCCCAATGAAATATTTTCTCAGCACGTTCCTATTTGAATATTTTCAACTTTTAATCAATTAGCTCTCCAATTCAAGAACACTTACATGACAGTCTTTAATTAACACGTACACACAGTGAATCAGTTAACTTACAATACAAACATTAATACTATAGTGGGTANGGTAGTGAAACATTTAACAAGAAAATTCAACAATGGGTTTTTTTAATTAGTGAAAAACTGGCATCTGATCATTCAGATAGCAAAAGAGTCTACAGTTTATCCAATACAAACTTCAAATTAAAGTAAAAAAAAGAGTTCAGTTCATCTAGACAAGAGGCATATAGAAAGTACTGGATGTTTAAGATTAAAATGGTAGCTTGGTTTTAATATTCAAGAAGCAAAAGGACTTTAATATTCAAGGAAGCAAAATAACTCAGAGAAAAAATAAGGTATGGTATTAGAGCCAGCTTAAATAACTTCCACTGCTTAGTAAGCAGGTTTAAGGCTAATATCAAGTCATAGAGGGTCAAGAAAAGGAATCAATTAGCAAGAATAAACAAAGGCAGAACCCAAAGTCAATGACTAAGTGGATTTTCTGTCACTGGGACTTCTTCATGTGTGCCTGAGACATTCACTGAATTGAGTCTAGGGACAAAGAAGGTACACGCCACTATCACACTGCAGAGCAAACTGGCTCAGTTTATGCCTTCCTCCTCCACCTCCCCGATGAACCGTTCCTAACAATGAGAGCAGGGCGTTTTCCCGTTGTTTCGTCACCAAGTTGTACCTGACTCTTTTGCGACCCCATGAAGTGTAGCCTGCCAGGCTTCTCTGTACCTGGGATTTCCCAGGCAAGAATACTGGAGTGGGTTGCCATTTCCTTCTCCAGGGGATCTTCCCGACCCAGGGATCACACCGGCATCTTCAGCACTGGCAGGTGGATTCATGACCACTGAGCCACCAGAGAAGCCCCTAGGGCGGGCGTTTAGGGAAAACCAAAAAGAAAGGCCTGCACTGCTATTCACTATGAAGATTCAAATTACAGGAAAACAGGAAAACCCCTAAAGATGTCTGTCTCCAGCTGGGAATACTTACAGAGTGGGTGTCAGTCTTGGCCCATTTCCTCCAACTCTATGTGGGCATCACAGACAGGGGTCTATTCCAGGACTCACTACCAGTTTATAGAACTTATACAACTTCTGTTCCATAAATATTTAAGTATGAAGGAGCGTAGATGTTTTAAATTTTAAAAATGACCTTTAGACATCAACCTTAATATTTACATTCCGCAGAAGTCATCACATTTTAAGTACCTTTGGGAAGAAGACACAGAGCAACCATTTCAAAATGGAAAAAAAGCAAATATGTACAAAATCTGAAATACTTCCTATATAACAGCATGAAAAAGAAATCTAGCTTTTCACACACAGGCTAAATGAACTATTCTTTCCTTCATGTGCTTCACATTTTTATGCACCCTTTCCTAGTACCCTATAAGCTACAGAACCCTGCTGGCAAAATGCTTCTCTCTGGGGAGAAATTTTTTTTTTTAACTTGACAGAAAAAAAAAAAAAGGACTTGAATTTAAAGCAGTTTTTCTTTCACATTATAACAGTGCAGTGACCTCTATGCAAAACATAATGAAAAATGCAAGTCAATTCTATAAGGTAGAAAATGAAACTTGGGTTTGTGTCTACAAAGACAGCAGATCTACTTTAGAGTTCACACAGTTAAAACAAAGAAAATATAAAATAATCCTGTGAATGTAGGAACCCTCCTGCTGGGAAGCCAATTCTGACGACCAGCCTTCATCCCAAAATTCCTATGTGGTCTAAACAGATAGATAGCAATTCAAGAGGAAACAAAATAAGATTAAAAAAAAAAAAAAAAAACAACTAGTACATAGACTGTACTTGCTTTAACATTCCAATAAAATTTCCAACCCATGATAAATTCAACAATTATCAAAGGAAAAGGGCATCAGACAGAGATTCAGAAAGAACAAGTCCAATCTAATTCATGGCCAGTAGTTCATAAATGCTTACTGACTTGGCTAAAGAGCTTATGATCGTGGGCAGGGATCATTATCTCTCTTTCACAAGGTCATTATCTCTCTTTCATAAGGCCGCGCGGTGTAGCAATGAGGAGTGTCAGTGGTGGACTTTATGATCTAAGACGTAGCAAGGAAGCAGAACGTTTCATCCCTTTCTCCAAGGCTGTGAATGACAGGATGGAATAGCCGAAAATAACCACCTGGGTAGAGAATCTCCTTCCACAATTATGAGAAGGATCACCTTTATCCTGAAGGCTATAAAATACACTGAGAGGGATTTAGCAGTTGAGGAGCAATGGCACATTTGAGTTTTAATGGGATCACTAGCTAGAATTTTGAGGCTCGATCTCAGAGGCACAGAATGAGTGACTGAAGCCAGACAGGCACTGCTATAGGAGTACAGGCGAGAGATGAAAACTATGACAGGTTAAGTGAAGTACGTGAAGCCACTCAGTCGTGTCCGACTCTTTGCGACCCCATGGACTGTAGCCTACGAGGCTCCTCCATCCATGGGATTCTCCAGGCAAGAACACTGGAGTGGGTTGCCATTTCCTTCTCCAATGCATGAAAGTGAAAAGTGAAAGTGAAGTCGCTCAGTCCTGTCCAACTCTTAGCGACCCCATGGACTGCAGCCTACCAGGTTCCTCCGCCCATGGGATTTTCCAGGCAAGAGTACTGGAGTGGGATGCCATTGCCTTCTCCACCATTCAATCCTATTGACATCCTATTGCCATTTATGGATACTATTATTCTCCCCATTTTGTAGATTAGAAAAATGAAGCTCAGAGAGGTCGAGCAGCATGTCCAAGGCCACGTAAGTGGTGGAACCACTGTATCACCACAAGGGAAGCCCAAGAATACTGGAGTGGGTAGCCTACCCCTTCTCCAAGGGAATCTTCCCAACCCAGGAATCAAACTGGGGTCTCCTGCAATGTAGGTGGATTCTTTACCAGCTGAGCTACTAGGGAAGCCCAGACTTTTACTTCATTTGGAATCTTATGGTTACTCTGGGCTTCCCAGGTGGTGCCCTGATAAAGAATCCACATGCCAACGCAGGAGACACAAGAGACGCTGGTTCGATTCCTGGATTGGGAAGATTCCCTGGAGTAGGAAACAGTAAACCACTCCAGTATTGTTGCCTGGAAAAAATCCATAGACAGAAGAGCCTAGCAGGCTACAGCCCATGGGGTCGCAGAGTCGGACATGAACGAGCACGCACACGCTCTGACGGCTACGTTACAAGCTCTTCAACAAATATAGTGGTTCAAACGAAGCCTGAAGGGGAGCTGTTAACAACTTATATTGACACAGCATGACCGTTCTGGTATGAGTTACTATTTCATTTCATAACGGTCGAGACCACGGACTTGGGAACTAAACTGCCTGGGTCTACACCAGGACTCTCATCTACAAGCTGTGTGACTTCCAGCAGATTCCTCCGCTTTTCTGAGATTTCCTAGCCAGAAAATAGAGATAATAATAGTACCAACCTCAAACAACTGTTGTAAGAATTAAATTAGTTGATCTTTGTAAAGATCTTAGAATAATGCCTTAAACTTTCTAAACACTATATAAGTCTTTACTACATAAAATAAACATAAAAACACCTCTGGCCAAATACTGAACTTTTGCCAATGCACTAAGCAGTGAGATGGAAAATCCAATTACAATGTGCTCCAAAGCTAATTAACCTTCAAATAAGATGTTTTATATCTATATATTATTATAAGAAATGCCCTCCAGCAAGGAAACTACTCTTAAATAAATGCATTATTCCCTGTTTAGGAGATGTACACAAAAATATGTTAAATCTATCCAATGTATAGAAAACAAATATAAGGAGGATTTGGTCTGTTTATTATTAGATTCCATACAAGTAGACAACCTCAGTTACCCTATTTGAGTAAACACAAATATAAAATAGATCTTATACAATTTCACTTGCCTACCTAAATTTAAGTCTCATGACACCAAAGACTGCATTTATCTCTGAAATTTAACAGGGTCATAATTTATCATTGCGAACTTTCATGGACTAGTTCTGTCAGGAAGAAAAATAAACACAGATCAAACCTAGAAACTACAAAATATGAATTTCTTTTATTTTACAATCTATTTTTAGTAATTAAAAAAATATACAGTGATCAGCAAAAAAAAAAATCACACAGCTATTTGTCAAAATCCCCACACCTCTAAAGAACTCACAAACCAGGGAAAGAGAGAGCAATGGAAACAAAATGTGCCTGCGGGCATACTCCATTATTCTTTAGCAGTTTTTCCCCTTTCTTTTTTTCTTCTTTTTGGAGAATAGCCTACGTAGAAGGAACAGTAATAACCTATTTCAGACATCTAAAACTGTAAGGCTTGCCTTTAATCAAACTAAATTCTATTGCCTGGAGAATTCCATGGACAGAGGAACCTGGCGGGATACAGTCCCTGGGGTTACAAAAGGTCAGACACGACTGAGCAACTAATGCTAACACTGTCTAACATATCACTATATTAATGTTTCATGGATCTCTCTATTTGGTGTTCTGACGCATATTAAAGTTCTATACCCATTCACAACACTAACCTTTAAAATTGGCTCAGCCGTATCCCAGAATGACTTTTAAGGTGGACAGGAAATTACTTAGCCGGTAGCAAGATAAAACGAAAATGTTAATAGCCAAATGGGACATCTGATAAAACGCAGCAGATAACCACCCAGACCTTCTGTCTTCTTTCTCTCCCAAAACATATGCCAGTAAATGGACAGAAAGTACATGCACCAGGACAAAAAGAAAGTTAGAAACATTTCAACAACGCTGGAGAAACAAGTATAGGTCTGACAGGCTAGCAAGCTGCTGGTCAAGTGTCTGTCAGGGGGATACCAGTGAGATGTGAGCCACTTCCGACACGAAACTCTGACAGGTCAGGTAGACCGAGGAGAGAGAGAGGAGCAGAACTGCAAGCAGGAGGGCTGGGTAAACTGAATCCCCCTTCATCCTCAGCCAGCACAGCCAGGTTCTTCTCTGGAGAAAATGACCTTTACAGCAGAAACCAACGCAACGCTATAAAGCAATTATCCTCCAGTTAAAAATAAATAAATCCTTTTTTTAAAAAAAGGAAAATTACCTTTAGAGGCTTGAAGATCAGAGTTATTATGAAGGAAATAAGGCCTGAAAACCAGGGCTGAACAAAGAGGGAGTGAGTGAAAACTTGCAAACAGAAAGACAGTAGGAGTCTCAGATTAACTCTCTTGATCTGCTCTCACACATGGGACTCAAATGCCCCATCTATGAGGCTGAGACTCCTCTAGAAAAATTCAATCTTTCTAAGCAAAAAGGCTTCACATACTGACAATTATGAGTCCGTGATGAAGCACCTTGCTTCCCACTTCATCACCATACAGCCAAAATAACCTGCCAATAAACTGGACACACAGGGGAGGGCTGCTAGTCAGCACTCAATCTTAAAAAAGAACTTGATAGAGGATGAAAACTACACACTCAAGAACAGTCTCCAACATATAAGGGCAACTACCAAAATAAACGGAAAAAAAAGGCNGAAAATGACCTTTACAGCAGAAACCAACGCAACGCTATAAAGCAATTATCCTCCAGTTAAAAATAAATAAATCCTTTTTTTAAAAAAAGGAAAATTACCTTTAGAGGCTTGAAGATCAGAGTTATTATGAAGGAAATAAGGCCTGAAAACCAGGGCTGAACAAAGAGGGAGTGAGTGAAAACTTGCAAACAGAAAGACAGTAGGAGTCTCAGATTAACTCTCTTGATCTGCTCTCACACATGGGACTCAAATGCCCCATCTATGAGGTTGAGACTCCTCTAGAAAAATTCAATCTTTCTAAGCAAAAAGGCTTCACATACTGACAATTATGAGTCCATGATGAAGCACCTTGCTTCCCATTTCATCACCATACAGCCAAAATAACCTGCCAATAAACTGGACACACAGAGGAGGGCTGCTAGTCAGCACACAATCTTAAAAAAAAACTCGATAAAGGATGAAAACTACACACTTAAGAACAGTCTCCAACATATAAGGGCAACTACCAAAATAAACAGAAAAAAAAGGCGGGGGGTGGGGGAGCTATGGATGTAACAAAGACATTGCACAGACAGAAGAATACCTTAAAAGCAGAGAGAAATTCTTTATTTAAAAAATATATTCAATATTGCCTAGAGAATCATTTAAACACAGACCCCCCAAAAAGAACCTAAAATTAATATCTTCTCTATTAAATAGAGAAAGAAGAAATCATATAATAAGAAGAAAATGCTATGTAGAAGGAATCATCAGTGACAAAGAAAGCTATTCCTGATATTAAAAACATAATTAATAACTAAAATTTTAAAACAATATGTTGGAAAACTAGGTCAAGGAAATCTCCCAGAAAGCAGAAACAAAAGAGTAAGGAACAGTAAATACAAGTGAATAAATGATATTAGAATACCAATCCCATCGTCCAGTAGATCCCAAAATCTAACAGAAGTTTCCTAAAGTATAGGGAAAATTGAGAAGAGGCAATTAGTAAAGTAATAAAACCAAAAAATTCCCAGAACAGAAAGTCTGCAGACTTATCCTAGAACCAAATGTTGTTATAAGTCTTCAGATTCAAAGAACTCACCAAGGGCTCAGCATGAAGAAACAAAAGGAGACCTATAAGGAAAATTACTATGACATTGTACCATACCAGATTATAATAGTATCCAAAAGACTCAAAGAGCTCTCAAAGGAAAAAATATATGTCTCTAAACATACAGACTTATCTAACTAGAAATTACAATAACAGAGTTTTGAAATTAAAAATGGAATCTGGAAGACAATACAGAACACTGATTTTTAAATTCTATAGGAAAACATCATTTTCAACATAGAATTCTATTCCCAGCCAAACTATCATTTAAGTGTGAGAACAGGAATAAAGGGACCTTTAGCCATTTACGGAACAAAAAATTAGCGCCCCATATTCCTCTCCTTAAAAAACTAGTGATTGAGTGTTCTGCCAAACAAGAAAGCAGAAGGCATGGGATCTTGACGATCCTAAAGCAGCGACGATGGAAGAACCAGAATAATGGAGACTCTTGTGACCCAAAAGTGAGAGCTGCGGGACAGAAGTCCCCCAAAGCAGTTAATCATTTAAAAGATCCCCTTAGCATCTGAGCGGGGAAATGGTAAGGGTTTAGAAAAGTAACCAAATGGGCAACACAGTCTTAATTATTAACTCAAACTGAAACAGAGCCGTACAAGAATGGCAACATATCACTCTACCACTGCACTGGACAGTAAATGCTAGTATAGTTCTCATAATGAAAATATACACCACTTTTTAAAATAAGAATGGTGGCATAAGCTAAAAACACTTGAGAAGCAACATAAAAAGACCTGAATGTCATTGTCTATATAGATTAAGAACTAGTAGAGGGAGAGAGAAAACCCTAGGTGTACATGGAAAATAGGAAATTACTGGTTTTTTCTCACAATCAGTGAATATTTGAATGATTTCACATTTTAATGCTGTGTACATACATTAGATATTTATTTAAGTAATCCTTAAAACTATGTGAACCAGTGAGAAAGGGAAACGGGAATTGTTCAACAGATGTGAGTTTCTATTCGGCAAGATGAAAAAGTCCTAGAGATTTGCTGAACAACAATGTAAGTAGAATTAACACAACTGAACTATACATGCAAAAGAAGTTAAGATGGTTAAGTTTTATATTACATGTTTTTTACCATAATTCAAAAGAAAATTAAATTTAAAAATAAGTGCAAGACAAGATTTAAGTCAAAGGAAAAGCATTTCACATTTTCTAGACAACAAATTTGACAGTAGGCTTTTAGCAGCCATGATAAGTGACATGATTTAGTGTCCACACATTTTTTAAAACATTATTTTCAGGAAAATTATAACTAAACCCTGACGTGTCTGTTCAGTCACTCAGTCATGTCTGAGTTTTTGTGATCCCATGGACTGTAGCCTGCCAGGGTGCTCTGTCCATGGAATTTCTCAGGCAAGAATACTACAGTAGGTTGCTATTTTCTTCTCCCAGGGATCTTCTCGACTCAGGGATTGAACCCACATCTCTTGCATTGGCAGGTGGATTCTTTGCCACAAGCTCTACATGGGAAGCCCAAATTCTGATATAGGAAACAAGAAAAACTTATGCACGGATTCCATCAAGATGATACAATAAAAGAATTATATAAATACAACAATATTCCTCATTTATTTTAAAAGAATCTATTGGGAATAAAGAGATTTTTAATATATAATACCTATTTCAGAGAAATAAGAAGGTATTAAATGCATACAGACCCCTCTCCCCTTGGCCCCGAATATGAGGATAGTCCTGGTGCCCAGCAGTCCTGGGGCAGGAAGCAGAGGACAAGGAGGGCCCAGCCCCCTCCCCAGCACAGGCTCCAGTAGGCAAAGTCTCATGCAGGCTCATCTGTCCACATCATTAGCCTACTGATGAGTTTAAGACTAAATTTGGCACATGCAAAGTTCTTGGCTCCTAAGGAGTATCAATGTACAATGTGCCAAATCAGAGGTTGAATGAAAGTCGATGTCTAAAAATTGAAACTCTCTTTAAAAGACTAATTTTCCCATGTGGCTTACAAGCTAGTTATGAATTAATATAAGCACAAAATTCCAAAAATATCTGAGCAACTGTGGCATCATTTTGGGATAAACACACAGCTATCCAACGTAGATTATCCTTGAAAGATAAGTCCCTAAAGATAAATATGCAATGGAATGTTTGGGTATATCTGCCTAAAATCAAACAAACAAAAAAATCATTCTTGGCTTACCAGAAAGGAAATGTTAGAACAATGACATAAGGAAGCAAACTAGAAATATGGCTTTCTAAATATCTGCCATCAAGTGAATCTCTAAATCTTTAAAGGAATTCAAACTATAAATGATGTATTTCTCAAACTGGAGCACAACCTATCTCATTTTCCCTTATATTTATCTTTTAATTGGAGGATAATTGCCTTACAACATTGTGTTGGTTTCTGCTGTACAACATCATGAACCTGTCATAACTATATATTTTATATATATACTCTCTATATGTATATCTATATCCTGTTCCTCTTGAGCCTCCTTCCCCCAACTCCATCCCACCCCTATAGGTTATTAGAGAGTGCCAGGGTGGGCTCCCTGTGTTATACAGCAGCTTCCTGCTAACTATCTATTTTACACACGGTAGTGTACATACATCAATGCTACCTTCTCTTAAAAAGTGTTAAGAGAAAGTGTTAAGCTCTTTAAAAATGTTATTTTTTAAAGTAACCTGTAAGTGCAACAACACATGTGCTGTGGGATTCTAGGTAGAAACCTGCACCTTTCCCCTGAAACTGAACACATCAGAAATGAAACCGCTGAGCCGCTGCCCCACAACAATCCTAAAACAGATTGCCCAATGGTCTTTCAAAGGGTCCATTAACAGTAATCCCATCATTCAAGTTATATTCAGGCCCAGCACTTCAATTCAGTTCAGTTCAGTTGCTCAGTTGTGTCTGACTCTTTGCAGTCCCATGGACTGCAGCACGCCAGGCCTCCCTGTCCATCACCAACTCCCGGAGTCCACTCAAACCCATGTCCATCAAGTCGGTGATGCCATCCAACCATTTCATCCTCTGTTGTCCCCTTCTCCTGCCCTCAATCTTTACTAGCATCAGGGTCTTTTCAAATGAGTCAGCTCTTCGCATCAGGTGGCCAAAGTACTGGAGTTTCCACTTCAACGTCAGTCCTTCCAATGAACACTCAAGACTAATCTCCTTTAGGATAGACTGGTTGGATCTCCTTGCAGTCCAAGGGACTCTCAAGAGTCTTCTCCAACACCACAGTTCAAAAGCATCAATTCTTCAGTACTCAGCTTGCTTCACAGTCCAACTCTCACATCCATACGTGACCATTGGAAAAACCACAGCCTTGACTAGATGGACCTTTGTTGGCAAAGTAATGTCTCTGCTTTTGAATATGCTATCTAGGTTGGTCATAACTTTCCTTCCAAGGAGTAAGCGTCTTTTAATTTCACGGCTGCAGTCACCATCTGCAGTGATTTTGGAGCTCTAAAAAATAAAGTCTGCCACTATTTCCACTGTTTCCCCGTCTATTTGCCACGAAGTGATGGGACCAGATGCCATGATCTCAGTTTTCTGAATGGTGAGTTTTAAGCCAACTTTTTCACTCTCCTCTTGCACTTT
>SJYQ01000647.1:465236-553212 GCA_006410935.1 Redunca redunca | reverse complement strand
TACCTGAATGGAGACATTTTTCTATTTAGTCCTCAAATTTCTCTCTATATATATGTATATGGAGTGTATCTGTGTATATACACACAAATATATGTATAATATACATAAGCAAATATGTATATAAAATATATATATACTAAGTATACAAATAAAAATTATAGTTTATATAAAGTTATATATAAAAAGGGGGAATAGTAACGCTATAGCCCCTGATTCTCAATTACACAGAAGCATTTTTAATCACATTTAAATTACCAGGGGAAAAATAATGCAGATAATCGCCTCTGAGAGTCACCACACATTTCTGAGTTGCAGAATCAACCGAGGCAGTCTCTTTAATAGCCATGGTGACTATGAATCTATATGACAAAAGATCACTTTAAAAGTCATTCTTAAAAATGAGAGCTTCAATGACTTATAAAGCAAATCATATGATACAGCTACACTTTGCCAACAACAATGGGTTGACTTGTTAAAAAATAATAATAAGATAAAAAACACTTTTTAAGAAAAATCTACCTCCTCTAATCCAGTAAAACGGCTGGGGTCACTTCTGAGTATTTCTTCCATAGCCACAATACACAGAATATTTTAAGAGGTAAAAAAAAAAAATCAAATCAGTTGGATCTTTCACCATTCTTTGCAATGTGGATGAAGGCAGTCAAAAGGTACAAACTTCCAGGTGTAAGATTTAAAAAATAACACATACTAGGTATGTAATGCACATGCCAAATATAACGAAACCCTACTGTACTTATACAGGGAAGCTGTTAAGAGAGTAAACCTTCAGAGTTCTCATCACAAGGGAAAAAAATTTTTTCTGTTTCTTTAATTCTGTATCCATGTGAGATGATGGACATTTCCTGAACTTACTGTGATAAGCATTTCATGATGTATGTCACTCAAATCACCATGTTATATACCTTAAACTTACACAGTGCTTGCTACATGCTTCCCTGCTGGCTCAGCAGATAAAGAATCTGCCTGCAATGCAGGAGACCTGGGTTCGATCCCTGGGTTGGGAAGATCCCCTGGAGAAGGGAAAGGTTACTCACTCCAGTACTGTGGCCTGGAGAATTCCGTGGGCTGTATAGTCCATAGGGTGGCAAAGAGTCAGACACGACTGAGCGACTTTTATATCTCAATTCTACTGGAAGACAAAGGAGAAAAGACAGAAACTGCTTTGGGGAACTGATGTTTCTAGAGGTCCTTATAAGAAGTAAAAGATTCACAGTCTGCCAAAATACACATTAATTCAGTTTGAAATTACTTCTGTTACAGGTTACTAAAGAGACAATGTATTACTTACCCTAATAAGGCATTAGTTTTATTATACAAAAAGAAGTACTTTGAGTAAATTATCAGAAAAATGTATCTAAAGTAATGAGCTTTCAAATGTTATATCTGAATATGTAACTGAAATTATTTTGTTAATTCAAGTTGCTATCAGTTAATATATTTTAAGTGGATCATACAAAATTATCTCTGAGTTATAACTCTCCTTCAACTCTACATAACACAATTCCTTTGGAGATAATTTAGGTGGATAATTATTCTCTTGCTCTTTTTATTTCAAATAAAGAAGTCTGTGAGCTCCTCCGTAAGCCACTGATGAGATTATATTTTGTATCCCCAGCAGCTGGCACGTAATAGGTGGTATCCAGGACGTTTGATGAATGAATAAATGAGTGGATGGATGGATATTCAATGACTCAATGATGATTCCTGCATCTATATAAAGATGGTCCTGTCCTCTGCTCTTGTACAATCCTTCTTCATTAAAGCTCATACCTTCAAAAGGAAGAGAGTAAATTTACACACTGTGGGCTCCTCAGAACATAGCTGAAAAACAAGTTACCATCAAACTGGAGAGGTTAAAAATGACATTAGCGTCAAATAGATAGCTAGTGGGAAATTGCTTTATAACACAGGGTGCTCAGCCTGGTGCTCTGGAACAACCTAGAGGGGTTGGATGGGAAGCAGGGTGGAAGGAAGTCTCAAGAGGGAGGGATATATGTATACTTATGGCAGCTGGTAAAGAATCCGCCTGCAATGCAGGAGACCCTGGTTCGATTTCTAGCTTAGGAAGATCCCCTGGAGAAGGGATAGGCAAACCACTCCAGTAGTCTTAGGCTTCCCTGGTGACTCAGCCAGTCAAGAATCCACCTGGATTCAATCTCTGGGTCGGGAAGATCCCCGGAGGAGGGTATACTCCAGTATTCTTGCCTGGAGAATCCCCATGGACAGAGGAGCCTGGCGGGGTACAGTCCATGGTGTTGCAAAGAGCCAGAGACAACTGGGCGACTGAGGACCACACAGCATGGCTGCGTCCCATTTGTACAGCAGAAACCAACACAGCAGTGTGAAGCAATCACCCCCCCAGTGTAAAAACAGATGACATGAAAAAGGGAAGTTCACCCACTCTTCAGTTCAATAAACAATGCTGATATAAGATGAAGATGCATGAACACCTCTCTCAGGGCATCCACAGTCCAGTGGAGGAGAGAGAAAATGTAAACAAATAATAATGCATGTGTGTGGTCACGCATGCTGTTCCCTTGGCTTCCCTACCCCTCCTCTCCCCTAAAGGTGTGAATCAAGTTTCCCCTTCATGTAGCGACTGGTGTGACTGTGCAGTGTCTCAGCAACCAACACTCTACTCTCAGCCCAAGCACTGGCCGAAGGAGCCAGGCAACCGCTTCCATTCTCTCCTGTCTGCTATCCTGCTCAGCCTCACAGAACCCCCCGAGTGCCTGTGCTCCAACATCACAGCTTCACTGGATATTCTGAACAAAAAATAGGGCACATTTTCTTTCCTTCTCTGAAAGCCCCTATTTTATTTGCTTCCAATAATACTGTTCTCCAACAAAGGCTGCAGCTTTCCACCACTGCACTCCTATAATCAGCTAATAACCGAAGACCAAAAGCTCTGCTCCTCCTAACCATTCAAACTAATATTTACACTCATCGTTGATTTGCAGCCTTTTCTGGCCCAACTGTTAACTCCACCATAGAGGCGCCTCTGTGGCCCAGCTGCTTGCCAGCCACATCAGCTGGCACCACTGGGCATCTCCCTAACCCATTCCCCTGACAGCCTAAATCAGCAACATGCCCTGGAGTGGGGCGCTAATCATCAACCACGGAGACCTGACATGCATTAACACCCACCCCCCATTTCCCCTTTCCATAAACAAAGTGATAAAAATCACAGATGTCATTAAAATGGAAAAACCAAGTCACTGTAAATACCAAACATCAGCTTCAGAGGAATCAGGCTTGATTACACATGTGTGAGGGTGCAGATGGTGGACTTTCCTCCTCCTATTCACAGGAAGAAAGAGCAGCTTCCGAGGAAATACATTATGTATTCTTCTCTCATCGCCTCGAAAATGCCAAGTGATTTGATATTTTCCTCCTTAGTGAATACACAGAAGACCTCAGTAAAACGACTATCGGGTTAGATTCTGGAACTAAAACCATGATTTTATAAACCTCACTCTATTTTCTTTAAATAAGCAGATAACAAAAAGCCAACAACACAATAAGACAGTGTGAAAATGACTACAAGTCCTAAACAAAGGTATCTCTGTCTTGAAAAAAAAGCATAAAATTAGTCTGAAATTGACTTGTTACAAGCATCTTGAGTTTCACAGTAAGTTTTATAGGAACCTGTAAATTTAGAGGAAAATTGGCAGGTAGGTGAATGACAGGAAATTATATTTCAGGGATCATTATCTGCAATTCTGACTCCTTAAATGAGATTACAAACCACAGAGTTCGCCAGCTTACAGCACAATACTCTTCTGGCGGACATCTAACTTTTCATAATGTCAAATGGATCCAGAGAGGTCTTTTCTTCTTTGCGTCCAAAATAAACAGTGATGGACCAAATGTAGAAGGACATCCTAAAACGTTAGCTAAAACTTCAAAATGGTCTATGCCAAAGTAAAGAGAAAAGAAACTGTAAACTTGTACCTGTACACACCAGTATGTCTCTTCATTCTTCCAAGCGTCAGAAACCCTGAGCACATGAACAACTCTATATACAACTGAATAAAAATTATGAAGTATAACAAGGCTAATTTCCTCATTCTTTTAAAAAACTTTTTATTTTATATTGAAGTACAGCCGAATAACAATGTTACGATAGTTTCTGGTGAACAGCAAAGGGACTCAGCCATATATATACATGTATCCATTCTCTCCCAAACTCCCCTCCCATCCAAGCTGCCACATGACTTTCAGAGTTCCCCTGCTATACAGTACCCTTGTTGCTTATCCACTTAAAATATAGCATGTGTACACGTCCATCACAAACTCCTTAACTATCCCTTCCCCCAGTCTTCCTCCCATAACTATAAGTTCATTCTCTAAGTCTGTGAGTCTGTTTCTGTTTTGTAAATAAGTTCATCTGTATCATTTCTTTATAGATTCTGCATATAAGGGCTTCCCTGGGCTTCCTCGGGCTTCCCTGGGGGCACAGAGCAGGTAAAGCGTCTGCCTGCAGTGTTCCACCCCTGGGTCCGGAAGATCCCCTGGAGAAGGAAATGGCAACGCACTCCAGTATTCTTGCTGGGAAATGCCACGGATGGAGGAGCCTGGTAGGCTACAGTCAATGGGATCGCAGAGAGTTGTACACAACTGAGCAACTTCACTACTCATACCAGGGATATCATATGATATTTCACCTCTGTCTGATTTACTTCACTCAGCATGACAATTTCTATGTCCATCCATGTTGCGGCACGTCGAGTAACACTTCATCGCATGCACGTGCCACATCTTCAGCATCCGTTCATCTGTGGACAGACATTCAGGCTGCTTCTGTGTCTTGGCATTATACATAGCGCTGCTATAAACACAGGGGTGTGGGTCTTTTCAAATTAGAGTTCTCCCTGGACACATGCACAGGAGTGGGATTGTTTTTATTTGAGGTCCTGCCCTTTATTACCCAGAGCCTTGAAAACATCTGGGTGCACTCTTGGAGTTGCAGGCGCTAACCACAGTCCTTCCAGCACTCTGCCCAGCCCCCCACTCCCTCCAGCCTCCTATGAGGACACCATCCTTTAAACTGGCTGATCCTGCAGCCAGTGTCTCTCTTCCCCTAATATCTTCACCAGACCCTCACAGCCTTCTGGCCATTTTTCCAAAGACAGCTTCTCAGGGAGACCTTCCCCGACCACTTTATCAAGTACCCTCCCCAACCTTTTACCTCCCCTCCCTTCCGGGTTTGATTTTTCTTCTCAGCAATTACTAATATCCAATATACAACATAGATTGTATATGATTATGGTTCCTACAACTAAAATGGAAGCTCCAGAAGAGCAGGGATTTGTGTCTGATTTGCTGACTACTTTGTTTCTCATGCCTAAAGGAGTACCAGGCATAGCTGCTGCTGCTGCTAAGTCACTTCAGTCGTGTCCGACTCTGTGCGACCCCAGCGACAGCAGCCCACCAGGCTCCCCCGTCCCTGGGATTCTCCAGGCAAGAACACTGGAGTGGGCTGCCATTGCCTTCTCCAATGCCTGAAAGTGAAAAGTGAAAGCGAAGTCGCTCAGTCGTGTCGGAATCTTTTTGACCCCATGGACTGCAGCCTACCAGGTTCCTCCGCCCATGGGATTCTCCAGGAAAGAGTACTGGAGTGGGTTGCCATTGCCTTCTCTGACCAGGCATAGAGTACGTGTTCAATAGATATTTCCTGAATAAATAAATAAATCTACATAAATACCATGCTTAGATGGTTCTACCAGTTTGTCTTGTAGCCAAGCTGTACAGTTTACTAGGGTGACCACACAGGACCTTTGCCTCACCCAAAGTTCTTGACATTTAGCCTTACCACCCACCTCCTCCTTTTTCAGTTTTCTTCTGCTTTCCTGTAGTCACTGTTTTAGGTCTTTTTGAAAGTGGACATTCGTTATCAGCAACCTGAAATTGTTTGGAAAAGCAAGCGGATATAAAGCAATCAATAAATAGAAGACCATGGTTCCTGTGGAAGGTTTTCTCTCTCCGCCTTGCTGCAATCTTTGAATCATGTTATAAGCTCATCAAGAGGTGACTGATATTAACTGACCTAGAAAACAGCTGATTTGTATACATACTTTACACATACAGAAAAGAAGATAAATTGCACTGGTGCACTGAATCAGTTCTGAGTGTAATTCAAGAAGGTGCTGTTAAAAAGTTAAAGCATAAAAACCCTTTAATAGAGTTACAGTTGTCTGGTTATTTTTCCGAGCATGTCCCTTGCTACCAACTTCATGATACCCCCAAATTAACTATGGTTAGTTTGTCAGCAATAGCCAAATATGTATTTCAAGAAAAAAAGTTCTATACAGTCTAGATCAACGCTCATTTGGCATGGTGGCGGAGCCTATACTCAGATCTTAAACACTAGGTATTCAAACAAAGGAAAATAGTTCAAATAGTTTGAAAGCAGAATGAATTAAAGGCCAGCCTGGCCATACCAGGTATTAGGATGTCTTATATGCCTACAATAAGCAGCACAATTTTGGCACAAGAACAGACATGTAGATAAATGGAAAACGGCATCTCAAAGTTTAAAAAAAAAAAAAAAACCCCTACTATAAAACAACTTTCTGCTTTATTGACTATGCCAAAGTCTTTGACTGTATGGGTCACAATAAACTGTGGAAAATTCTGAAAGAGATGGGAATCCCAGACCACCTGACCTGCCTCTTGAGAAACCTGTATGCAGGTCAGGAAGCAACAGTTAGAACTGGACAAGAAGCAACAGACTGGTTCCAAACAGGAAAAGGAGTAAGTCAAGGCTGTATATTGTCACCCTGCTTATTTAACTTATATGCAGAGTATATCATGGGAAATTCTGGGCTGGATGAAGCACAAGCTGGAATCAAGATTGCTGGGAGAAATATCAATAATCTCAGATATGCAGATGACACCACCCTTATGGCAGAAAGTGAAAAAGAACTAAAAAGCCTCCTCATGAAAGTGAAAGAAGAGAGCGAAAAAGTTGGCTCAACATTCAGAAAACGAAGATCATGGCATCTGGTCCCATCACTCCATGGGAAATAGATGGGGAAACAGTGGAAACAGTGGCTGACTTTATTTTTCTGGGCTCCAAAATCACTGCAGATGGTGACTGCAGCCATGAAATTAAAAGACGCTTACTCCTTGGGAGAAAAGTTATGACCAATCTAGACAGCACATTAAAAAAACAGAGACATTACTTTGCCAACAAAGGTCCGTCTAGTCAAGTCTATGGTTTTTCCAGTAGTCATGTATGGATGTGAGAATTGGACTATAAAGAAAGCTGAGCACTGAAGAATTGATGCTTTTGAACTGTGGTGTTGGAGAAGACTCTTGAGAGTCCCTTGGACTGCAAGGAGATCCAGCCAGTCCCTCCTACAGGAGATCAGTCCTGGGTGTTCATTGGAAGGACTGATGTTGAAGCTGAAACTTCAATACTTTTGCCACCTCATGCGAAGAGTTGACTCACTGGAAAAGACCCTGATGCTGGGAAAGATGGAAGGCAGAAGGAGAAGGGGACAACAGAGGATGAGATGGTTGGATGGCATCACTGACTCAATCAACATGAGTTTGAATAGACTACGGGAGTTGGTGATGGACAGGGAGCCTGGCGTGCTGCAGTCCATGGGGTCGCACAGAGTCGGGCACGACTGAGCAACTGAACTGATCTATGTACATATAGAAACTTGATATATGTAAAGGGAAGGTTGAATGGGCAGGATTCCAGGCTTTCTAATCCACAAAGTCATCCCCAACCCCAAACCATCTCAATATTAATGAGCTCCATGTTGTTGATAAGTCAGTATGTTTCTCCCACCACAACCAAACACCACATAATGAGAATGAACAAAACTTAATAAATGGGGCTTCTAAAATTGACTGTTGGTGAAGGGGTGGAGGAGAGGAGCCTATTTAAGTCTTTTGTACAATTGTTGTTGTTTATTCACGTCCGACTCTTGTGACTCCATGGACTACAGCCCACCATACTCCTCTGTCCATGGGATTTCCCAAGCAAGAATACTGGAGTGGGTTGTCATTTCCTTCTCCAGGGCATCTTCCCAATCCAGGGAGTGAACCCATGTCTCCTTCACTGGCAGGCAGAATTTCTACCACTGAGCCACCAAGGAAGCCCCTTTTACACCATATATCAAAATAAATCTCAGATGGTCAGGGCTGGATTCTAGCTTCTGACCAGGGTGGTGTGCCCCATCCAGGCAGGGAAGGAGAGGCAAGAGAAGAGAAATGCCTGGCTTGGTTTCACAGCCAGATTGGGGAGTGCAGGGACGGGTCTCCGCCTGTCCCAGGAGCCTGGAACTGCCAGAGTGCAGGGTAGGAGGAGCCGGTGCTTCCAGCGGAGAGGCAAGTGTGTCACTGTGGTTTCTATCCACCATTTCCAAAACTGCCTAGACAAAATGTTTTGGAAAAATATCCTTACACAAACCATAATTATGCATTTTATATTTTCTTAGCCCTCTGAGAAGAGAACCATCCCTTAAATATCTAAATCTAAAAAAAAATCTAAAAGTTTAAATGGGTCCTACCTTCCCATTTCCACGTATAATTATGGAAGCCACTAAGCTGCTGAGGTTACTCAACAGTTCATTTCCCTTCTCACCTTGAACACATCTAAATCTGGAGGAGTTCTAGAGGAATCTGAGGTCCCAGCTCTACTAACCGATCGTTTTTCTCTAGCTATGACCATGTCTCTCTGGTGGTGGTGATTTAGTCGTTATGTCGTATCCAGTTCTTGAGACCACATGGACTACATCCCACCAGGCTCCTCTGTCCATGGGATTTCCCAGGCAAGATTACTGGAGTGGGCAGCCATGTCCTTCTCCAAGGCTCTCTCTAGATGGATATGATTTGTTCAGGCTGAAACCACCAATCCAAACTCTGACAATCCCACCAATGATCCCCAGCCACCTCCACCAGCCAGAGGTCTCCTTCATGATGGTCACCTGGTGGGCCCATAGCCCAGTAATTAATATATGGCTTTGTTTCAGAGGCTGTATTAATATTCTTGCTACAGATAACTGCATTCTTAAAAATGCTGTTCCATCTTTGGAAGCAGCCTTTTCGTAAGACTAATTCAAAATTTCCTCACAATTTTATATCCCCCTTCATTATAAACAATAGGCTATCTCACCATGGAACTAGGGGTCAAAACAACCCACTTCATTTAAATGCCTAAATGTCAAAAAAGTATTTTCATAACAAAGCACTCGTTTCAATGCAATCAGCCTGATTGAACATTCTATAAAAGCAATAAGCAGCATGTATGTGGATGCTGCTTAAACAAGTGATAAACAAGTTAATTCAGTTCATTAGACTCTTAATATCCGTAACAATAAGTTTTAACTTTGATATAAATTTAGTGGATGTCAGAATAGTTAAAAATATATCAATTAACAATATTTCATCATTTTATCAGTACAATCAGAGGTAACCATGAAAGCAAAGTAAGGATGTGTTACATAACAAATAAGGCCTAATATTTATAGCTTTGTGATTTATAAAAGATGAACTTGTGATTATTCACATACAGATTATTCTCAGTGCAATGATATGTATTGGAATCATTGTCATACTGAAATTAGAAGACTTCTAGGGAAAATCTTGTTAATAAGCACCATCTATTTTGTCTCTGGGCAATGGACTGAACAATTTTAAGAGTTTCTTTCAAATTCCATAGCTTTTAATATAACAAAATAAGCAATTTTCACAATACTTTTAAGTAAGACAATAATTAATTATTCTTTAAAAACCAATCTAGACTTCAAAATACTACTTGTGTAGCAAAAATATGCTGTGAAAAACCTAAGAAAAAATTTGTATTAATTTTAAACTCTAGTAAAATATATGATCTCAATGCTAAGAACTTCATCTTTCCATATAAAGTTACCCTTATTCTACTTCATTAATATCCAAGTTTTCTGTTCAATAAATGGATAAAAAAAAAAAGCTTGTCAAAATGTTAATATAAATATAAAATAGCTCAGAAGAAAGAAATAATGTAAGTCCACAGAAAAAGAAATGTTAATTTTGTACAACTGACAAGGTTTGGTAGTTTGTTATGTGAACATGATTCATTTTATTTTGTTTCCCTAATAAAAAATAAAATACACTGAGTGCTAAATAATCGTGATTATGATGGTAAAAAAGTAGTGAGCAAAAATTTAAGCTATTTTATATTGTGGCAAAAAGAAAGGTTCTAATTCATTTTTTGAAAACTCAAATTTGAATGTGACCACATTTGTGAAATGCAGTCTTCACTGACCCTTCCAGGTGTGAAGCCATGATTCCTCTTCCTTCTCCAGTAACGGCTCCCCAAAATGCTATCCAACATACTGAAATCTACCCATGTGCTAATTTCTTCTACTAACGGCGTCTCCTTGCTACTGGAGCATCAGTAGCACGGAGCCAGCTCCAGCGCCTGATGGGAGAAGGTCCTACCCCTTGGGCAGAGTGAAAGATAAGAGTGTGAGAACCAATATCTTGGATAGTGATGTGTCTGGGGGAACAGTTTAATAATTCCTTAAAATGGAACCAGTTTAAAAAGCCCTAGCTCCATGCTGCTGCTGCTGCTGCTAAGTCGCATCGGTCATGTCCAACTCTGTGAGACCCCGTAGACGGCAGCCCAACAGGCTCCTCTGTCCCTGGGATTCTCCAGGCAAGAACACTGGAGTGGGTTGCCATCTCCTTCTCCAATGCATGCAAGTGAAAAGTGAAAGTGAAGTTGCTCCCTCGTGTTCAACTCTTAGCGACCCCATGGACCGTAGCCTACCAGGCTCCTCTGTCCATGGGATTTTCCGGCAAGAGTACTGGAGTGGGGTGCCCTTGCCTTCTCCTCCCAGCTCCATAACTAAACTAAAATCAGACTTCTGAATTTTTTATCTACTCCTCAGAAATAAATACACAGGTTTTACATTATAAAATATTAACTAGTATTAAAACTACAGTAAGCTAAAATATTTCTGACATCTTAGTTATGAATAGAATAATTTCCCACTGACCTGTGTATTACATCTGCATAAAAATAAAATGTATAAACAAATGCTTATAGCAGATTATCCCTCATAGCCAAAAGGTGAACACAATACAAACGTGGATCAACTGATTAACGGATAAACAAAATATGACATATCCACACCATGAAATACTACTCTGTCATAAAAATGAATATGACACTGAGGTCTGCTACAGCACAGAAGGATCCTGTAAACTTCATTCTAAATGAAAGAAGCCAGAAACAAAAGGCCACATATTGCAACGTTACGATCCCATTAATACAAACGCGTCCAGAGTAGGGAAACCCATACACAGAGAAAGGAAAACAGTGACTGCTTAGGGCTGGGGGACTGCAACAGGCAAAGCATACAAGGTTTCTTTTCTTTTTTTTTATTTTTATTTTTAATTGGAGGATAATTGCTCTACAACGTTGTTCTGGTTTCTGCCATTCAACAATGTGAATCAGCCTTAAGTATACATATATCCCTTCCCTCTTGAGCCTTCCTGTGTTATAGACAGCAACCCATCCCCCGGCCCCAGTGATCTGTTTTACACATGGTTATGTATGTTTCAATGCTACTCTCTCAATTCATCCCATGAGGTTTTTTTTGAGGTGATGCAATGTTCTAAGATTGACGATGGCACTGTTTGCACAATTCTGTGAATATACTAAAAACCACTGAAAAACCTTAAATGGTTGAGTTGTATGGTATGTGAGTTATATCTCAATACAGCTATTACTAAAATATATATATATACATATAATTTTCTACACTCCTACATTCTGTATGCCTATACTCTTCTCTCCCAGCTTCACTCAGACTTCATCTCTTCCAGTTTCCCTTCTACACTAGGTCCAAGCAATTCCAAAAGTTATATTTTCCTCCCATTTCACTTATCCGCCAAGACAAACTATATCCAACGGTGAGTGTAACTGACAAGCTATTCTATTCCCCAAGCTCTAGCAAATGGTTCCTGGACATCAAAGAGAACAGAATAATTTGCAGCTAGCTTAAACACATTTGTCTTTCTGTGTCATCCTGTTTTAGACAGCAAACTTGTAGTGAGTGCATGTCATGTTAATTTCACTTTTCTTTTGACATACTACTAGGAAATGTGCCAAAGGAACTTTCCATGTGTTAGGCAAGTTTCATAACTGCAATAGTGGGAAACTCATTAGAAACAGTTCCACTGAGCATCAGCAAAGACATGAAACAGCAGTCAGTGGCTAAATACCAAAGTGTGCTACAGGAGACATAAAGAAGAGCATTATCACCCTGTCTCCCCAGACTCCATCAGCGGCCCCCTATTCAGCCACCCCAGACACATACAAAATAAGAAAATAGGGGTTTGCTGTCTAAATGAAACACCAAGACATGTCATCTTAATTATCACATAGATTTCCTCTTCTGAGCCTACTCCATACAAAGATTCTGAGAGTCAATTGTGTGCATGATCAGTCATGTCTGACTCTTTGTGACCCAGTGGACTGTAGCCCGCCAGGCTCCTCTGTCCATGGGATTCTCCAGGCAAGAATACTGGAGTGGGTTGCCATTTCCTCCTCCAGGAGATCTTCCCAACCCAGGGACTGAACCCAGGTATTCTGCACTGGTAGGTGGATTCTTTACCACTGTGCCACCTGGGAACCCCTGAGAGCCGAGCAGAAAGGAGCAAACATTAGCATCAACTTTTCTGAAGAAAAAAAAATTCTAACTTTTCTTTATTTTGTCTGCTTACCTCTTAATAGTTTTATGCTAATCTCTGATCATCTTTTTTGAAGCTACAGTGGGGTCTGTATAACCTTCTTATTACACAAGTTGCAGAGGGGAGAAGATGGTTCAGTAAAGAAGATTAAAAAAAATCATCTCCTGAAGAAAAAAAAGAATATGAGACTTCTAATAATCGCCTGATGTCAATTTCAGTATGCTGGGAATCCTGCGTGCTGGAAATAGGTGTGAAGAGACTCCGCGTAAGGACCACAGTTTCCCGCCTGACTTAACAGACAGTGGGAACACCATCTGGATGAAAAGTGGCAGCCATCCAGCCATTCCAGTGGAGTCCGGGTACCAAACTCAGAATGCAGAAAATACCCAGCTGGCAATCTGCTAAACAAAAGGCTCATCCCCATAAAATCCTGCCCTATTCTTTACTTTTTCCTCAAGAATTTTACTGCAAGGCTCACCAGCTTTTGTTCTTAAGAAAGTGATTTTTTTTTTTTCTTCAGCAGAAGCCTCAATAAAAGATATGAAATAGAAGAAAGACTAAAGTAAGAATAAAGAAACCAAGATTATAGTTCCTTCCCTGCTGTGTGACTTTGGGTACCCTCTAGAGGGGATATAATTTCTTTTCTCAGTGAAATGAAAGAGTTGGACTGAATGATCCTAAGTCTATAGGGTTAAAACAACACAAAGCATAATACTCTACAGGGCCTTTATCTCAAAATGACACTGAACAGGACTTCCCCGGTGGTACAGTGGGTAAGAATCCGCCTGCCAATGCAGGAGAAACAGGTTCAGTCCCTGGGCCAGGAAGATTCCAGATGCTGTGGAACAACTAAGCCCGCGCGCCACAACCACTGAAACTGTGCACCTCGACCTGTGCTCTGCAGTGGGAGAAGCCGCCAGATGAGATCCGTGCGCTGCAGCCAGAGGACCCCCTACGTGCTGTCCCTAGGGAGAGTCTGTGCACAGCAACGAAAACCGTGTAACCAAAAGGGAAGTTGGGGTTTTTTTAATGCACTAAGTAAAATATAGTAAGGCTCTCAAAACCTTCATGCCACTTCCCAAATTATGAATTTTCTAACAACCTGGTACTTCAGTTCCCAGCTTCTCTCCATGGCCATTAGAAAGGTGCTATGGTATGGGCCATCTCCAGTCGGTGCCATATTACTGGTCGAGTGTAACAAAGTGTCCTTCTTCCACAACATAATGGAAATGATTTCTGTAAGCAGTGGTGGAAGAATGGGCTCTGTTGTTTGCAAAACAAGTTAATGAACGCCAATTCATTTCTCAACCCCAAATGAGTAATTCTCTTTTTGAAGACTTTTTCCAGTTCCCTCCCCAGTCGTTGTGCTGTTCACCTGTTTTATTCAGACGTCTACTCATGCATTTGTCATACATTTCTTTCTTTCCCTCTCTTGGTTTCCCTTTTAGGTTGTCAGGGCCAAAAGGGCACAACGCATTTTCTACATCCTGTATCTTCAGCTTCCATCGATCTATCTGCGGCAGAACCACAACTCTCTCAGCTGTGAATCTAAAAAGGAATATCTGTGTATCTCATGCATTCAGAAGGTCCAGAAATAGTCTAAACTACAGGCAAAGCTGTGTCCTGCTATTGAGTGGATAGTAAGAACCCATCTCTCAGCTCACCTTTCCTCATATTGCTTGGTTTTTCACTGGAGGATAACTGCTTTACAATATTGTCTTGGTTTCTACCATACAACATGTTAGTTTTATTAACAGACAGATACCCCTTTCTGTGAAGAACCGGGGAGCTTCTTGATGAAACTGAAAGAGGAGAGTGAAAAAGCTGACTTAAAGCTTAACATTCAGAAAACTAAGATCATGGAATCCGGTCCCATCACTTCATGGCAAATAGATGAGGAAACAATGGAAACAGTGAGAGAGACTTTATTTTGGGGGGGCTCCAAAATCACTGCAGATGGTGATTGCAGCCAAGAAACTAGAAGATACTTGCTCCTTGGAAGAAAAGCTATGACCAACTTAGACAGCATGTTAAAAAGGAAAGACATTACTTTGCCAACAAAGGTCCATCTAGTCAAGGCTATGGTTTTTCCAGTAGTCATGTATGAATGCGAGAGTTGGACTATAAAGAAAGCTGAGTATTGAAGAATTGATGCTTTTGAACTGTGGTGTTGGAGAAGACTCTTGAGAGTCCCTTGAACTGCAAGGAGATCAAAGCACTCAATCCTGAAGGAAATCGGTCCTGAACATTCATTGGAAGTACTGATGCTAAAGCTGAAACTCCAATACGTTGGCCATCTGATGCAAAGAACTGACTCACTGGAAACGACCCTGATGCTGGGAAAGATTTAAGGCAGGAGGAGAAGGGGATGACAGAGGATGAGATGGTTGGATAGCATCACCTACTCAATGGACATGAGTTTGGGTAACTCCGGGAGTTGGTGATGGACAGGGAGGCCTGGCGTGCTGCAGTCCATGGAGTCGCAAAACGTAGGACACGACTGAGCAACGGAATGTAATGTACCCCTTTCTGACGTTAAGACAGCAGGACTTCCAGGCTACACCTGCTTACTCTCCGACTAATTCCACATACATCTCTCCTGATCCTTTTTGGTTCTGTGTTCATCTCTGAACCAATCACTGTGGCTCCAGATATTAAACTCTCATTGGCCAAGTCAGCACAATTTGCCCACTCCTTAAACAGGCGTACGTGCTGTAAGATCAGCCTATAGACAGGGACTGTGGGAAGCCGACTCCACAAACCATGTGCCATTTCCAGAAAAATGGAGCAGTCAAGGACGGCAAAGGGCCTCCCTGGTGGCCCAGGCAGTAAAGAATCCGCCTGCAGTGTGGGAGACCTGGGTTCCATCCCTGGGCTGGGAAGATCCCCTGGAGGATGGAATGGCAACCCTCTCCAGTGTTCTTGCCCAGAGAATCCCGTGAACAGAGGAGCCTGGAGGGCTGTGGTCCACGGGGTCACAAAGAGGCGAACGTGACAGTGACTAAGCAAGGAAGGCAAGAACAGACAAACCAAACAGGAGGAAGACGAAAGCACCAGATGTCTATCACAGCGTGCTTGTTTGCTTAATTAAATGTAACAATTTGTAATGAAGACTTTGTCCTCTCATACTCTGATTACACTGCGCCCTAATACACAAAGAAATTCTAATAAATTGTGTCCTGATTTGCTAAGGATGGAGGAGTTGGGATGTGGCGTGGGGTCCACAAGGACACGCAGGCAGAAGGAAAACAAGTCCTTCCAGGTCTACCTGAAGGTTGAAGCTAAAATTTCACTTTTAAGAGTGTGGCCCCTTCCTTATATCATACACACAAAAAAATGAGCTTGGAATGTATCAAAGGCCTAAATAAATGCTAACGCTGTAAAACTCTCACAAAAAAGATAGACATAAATCTATATGATCTTGGATTAGACAATGGTTTCTTAGGTATAACACCAAAACCAGAAGCAACAAAACACAGGTAAACTGGACTTGATCAAAATTTGAAATTTTTTGTGATTCAAAGGATACTGTCAAGAAAGTGAACAGACAACCTGAAGAATGAGATTTAAATACCTGCAACTAATCTATCTGACAAGGCCCTGGTATTCAGAATATACAAAGAACTGTTGCAATTCAAAAGTGAAAAAACAAATAACCCACTTAAAAGCTAGGGAAGGATTTGAGTATTTCTCCAAAGAAGAAATATAAATGGACAACACACAAATGAAAGGGTTCTTGATATTTGTCATCGCTGCTGCTGCTGCTGCTGCTGCTAAGTCGCTTCAGTCGTGTCCGAATCTGTGCGACCCCATAGACAGCAGCCCACCAGGCTCCGCTGTCCCTGGGATTCTCCAGGCAAGAACACTGGAGTGGGTGCCATTTCCTTCTCCAATGCAGGAAAGTGAAAAGTGAAAGTGAAGTCGCTCAGTCCTGTCTGACTTCGTGACCGCATGGACTGCAGCCCACCAGGCTCCTCCGTCCATGGAATTTTCCAGGCAAGAGTGCTGGAGTGGGGTGCCATTGCCTTCTTATATATTATATATTTATATTTATATCAATTATATATTTATAATTGGTTATGCAAATCAAAATCACAATGAGATACCACATCACACCCACTAAGACAGCTAAATCTCACAGACAATAAGAAACAGGTAAAGGTGAAGATGTGGAGCAATCAGAATTCTCGTAAGTTGACGACAGGAATGGAAAACGTTGCCGTTGCTAAGAAAACAGTTTGGCAATTCCTCAAAAAGTTATATATAAAGTTACCATGTGACCTACCCATTCCACTCTTAGGGATATACACACAAGAAATGTAAACATATGCCAACACAAAAATGTGCAGGAATGTTCATAATGATGTGTTTCAAACTGACAAAATGTGGGAACATCCCAAACGTCCACCAACACTTGGTGAGCAGGTAAACAAAATGTAACATATCCATACCATGTGACATAACTCAGCCATGGAAAGGAATAACGTGCTAAAATGTGAATGAACTTTGAAAACATTAAGCTGAAAGAAAGAAGCCAGTCATAAACGACCAGATACAGCCCAGAATAGGCAAAATCTAGAGACAGGAATTAGATTAGTGGGGGGAGGAGAAAATGGGGAGTGACTGCTGAGTATGGGTTTCTTTGCGGGGGGTGATAAAAAGAGGCTGAAAATAGGAGTGATGATTGCATATGTTTTTTAATATCCTACAAACCACTGAATTGTCTATTTAAAGACTAACTTTTATGTTATGTGAACTATATCTCAATATTTTTCAAAGTTAGAACGTGAACTGGGTAACAGACATTCCCAAGAAATTACCATAATTTTGATAAGTGCAACATTATTAGTGCAAGTAATATAAGCAATGTCCACTTTAGTGAAGACACACTGAACGAGTAAAAGAATGAAATGATATGATGTCTTGGATATGCCTTAAAACAGTTCAGCGAAAAAGGAGGATAGACAATAAAGAAAAAATGAAGCAAAATTTTAATAACTGTTAAATCTCGGTAATAAGCGTATGTGGGTTCAACATACTCTTCTCTCTACTTCTGTGTATGTTTGAAATTTTTCAAATAAAACATTATTAAGACTGTGATGCAAATCTGTATTTCTTGTGGTTGGACTGTGTGACTATCGGGGAAGACACGGCTTCAATAAGGAGTCCGCACTAAAAATGATGCAAATATTAAAATGCTGAAATGCAGTTGTGAAGTCCACTCCAAGAAATGGACAAAATCTATTTGGTCTCTCTATCATTCCAGAGACATTCTTTTCTAAGCTATTTCTTCAAATTAAGCAAAACCACGTTTTAAGACAAGATTGTCCCCAAACTAAGTTCTCAAATCAGCCTTCCCTCAAGACTTTAATAGATGTTTTCAAAGAACAGTGTTCCATTGTCAAATAAGTTTGAGGAACACTGACTCAAACAATATTCTGACTTGCAACTATGCTCACAAGCTCAAGGTGAGACATTCAAAAGAAGCTACCATATGCCTCATTTGGGAAGCTCATGTCAATCCATTTATTTACGGTGTGTTAGTTGCTTAGTAGCGTCCGACTCTCTGCAACCCCATGGACTGTGGCCTGCCAAGCTCCTCTGTCCATGGAATTCTCCAGGCACGAATACTAGAGTGGATTGCCATTCCATTCTCCAAGGGATCTTCCAGACCCAGGGATCGAACCCATGTCTCCGACATTGCAGGCAGATTCTTTACCATCTGAGCCACCGGGGAAGCCTTCCATTTATTTATTCAGCTTATCATGCAACCCTGGCAGAGAGTCAGAATCACTTCTACAGCTTGATGTAAATACAATTTTCTCTGTTTTCTTAAGCTCTGACTTGAACCAGAGCTTATGAAATGCTGGTTTAGAGATAAGAAAGTATTTGCTTAAGAAAAGATACTTAAGCTGAGTCTGGAAACCACAGAAGCTAATCAGGCAACATTATATTCAAGACAAAGGGAATAACAAGTGCAGGGATGCAAAAGCAAAAAGCATTTGGGAACTGAGATTAGTCCCCTGTTCTGGGAAGCAGGAATACATGAGGGAAGGGGGCTGCCAGAATTTGAGGCTGAAGGGGCAGGCAGGGGCCAGGTCAGGAAGGATTCTGCTAGGCTAGTATGGTTAACGTGTAAGCAGCGGAAAGTCACTGAATGACTAGATAGGAAGGATGTGGTCAAACCTGCAATTCTTTTTGGAGTCCCCAGATACAGATGCATTTACCCTGAAGCATGGTGATATGCTCTGGTTAAGTCAAGTATCTATATGAAAACTGATTTGCAGGCTTCCCTTGAGGCTCAGTGGTAAGAATCCATCTGCCTATGCAGGAGACACAGGCTCGATCCCAGTCCAGGAAAATCCCACCTTCCGTGGAGCAAATAAGCCCATGCATCACAACTGCCGAGCCTGTGCTCCACAGCCGAGAGCCGCAATTACTGAGCCCATGTGCCGCCACTCCCGAAGCACACGCAGCCTAGGGCCCGTGCTGCGCAGCAAGAAAAGCCACGGCAACGAGCAGTCCACACACCGCAACAAAGAACAGCCCCCAGTCGCTGCAACTGGAGAAAGCCCGCACAGCAACCAAGACCCAGCAGCCAGATATAAATAAACAAAATGTAAAACAAAAACAAAAAAGGTGATTTGCCAAATGAAGCAATTCCCCAGTCCACACTGACAATTACTCAAACTTCGGCGTAGGCCCAATTCACTTACGTATTCTTTCCAACTCATCCTACCACTGGCTGCAAATGCAAAAAATTTCAAATGTGTTATTCCCCTGTACTGCAAACATGGAACATACCTCTCTAAAATTCTCTCTCTCTCTGCTTGGATTTCTAGAAAGAAGAGAAAGCTTCCAGGGTATGCTGCCACTTGAAAGAATTTCCCTTCATTACTTAAAAGCTATTCTCGCCAGTCGTTTCCCATGTTGCACTTTCAATTATTGACCCTGACTGCAGCTGAGGTTAAAGACAGTCCCCTTACCGTGTGGCTGGGGATTTGCTTTTTCACTGGTTTGTCTACCATCCATTGTGCTCTTAAAATAAATAAATGATAATAATTAAGAGCATTTAAACATCTAGTGATTTAACATAAAGTCTGGATTTCTTGAGTTCCTTGATATTCTTATAGAGCTGGCAATACTGAGCTTGAATTTTTGCAGGGATATAATCAGCTAGAGATAAAAAATAACAGCACCCCTTAAATGAGCCTTCCAAATACAAAAAGCACCCCAACCACCCTGCCCTTTCACACTCACATTCATGAAGGGTGGGGCTGTGCTGCCTGGCTGTATTTTTATTAAATACATTTAAACTGACCTGGAGAAGGGAATGGCTACCCACTCCAATATTCTTGCCTGCAGAACTCCATGGACAGAGGAGCCTTAAGGGCCACAGTCTACGGGGTCACAAAGAGTCGGATACAACTGACCAACTAACACTTTCACTTTCACTTCACTTTTCATACTGACTTAAATTTCATCCAAAAAAATTTAAGCAGTTTATCAAATTAAATACATAACAGGATCATTAACAATAAAAACAATACCCACCAATTAAACAGAACAAGCAAATAGATTTTCCAGGCATCTGGGGGATATAATTACACAAAATGCAGCAAGTAATTACTGCAGTTGAATCCTGACTTTGTCCAAGTAAAACATGACTTCAGATTCTTTTTCCACAAGTAAAAAATTTTAGGATTCCAAGGTAAGGCTAAGCTGATCAACTGAGATTTAGCAGAATCCCCTCCACCTCCACCCGGAGTAGAATTCCTTCAACTAGCTTTATTTTATTCATTATTTTTTAAAATATTTCTTTTTACTTATTTGGCTGCACGTGAGATCGCAGCTGTGGAATCTGGAATCTAGTTCCCTGACCGGGGATCAAACCCAGGCCCCTGCAGTAGGAGTGAGGAATCTCAGCCACTGGAACACCAGGGAAGTCCCCCTTCAACTAGCTTTAACCTTCAGATCTTTACAGTTTATCGCAACCCAGAGCAGACTCAGTATTTCTGTGATCTCGTGGTGGGCTATCCATTTGAACCCTGTAGGTAATGTCTAATAGCAGATAAAGGCCATAAATCATTTCTGATCGATAAACCTTATCAAAGGTATGAAGTTCTGTTGACTTTTCCTTTAGTTAACTCAGTCTTAATAGTCACTCTTCCTTACCTCTTTCAAAAAAGTGAAAGAAAACTTTTTACACTGGATGTGTACATAGCTTTCAAAATATCATCAAGCTATGAAGAAACAAAGGGAATGAGGAGAAATTACTTGCTCACGCTTTAGCCAGGAGAGTGACTGGCTGTTCGGCATTATAATTATCAGATAAATCTAGCACAGAGTAAAGGCACCAAAAATTCCACCTCAATGTGGAGTGACCCATTTTCTGATGGAAACAGAAAAGTCACCTGGTCTCTCCCGGTTGTCTTGTGTTTTATGGTGGTGACTTAGTTGCTAAGGAGTCCAGCCCTTTGCAACACCATAGACTGTAGCCCACCAGGCTCCTCGGTCCATGGAATTTCCCAGGCTTGTGTTTCATAGAAAGTTGCTCTTCCTTTCCAGTATCTGCTTCACACTGAAGTGCAAACACTCTGCTCCAAGGGGTTAAATTTGTTGTAGACGTCAGCTGGCCACAGGATAATGTCTAAGATCCTTCAGGTTCTATGCCACATAAAGTTTAGAGGTAATTTATAAAACTCCTTGCAAAAGTATAAACAATCACCGCAGTGGTGGGAGGGGGATATATTCGTCTTGACCTATTTTCATAGTTCATCACATCTTGAACATTTTTTAAAAATATCCATTAGTTTCAGTACTATTAATAGTACACAACAATGTCTGCTGACTTTAATTCTTCATTACCATTTACTTCATTGGAAGGCTATTTTTTTTCCTACTTTCCCCTATATTGTAAATTCCTCAACTTTGTGTCATTCACTGTTATATTCCCAGAATGTAGCATAGCACCTGCCACAGAATGTATAATACATATTGGATGAATGAATGCTCCTTAAATACTATTAACAACAATATAATTTTAAGCAACACTCAGGGAAGATGCATTTAGAAAGTTTTCAAGCAAAATGAGGGAAGTAAAATGCAAAAATGTGTTACAATAAAAGTATTAAAAAATACTATATTTAAAAGCACTCCAGATTGAGAATGTAAATACTTTCTCCACTGGTTTCAGACTCTGTAACTGTAAAAACTCAATACTTTTTTAGAAAGCAATTTCTATTCTGCAGAGAAAAGATACTATAAAATGCATGCATTACCAAAGATCGCCTGAACCAGGAAAGCAATGGAAATTTGTTTTTGTTTTATTAAAGGTGACTAAAGGTTGCAATAAATTTTTAGAGAGACATTGTGAATAGAGACAATGGCCAAAAATCTTACGCAGAAACTTTGCACATAACAAGTCAATGTCTGGGAATATCTCTAGTTTCTTTTTTTTACACTAGAAAAACAGAAACAAAGGAACAGTGGCTTCCGGAGATGAGAAGCAGAAGGTCCTCATCTAACACAGAGATACTGTGATTAAAACCAGCGGCTAAAGAGGGCAGGCCGCAACATGCTGGTGGGAAAAGGCCCACCCTAGCCACGTGGATGAGCTGTCCCATCAGCACCAACATTTCCTTCCTGAGCACCTTTCACGCACTCAATACCAGGTGAGGGTAACCCAAAATAAGCACAAATCTTGTTTTTTAATTGGATGAGAATTCCTTTACAACGTTGCATTGGTTTCTACTGTACAACAATGTGACGCAGTCATGAGGACTGCTCCCCCTTGAGTCTCCCCACCCCGTCCCATGCCTCTAGGTCATCACAGGGCACGAGGCTGGCTCCGCGTTACACGCCAGCTTCTCACTAGCTATCGGTTTTGCACATGATAGTGTATACACGTCAGTGCTCCTCTCGCAATTTGTCCCCACCTCTCCTTCCCCTTCTTCGTCTAGAAGTGCATTACCTACATCTGCGTCTCTGTTCCTGCCCCTCAAATAGGCTCATCGTGACATTTTTCTAGATCCCATATATATGCATTTACATGTTTTCCTCTTTCTTTCTCTTCACTGTGTTTATTTGCTGGCTGTGCTGGATCTTCCTGGCTGCACAGGCTTTTCTCCAGTTACGGAGAGCGGGGCTACTCTCTGCTTGAGGTACCCGGGCTTCTCACTGCGGTGGCGTCTCCTGTTGCAGACCACAAGCTCTACAGCTCTTGGGCTTCAGCAGCGATAGCACGTGGGCTCTCCAGCAAAGGCTCAACCGTCGCTTCGTTGCTCCTCGGCATGCGGGATCTTCCTGGACCAGGTACTGACCCTGTGTCTCTCGCACTGGCAGGCAGGTTCTTTACCACTGAGCCACCAGGGAAGCTCTATTTTTCTCTTAATGCTCTTTCTCAGAGAGAGAAAGCAGATACATGACAAACGATGTTAAATAATTCAAGACAATACACACGAAGTGAAAGAAAGCGGGGCAGGTGTGTCATAGTTTATACAAAGAGAGATCTATGAATGTTGGAGAATGATGGGGGAAGGGGGACTCACAGAAGAAACAGAACTCCACCTAAGAGTGTGCGTGTGTGCGTGTGTGTGTGTAGACATTCCACTCAGTGCAAAGGGAACAAAAAGCACGTGCCACCTGTGTGCTAAGGCTAGTTCCACATCCATTTCCTCTGGCCATCACAACCTCACGAGCATATAGCCACTTGGTACATGAGCAAACCGAGCCGGTGGCATGAGATGAGTCCATTTGCATGGCTAGCAAGAAGCCCAGACTGAAATTTATGGTTACCTGATGCCAAAGTTTCTTGCCTCCTCAACCTCGTACTACAAACAAAGTCTCAAGATGGCTGTGTAAGCTTCTCTGCAGATACTTCCGCTCACATGCGAGTTTTAAAAAATTAAAAGGGAACTTTCAACACATAATCCTATCAACTCGTGCTCCTATAGCACCTACTCTATGCCAAACACTGTCGGAAGTACAAGTATTCACACACAACATCCTCGCATCTCTACTAGTAGGAAACAGACTTTTTAAATTAGGAAACTGAAGTTCATAGAGGTAAACTAACCATCCAAGGTCACTCTTCCAGTAAGTGACAGGGCCTTTATAAGCATATTCCACACCATTCCAATAAAGTGTTCAAATGAGCATCACCTCAGTTACACAGAGAGGCTCTCTGAATAACCCCCGCAGGTCTCTGGCTTCTCCAAGGCCCCTGAGTCAGGGAGAGCTGAGCAGCACGTGGGTCTCCCTGGCACAGCGCGGTCTGGGCGCTGGCTCAGATGCTGTCAGCACCCGTCAGTTCTGCCGCTTTGGGACTCAGCTCTGACACCTGTGAAAGGAAGAGCTTGTGACAGGGCTTCCCTGGTGGCTCAGTGGTTGAGTCTGCCTTGCAACGCAAAACACCAGCTTGATCCCTGGTCCGAGAAGATCCCGCATGCCGCAGAGCAACTAAGCCCGTGGGCCGCAACTTCTGAAGCCTGCCGCCTAGCGTCTGTGCTCCACGACAAGAGAGGCCACCAAAACAAAGAGGAGCCCCCACTCAACGCAGCTAGAGAAAGCCCACAAACCGCGACAAAGACCCGGGGCAGGCAAAAGTAAACGAATTAATTACTTTTTTTAAAAAGAGCTTGTGATAAATGATACCAGAACTTCTAAACTTGTTTGTGGTTTAAATCAACCAGACTTGCTTAACACCCACACTCCTAACTGCTGAACATGTTGGGGGGGGGGGGGAAGGAAGGAAAAAGGAAAGAAATCTGGGCAGTGGTCTGCTTAGTTGTGTGCCTTTGCGGGGCAGGGAGCGTGTGTGCTCACTCAGTTGCATTAGTCTTGACCGACTCTTTGTGACCCCAACAAAGACTAGCCCGCCGGGATCCTCTGTCCATGGGATTTCCCAGGCAAGAATACTGGAGTGTGTTTCCATTTCCTTCTCCAGGGGATCTTCCAGACCCAGAGATCGAACCTGTGTCTCCTGCTTTGGCAGGCGGATTCTTTACCACTGAATTAGTTGACGAATAAATATAAATTCATTATAACCTATACAAGCAAAATGTATTATCCTGGTTCTAATCACCCCAAAGTTATTTTTCACTTTCCTGAGTTCTCTAAATTAGAATCACAAGCTGAAAGTATTCCCTGAAGTACCTAGAAAACTGGTTAAAATAAAGAGAACACAAACTTTTTGTCCCAGTTCAAGTGACCTCATAGAGATCAGTGCCAACATTTCCTTCTCCTTTGTTGAAACACAATTTTGTTTTTCTTTCCTGGAAGTGTTCTAAGCCTCTTGCCAGACACAGCTCTAGCAAACAGCAGATTTAATCCTGGTGTAACACAGGAGAGGGCTTTGCAGACTCCTAGGGCAGCTGTTGGAGGTCCTTGAGACCCCGCCTGGAGCAGCTGGAGGCACGGCCCGCCCTGCGGCAGGAGACCAGCAACCTCTTACACACAACCATCAATACATTTATAACCCCACAGACCTTCCAGAAGGATCAATCCCAGCAACAGCAGCTGTAGGAACACAAATCAGGCTCACAAGTGAAGAATGCTTAGTGAAGTTCCTAGTGCACGTGGGTTCGCATTCCTTTAAACCAGTCACCAAATGATTAAAGAGTGATAAGACCTGTCCTAATAACCTGGGTAACAACAGTGAGAGTTTGGATTAACATCAAACCAGACAGCGGAGGCAAGTGGGTTATCTGAGTATTTAGAGTTCAACACCCCAACCAGATGAAGGTCCAATTTCATCCATAAGACCAGGATACATTCCAAAGGACTTGTGACAACAGGTTCTGAGAACAAAAGTAAGAGTCAAACTCAGGACAAGGAGTGCCCTTAGCAGCTGTGCAGTCTGTGTCCCTCACGACTTCAGGGAGCACACTTCACATAAACTACCTAATACATACTGTCCTTTGGCATTGTGTACTGCGGTGGTCTGGCTCAGCACACTTCTAAGATAGCAACAAAGCCAGAAAGAGAGCAGCAGCAGCAGCCATGAGCACCTTCGGTCAAGAGAAATTTTGCCAAGTACACTGGTTCTCGCTTTTTTTCACTTTTTATTTTGTACTGGGGTAGAGCCAATTAACAAACAAAGAGGTGACAGTTTCAGGTGAACAGTGAATGGACTCAGCCATACATACACATGTATCCATTCTCCCCCAAACGCCCCTCCCACCCAGGCTGCCACTAACGTCCAGCAGACTTCCCTGCACTATATAGCACCATACTGTTGGCTATCCGGTTTCAACACAGCGGTGTGCAAAGTATACTGCTTCTTAACCTCACCTTAAGCAGACAGACCTCAATGGGCAAATCTTGACCCTTTTCACAGGATTCCTATACAGACATAGGACTTACTTGACCTGTCTCTCCACACTCTACCATGAAACGTTTCAGAATCCTTGGGAAATGACCCCAGGACAACGTCTGTTCCGTCTCTACGTGCCAACTAATGAGGCTGAAGTCACCTCATGCAGTGGCTTCGCTCCATGGTTTTGCCACTTTCTCCTTCCTTAGACTCGGGAGCCACGACTTTGCAGCTGAACTGTAACCAAACCTTCAAGAAATAGGAGCATCTCCTCCTACTTGGTACATTCCCTAGAGATGTCAGGGTGAAGTAAGTGTGCATTTCCCCAGCCTTCAAGAAATAGGAGCATCTCCTCCTACTTGGTACATTCCCCAGAGATGTCAGGGTGAAGTTAGTGTGCATTTCCCCAGTAGGCCAGATAGTCCAATCTTAGGAAACCCATCCAACTAGGAGAAAGTCATCAGAACTCACGGAAAAGTCTAAACCACAGGGCACGGTATAAGGAAATGTATTATTTTTATGCTATCTGAAGAGGTACAAACTAGGGTTTGGAATGTCCACTGAATTGATGCTAGTTGCTAAATCGCAACAAAGAAAGCCCGCTCCTGGCTCTTCTGTGTTGTATTGAAGGCATATATATATTCTATATCAATACGTGCTATTTTACCTGCTAGTCTGTAAGACCTCTGACCCCAGAAATTCTCTCATATCTCTCCACTGCACTTAGCTCAGTGCTAGGAACACATTAATAACGGTCAACATGTGGGGCTTCCCTGGTGGCCCAGTGGTTAAGAGTCCACTCTGCAATGCAGGGGACACCGGTTCGATCCCTGATCCTGGAAGATCCCACATGCAGCAGAGCAACTAAGCCCACGCGCCGCGCCCGCTGAGCCTGCGCTCAGAACCCAGGAGCCGCGATTCCTGAGCCGGCCAGCCTCGAGCCCATGCTCCGCAGTGAAGGAAACCACTCGATGAGGAGCCCACACACCGCAACTGGAGAGTCGCCCCCCCCCCACTCACCACAACTATGGAAAAGCTCACACAGCAATGCAGCCCCAGCACAGTCAAAAATGAATAAAATTTCAAAAAATGAAATGAGTGTGTGCACGCATGCTAAGTCACTTCACTTGTGTCTGATGCTTTGTGACCCTCTGGTCCAGCAGCCCAGCAGGCTCCTCTGTCCGTGGGATTCTCCAGGCAAGAACACTGGAGTGGGCTGCCATTCCTTCCAGGGGATGTTCCTGGCCCAGCAATCAAACCTGAGTCTCCCGCATTGGCAGGCAGATTTTTTTTACCACTAGCACCCCCTGGGAAGCCCTAATGAGTGCATATTGGACACCAAACATGGATCTAACTACGTAACATTCAATCCTCACAGCAAAGCTATATGGTAGGCAAAACTGTTATTCCCATCTTACAGAAGAATCTGAGGCTCAGAGAGGTTAACTAACTCGCCCAAGCCGCAGAGCTAGTATATAGTAGAGCGTGTCTGAATCCAGAAAGCCTGATGTCTGCATATACGGTCTTAGCCATCACACTATGCTTTCCCCACATTCTACAGATTCAGTACATGCTGCTGAAATGTTAACGTATAGGTCCTTCATTACTGAGTGCTCTAAACCATTCATTCTCTTCTCTTCTTTAAACCGTTACATTCTGAGGGATCAAACATTCACTTTATGTCATTGAGGCCATTCGTTTTTTGGAAAATGTTATCTCAAATTCAATCCGTACACAATACTTTCTCAAAATTCCTTAACTGGAGTTCAAATTAATAAGGTACACTTTTACTACAGGGACTTCCCCAGTGGCTTAGTAGTAAAGAATCTGCCTGCAATGCAGGAGCCAAAGGAGACATGAGTTCAACTCCTGGGTCAGGAAGATCCCCTGGAGAAGAAAGGGCAATCCAGTCCAGTATTCTTGCCTGGAGAGTCCCCATGGACAGAAGAGCCTCACGGGCTACACTCCACAGGGTTGCAAAGAGTCAAACACAACTGAAGCGACTTAGCACACACGCACACTCTTACTATAAAGAATCAATGCAAGGTTTCTGATAACTTATATATATTACATTCTGGTGAGTGATGCTGATAATGAGGAGGCTGTGCGTGGATAGGGAAGGGTATATTTGGGAAATCTCTGTAGCTCTTAATTTTATTGTAAATCTAAAACTCCTCTAAAAAAAAAAATAAAATGTTTGGGGCGGAAAGACTCAATCCAAAGATCTATATCCACACGTATTCCACAGCTCCAGGATTCCAACCCCTCAATCCCCCTAGACTGCTGAGCTCTTTCTGAACTACTGAACTCTCCACAGCCTTCTGAATCATTCTCGAGCCTCTCCTCATTTCTGTTTTATATCATTATTCGCATAAGCTCCTTGAAGACACGAACAACATGCACACTGTTATGGCCTCCTCAGCACCCAGGAGAGAAAATATAGAGAAGAAAATATTTGGATGAAACACAGGAAATCAAAGCAATATCACAAATAAATGTGGAGATTCTTATCCCAGGACATTAAACAAAACCAAAAAACTAACTGTACTATAATGGAGGGCAATATTTCTGCAGAAAGTACATCATAAGATAATTTCTGCCAACATTCAGAGTTAAACTATGTGTATTTTTAAAGAGTAGTTTCAGGCTTCTGTCATCTCAGGAAGAAACGTCTATTTATTGAGCCAAAAAAAAAGTTATGCTGCTTTAAAATTCTGCTGTTTCTTGCAGACAGATCAGTAGAGAGGCATGTAGTCCAACCCTTTAGGGTCTAAACATAATAATGCCTAGAATATGCTATAAACCAAGTGAGATTATTGTACTGCTCTGGGTTCATAAACTTTCCCCCCAGATACCATTAATGCTCAAAAGTGCAGATTCTTACTTCAACTGCTATTCTACCAACAATCTGTAGACTCCAGTTGTCCACACAACATTAAGACTACAACTTACATAAATACCAGCCTATATATGTATACTATATATTTTCAAACATGAAAAAAGAGACAAGAAGGAAGACTGTCATGAATTTTTATAAGACTTAAAGTTTTTTGACATGTACACCCTGGTCTATTTATTTATGGCTATCCTGGGCTTCTATTGCTGCGTGGGGGCTCTCTCTAGCTTCGGGAGTGGGGTCTCTTTCTAGCTGTGGTGCACAGGCTTCTCACTGTGGAGGCTTCTCGTGTTGGGGAGCACAGGCTCGTGGGCTCTCAGGAACTGCAGCTCTCAGGCTCCAGAGCACAGGCTCAGTTGCTCCAACGTATATGGAATCTTTCCAGACCAGGGATCAAACCCATGTCCCCTGCACTGGCAGGTGGATTCTTACCCACTATGCCACCAACGAAGTCCTTGTCATGCATTTTTTAAAATCTCAATGGCATGTGCAGAAATTTGAAAATAAGTATTGATTATTTTTATAAATTTTTTACCTGGTACTAAAGGAGAATATCAGATATACTATTGTTGTTATCTTGAATGTCATTCCATTGTAACCCTAATTCCCTAGTGGACAGAAACCCAAGAAACAGTGAGGAATCAATCATATGTGTCAAAAGAGAAACCACCCCTACCCCAGAAATGCTAAATACCAGCAATTCCACTCTCAGGCAAACACCCAAACAAAATGAAACCATATGGCCCCACAAAAATTCGTGCATAAGCATTTATAGCAGCATTACTCATAATACCCAAAAAGTGGTAACAAACAAAGTCTCTAGTAACTGATGACTGAATAGACAAAAGGCAACATGTCCATCTAATGGAATATTATTCAACCATGCAAAGGAAAAAAGTACTCGCACATACTTCAACGGGATGCAATGTGAAGACGTTAAAGAAGTCAGTCTCAAAGACCCCACAGTGTGCTATACGATTCCACTTATGTGAACTCTCTAGAATAAGGAAATTTAGAGAGACGAAAAGTAGTTTTGTGGTTGTGAAGGGCTGGAGAGAAGAGATGAGGAGCAGGTCAGGGTTTCACTTTAGAGTAATGAAAATAGTATAAACCTTCAATCCCGGGCAAGGAGATGGTGGGGCCAATGAGAAGCACAGCGCTGACATATACATACACACTACCACTCCTGCAACAGCCAGCAGGAGGCAGCTGTGTGGCACAGGGAGCCAGCCCCGCGCTTTCTGAGGACCTCGAGGTGGGTGAAGGGAGGCTCAAGAGGGAGGGCCTTCCAGTATACTTACGGCCAAGCATGCACACACACACACACACACACACACGGCCGATGCGTGTTCTTGTACAGAGGAAGCCGATATAATATTGTAAAGCAATTATCCTCCCATTAAAAATGTTTTTAAAAAAGACAAAAAAAAACTTCAATCATCAGAAAACATCAGACAAACCCAAACTGAGTGACATCCTACAAAATAACTGATGCTGCGGTTTGAACTGAAATTAGATCCTGTGCCAACACAGAACGAGCAAGCCCCAGGGAGCAGCTCTGTGACTTTGGCCCTGGTACCCATGCTCCCTGGGCCTTGCCTTCCTCACAGTAGAAGAGGAGCTCACGAGGTTGCAACAAATCATGAACAGTAAATACCCAGCGACATCTCTAGCACAAAGTAAACAGATGCTCCATAAACTTTTATTTTTGTTGCTCTTATGAAGCATGTGAGGACGTTAAAATATAACATGACTCACCAGAGCTGTGCTGTCCAGCACAGTAACCACTAGCCACGTGTGGTTCCTTAAACCTAAGTTAATTAAAATTAAAAAAACTCAGTTCCAGGAGACGTTTTCAAGTGCTTAATAGTCACCAAAGTTTAGTAACTACAGTAACAGTACCAACCCAGAAAAACATCAACAGATGAATTTCTGTAGCGCTAGAACATGTTTACCATCACTGCACTAGAGACCTGAAGACGCTCCAATGAGTGATCACGTTAAATGTAAAACTAAACACACTTTACATTCAACTTTAAAGTTTCACACTTAGCCTAAAACATTGCAAGCATCAACTACTAAAAGTTCTGTCAAGACAATGATAAGACAGAGGGGAAATTAAGTTACGGAATGTTCACAGAAAATACTTGCAAGACATATTTCAAACTAGAAGAAATAAAAACAAATCAAATTGCAACCAAAGTCCTTATCACAGTTGCATTGTTTGGGCTGTTAAATAAGCACTGCCAAAGTGCCAAAGTCTGACAGTCTCCTATAATTACAAAATGAGAAGGAGGAAGAATTAAGTCAGTGAGCAACAGCGATCTCTGAAGCCTTGTGACACAAATTTCTCATTCATAAATCACACTTTTAGAGAAAATATTTTAAAATATCTATTTCTCTGCAGATGTTTTCAGTTCATGCTTTATCAACTGATGTCAACAAAAGGAGGCTTAAATCTCCAAGAGATGCTGTGTCATATTTTTAAATACAAAAGTATTTTAAAGTGCTTTAAAAACATGGGCTAATCCACCTTATAATATCCCCAGGCAGCAAAAAGAGGGTTGGTACTCCCGAAAACACAAAAAACTGAAGTAATTTCCATTCAGAGTTTGGTGAGTCAAGGTGGGAATTTCTATGTTCTGGCTCAGCACCCATATAACCCTGAACCAGAAGCTTTCAACAGACCACTAGAGACTCTAAGGGCATGAGTCAAAGTCTCTTAAGAAAGGCTGGCAAATTCCCAGCCATTTTCTAGGAAACAAAAAATAGATCCAATTTATAGATATAAAAATCCTGTTTATGATTCTTATTAACAATTGTAAGAAATGACAAAGTCATCCGTCAGTGTTTCTCACTTTTATTATCACACTAGATGCTCTGAGCTACATGGAGAATCCACAGGCTAGAACGGTTCCATGAAACAAGCAAAACCAGACCAAGAAGCTCAGTCTGCTAGTGATCTTCAGAAACAGGAAGGAAAAGCACCTGTCCCCTTTAGATTAAGGACAATTCTGGGCCGCTGCATATGACCCCTTTAGTGCAGATTTCCAGGTGGCCCAGTGGTAAGGAATCCGCCTGTCAGTGCAGGAGAGGCAGGAGATGAAGGTTCGATCCCTGGATCCAGAAGATCCCTTGGAGCAGGAGATAGCAACCCACCCCCATATTCTTGCCTGGGAAATTCCATGGAGGACTACAGTCCACTGGGTCACAAAGAGTCAGACACAACTGAGCAATTGAGCGCATACACACCAAAACGATCAAGAGTACCAATTTATGATGAAATACTGAATAATAATTAAAATTTCTCCCACGGAAACTCAAATGCTCTCACATTCAAAATACATTACCCTTCTGGAGGAATTAAATGAGAGTCCTCAGAAGAAAAGGGTTGAGTGTTTGGCTCTGCTTGCCTTATTCCAGCTAGAATACACCCAGTAATTATGCCTGGAAGTTGCGAGGCACTTTTCCCTGGGGAGCTTTAAGTGCTTTAAAAACATGGGCCAATCCACCTTTATAATATCCCTAGGCAGCAGCAGAAAGAAGCTTGGTATGCTCAAAAGCACACAAAAAAAGTTGAAGTGATTTTTATGAAGTTACACCACTCAGAGTTAGATGATTCGAGATGGGAATTTATAGATTCTGGCTCAGCACCCACATACCCTGAACCAGAAGATTTAAACCGACACTAGAAACTCTTATGGGTGTTTCAGCCTGAGTTAAATCCTCTGAAGAAAGGTTGGAAAATTCCCAGGATGTCAGCCCCTTTGGCAGAATTATTAGTGGCCACAGGAAGTCTCAAAAGAATGGCTCTTTGCTTACTCAAAAGCAAGGGAAAGCCGCATTAGCATCCCAAAGATGTGTTCATACATCAAGCATGCATTTGTAACATGTTTACGTTCCTCAGTTTGAAATAAAAGTCATCTGGTAAGTTGCTCATATACCATTATAAAACAGATAAGTATTTTATACTTGATTTATGATGTCAGATATTCAGTTTGTATTTCACCTCTAATTCTCAGGTCATGTGATTAATTAACCAATTAATTAAGCCTTGGTATGTCTGGCAAAGAAGCAACTATCTGCCTTTGTCTCTGACTAGTCAAAGAAACCCCTCTTCAGGATTAGAGTCTGGACTTTACATCTGAGTAGGTAGGATACTCCCTTTTCCTGTGTTACCTTTTAACGGTATGTCTTTGCCTTAGTGCTTGTTTAATATCGAAATTATTATAATAGGGTGAGAACCAAACATTAGCAGAGAAAAAATTACATTTCACCTAGCTGTTAAGAAAAGATTTATGTTCCCAAACTCCACCTACATCTTAAATCCTGGGACACCAGTCCAAAACTTAGGTCCACACAAAAACCCACACACAAATGTTTACAACAGCTTTCATCGTAGTTGCCAAAATATGGAAGCAACCAAGATGTCTCTCAATAGGTGAATGGTTAAAAAACTGTGATACATCCAGACAATGGAATATCATTCAGTGATAAAAAGAAATGAGCTGTCAAGCCATAAGATATGGAGGAACCTTACATGCATATTGCTTAGTGAAAGAAAGCTCTCTAGAAAGGCTCCATGCTGTAGGCTTCCAACTCCATGACATTCTGAAGAAAGCAGAACTATGGAGACGGTAAAAGGATCGGTGGTTGCTAGGGGGTCGGGAAAGAGGAGAAAGGATGAACGGGAGGAACACAGGAGATCTTTAGGGCAGTGAAACTACCGGGTATGATGCTGCAACAGTGGGTACATGTCACTAGACATCTGTCCAAACCCATAACCTGTAAACGCAGTGAGCCCTGATATAGACTGTGGACTTGAGCTAACACTAATTGTAATAAGTGTATCACACAAATCCAAGATGTTAGGAACAAGGGAAATTAAAGTGAGAAATGATACGAGATCTATTTTCTGTAAACTTAACATTGCCCCAATAAAACAGTCTATTAATTTTAAAAAACCGAAGCCTGATAGATTTTCCCAAACTTCATATGCCTCTTAAATCCAGGGACACAAGTAAAGAACTTTATTTGATGGACAACTTTTCTGGTGAACTTGGCTTTCTAGTAAATGTGCTGCTAAGTCACTGCAGTCGTGTCCAACTCTGTGCCACCCCATAGACAGAAGCCCGCCAGGCTCCCCCGTCCCTGGGATTCTCCAGGCAAGAACACTGGAGTGGGTTGCCATTTCCTTCTCCAATGCATGAAAGTGAAAGTGAAGTCGCTCAGTTGTATCTGACTCTTAGCAACCCCATGGACTGCAGCCTACCAGGCTCCTCCCTCCATAGGATTTTCCAGGCAAGAGTACTGGAGTGGGGTGCCATATATGGTGAGTTCCAAAAACCACACTTCTGGCTACTTTTTAAAAAAACTATAGTCTCCTCTTTGTTGTCAATTTTCAAAATTCTGGGCAGGAGACAAAGCTACTGCACTGGTAGACAGAATCAGTAAGCAGTTTTTACATTGCTGGCCACATTTCACCTGCGTTATCAACTCACTTCCTGTGCTAGATGGTCCCTTCAGTCACACTGCTTCTCAAGTCCATTACCAGTTTCCTTTTCATTATTATTATTATGAAAATTTTAACCTACACTGTAAGTTCCCGGAAACTTCCCAAGTGGCAGAGTGGTAAAGAATCCGTCTCCTGATGTAAGAGACGCAAGAGGTATGGGTTCGATCCCGGGTCGAGACCGGGAGGAGGAGACCTGGGGGAGGAAACGGCAGCCTGCTCCAGCATTCTTGCCTGGGAAATCCCCTGGACAGTGGAGCCTGGTGGGCTACAGTCTATGGGGTCGAAAAGAGTCAGACACGAGGTAGTAACTGAGCTCACACACACACACGTAAGTTCCCCTAAGGCAGGGGCCGTGCCTTAGCTATCTCTTACCCTCAACACTGAACACCCCGAGAAAAGACGGAAGGGGAAAGGCATGGGCAAAGGAAGGGGCACTTCACAAATATTTGCTCATTACCAGTCTCAACCAGAAACACACAATACACTCAAACTGGGTATCACACATTCAAACTGAGTCTGCTCAAAAGACCACTTTTAAAGGCAGGGCACGGCTCATGCTATGTTACTCACTCTGAACTGGAAGGGCCAAGGGGTGAAAGCGATTCCTGGAATTGACAGAGAGACAGAGAGAGGAGGGAAGCACGAAGCCGTGAGGGTAGAAGTATGGAGCCAACAGGCTGGGACCCAGCAGAAAAAAGCTGCAAGAATAAACACCCATCGCTCTTGACCTGCCCTCAGATCTCTGATTTCTTCCCATTGATGCAATCAGTCTGGAAGCAGAGGGCAAGCATTCACTGGTGTAATCCACACAGTTCAGCCACCCAAGGCACAGAGCAGGATGGGCAGAATGAAGACTGGATCCAGGGAAGCAAATGGAAGACACCCAGCACATCTCAAAACACACATGCATACCAGCATGAGCCAAGCGCTCCCAACCTCCCCTTCCACTTACGAGACTCTTTAGACTCAGAGCGACCTAGCCTTCAACTCCTAATTCCCGTCACTCCATTCATGAGTGTCCTTGGGCAAATGACTCAATCTCCAAACCTCAGATCCACCACCTGCAAAACAGAACTAACGAGAGGGACTGCTTGAGGACCGCAAGGATTAAATGAGAACTCAGAGTGCTTAGTGGCTGTGAACAGGAAGTGACATTATTACATGCCCCATAGCACACACTTAAGGACAGTTTTTAGCACATCATCTTACACTTATCTTTGTCCCTTAGCTGTTTAATGTATATGTTCTGTCTCTCCAGGTACACTGTACAGTCTTTCAAGACAGGCAAGAGTTGGGACATTTTATTTCTTTATTGTCCCCCAATGCACCCACCTGATATAGTAAGCTGAGTAAACAGGGCAACAGAATAAATATTTACTGAAGAAACCCATAACCCCTCCAATAAAAAGAGAAAGGCTTAATTAATTTATTAACCTGCAGAACAGAAGCATCACTAATGAAATCACTAGATGTTTCCTCTGGTCTATAAAGTACTCGCTTGATTCATAAGTTGCTATCTCTTTTCAAGCAAGTGCTTCAAATTTTAATATATACAAACTTGGCATCATTCCAGTTGGGGATAATAAGAAAAAGAGGGAACTAGAGTTGGGAATAGAAAAGGAAATAAAGCAGATGGCAGAGTAGGAGTAAAAGTCTTGGGAAAAATGAAAGAAGATGAGGAAAGATAAGGGTGGCTCCCCCACTGCCCACTGGCGGGCGGTGTCTGCAGGAAGGAGGCCACTGTGTGTGTGCTGTGCTCAGGCACGCAGTCGTGTCTGACTCTGCAACCCATGGGCCGTAGCCCGCCAGGCTCCTCTGTCTATAGGATTTTTCAGGCAAGAATACTGGAGTGGGTCACCACGCCCTCCTCCAGGGGATCTTCCCTGGAGGGAAGACCCGGGATAAAACCCACGTCTCCTGCGTTGGCAGGTGGATACCCACTGAGTCACCGGGAAGCTCAAGAAGTGGGGAGAAAGACAGACAGCAGATGCTCAGGCAAGATCTGGTAAAGCCAAGGCTACTCAGCGGATGCTCTTTTGTATTGAGAGAGAAAGAGGAAAATACTGGGGCTGGATAGATTAAACAAAACCACCACCCAGGCATCCCAGATAATCTGCTTCTCTAAGACCACTATGGAAACATGGAAGTAGGATCCCAGAGGTCTGCCCATGAGCGCAGACCCATAAAACGAAGTCAAGAATTATAAGTGCTAAAATACAGAACAACACTAAACATCTGGACTAAGAACCACATGAAGCAAACGAATGCCCCTCAGCTCTGACCGTGCAAGAGAGCAAATAACTTCAAAGAGATGACAACAGTTGTGAGGGATGACATCCCTAGAGACTTGAGCAACTCTTCCAGTCAGTGGGAATGCGGAAACATTATGTATTTTCAATGGCAGAGATTGAATAGAAGAAATTGGTTACATAGGTATTAAAAGACTAAAAAAACGAAAGGCGGACACAGAGATAACCCTGATATCCATCACTGCAAGAAGCAGCCTTAAGCCTAGGGCTCAAGAAACAAAAGGGAAGAGGCGGGGGAACCGACTATTAATAGGACTCAAAGCAGGCTGGGGAGGGACTTCCCTGGTGGCCCAGTGGCTGAGAAGCCACCTGTCAGTGCAGGAGACAAGGGTTCAACCCCTGGTCCAGGAAGATCCCACATGCCTTGGAGCAACTAAGCCCGTGCACCGCAACTACCGAAGCCCCAGCTCCGGAGCCTGTGGTCTGCAGTGAGAGAAGCCCCTGGAACGAGAAGCCCGCACTGCAACCAGTGAGAGCCCTCGAGAAGCAGCGAAGGCCCAGCACAGTCCAAAGTAATAAATGAAATCAAAAGCGGAAGAAGCAGGGTCGGGGGAACAGGACACACACAGAATAACTGATACTTGGAACCGGGCTGGGACCATGGCAAAGGGGTGCCAAAAATTCCTAAAGAAACTACGGACTAGAGCTATCGCTGGCCACAGGAGAAACGCAGACAGGAGCGGAAAACAGCCAAGTCCCCTCTCCCCCTTGCTCCTACACTTCAATCTTCCACCAGTGTCTCCTCCTGCCAGAAACCAACAGAAACTAAGACGTGAGGGGGTCTGGGAGATGGATTTCTCAGAGTTCCAGCCCCAGCCTCACAAAACAAGGCAGAAAATGGTGGGCTTGAGGCTGAGACCACAAGTGAAGAGCCAGCATAGTGGGATACCCACATGTTCCCTATTAGGTTTCAGGTTCTTCAACGGAAAACTCTCCAATATTGGTTTTCCAGGAACCCAACCCTGATTTTTTTTTTTTTTTTTTGAGAAACAATGACTGTCATGAAGCTTTTCTGATTAAAAATCAGTTGGAATATTTCACTAAAACTCCTTTTTCCCCTCTCAGGATTATAAATATTTTCTATTTATTTGGGACAGAAATTTCATAGGATAGAGCATAAAGAATGATTGTTATAACAGAGAACACTGGCCAAATACAACCAACTTCTCCTCCAACAAAGGAAAATTCTTAATAGACTTCTAGCATTTCCAAAATCTGTTTAAATAAGTATCCCCTAATTCTCCTACACAAAGAGTTGGCCTCTCCACTGGGATGAGGGGTATGTGTGTGTGTGTGTGTGTATGGGGAAGGGGGGGTCTGAGAAGAATGAGTATATTTTGTTCTGCAGGTAAGAGAAATACGGATCTTGGGGGCCTGAAGGTGAGCAGCCATTCTCCGAGAAAGCCCCCAGTGAACCGTGTCTCCTAGAATTCACGCTCTCGTATGGTCCCTTCCCATACTGAATAGGGCTGACCAGTGGAACTGCAACACAAGAGGATTGCAGGGATAGTCATGCGTGACTTCCAAGCCAGAAGAGACATCATAGCTTCCGTTTTGCTTTCTTTCTGATTGCTCACTCTGGGGGAAGGCAGATGCCGGAAGGCAAGGACCTTCGCTGTAGTTCTGCAGGGATGTGGTGTGGCAAGGAGCTGAGGCCTTCTACTCGAGCCATGGGGGCAGCCATGGGGGGAGCCATGGGGAAGCCATGGGGGAAGCCATGCGGGGAGCCATGCGGGGAGCCATGGGGGAGCCATGCGGGGAGCCATGGGGGGAGCCATGGGGGAGCCATGAGGGGAGCCATGTGGGGAGCCATGTGGGGAGCCATGGGGGCAGCCATGGGGGGAGCCATGGGGAAGCCATGGGGGAAGCCATGCGGGGAGCCATGCGGGGAGCCATGGGGGAGCCATGCGGGGAGCCATGGGGGGAGCCATGGGGGAGCCATGAGGGGAGCCATGTGGGGAGCCATGGGGGGAGCCATGGGGGAGCCATGGGGGGAGCCATGGGGGAGCCATGGGGGAGCCATGGGGGGAGCCATGGGGGGAGCCATGGGGGGCAGCCATGTGTAAGCACACCCACTAGCCAGTCACGCCTTCAGATGGCCACAGCTCCAACGTCCCTACCACACCTCTGAGACACCCAGATTCAGTGCCACCCAGCAGACTCTGATTCCCAATTCCTGACCCTCAGAAACTCTCTGCGATAACAGATTTTTATTACTGTTCTAAAAGGCATTAAGACCAGAGGTAACTTATTACAGAGCAGTAGCTAATTAACATACCCTTAAAGAGCCCTACTTGGTCATATTCTTTAATCAAGTGGACAAGATTTGCTTCACAGGCATTGCTCCCAGTCTCCTGATTGGGACTGAAAGAATCTTCCAGTTTCATTACGGGGGTTTATTTAAAGAGTCCAGCTGCTCCCACCCTCTCTATCTATTCCACTACTCTTTTAAGATATCTTGAGTTTTCTGTCAACTAAGCCAACAGAGGAATTAGATGCCCATGAGGTTTTAAGCCCCTTTAATACTGCAAGTATTCAAGCAGATGATCAAAGGTTACAAAGTACTTCCTACACCAACTGGAAGGTGGGACCAGATGGCCCATAAAGTTTCTAATCACACTAAGAAGTTTCTAAGACGCAAGTCTCTGGGTGTGCTCCCCAAAGAACTGTAACGTAATTCTCATCAGTTACAACAGAGTATTGAAAGAGGCCTGGAGTTCACAGGGAAATAAAGAATTAAAATGGCTTATAAGCCATTATAAACTTAAAAAGATGCTCAGCCTATTAGTAACTAATGCAAAAATAACAGAACCAGTCGAACATTAATTTACATGTGCCTGGTTGGAAAACCTGCCAGTTCCAGAAAAGACATTAGGGCACAGGGTAGAGAAATAGACATGAGGAGGCGGGTAGGTAAACGGATGAATGTTCTTCAAAAAGTAATTCAGGCAATGTGTATTAAAATGTTCACTCCTCATAGCAGGTGTGGAGCTTCCCAGGGGGCACAGAGGTAGAAGATCTGCCTGCCGGTGCAGGAGATGAGGGTTCAACCCCTGGGACGGGAAGATTCCCTGGAGAAGGAAATGGCAACTCACTCCAGGATTCTTGCCTTGTCTGGGAAATCCCATGGACAGACTACAGTCTAGGAGTCGCAAGAGAGTCTGACACGACTTAGCAAGTGAAACCGATAGCCCATGTGACTCGGCACTTTCCACGGTGAGCAAAATTATCCACTCTCCTGTTTGTAAGGACAAAATCCTATAAAAGATGTAAATATTTACCAATTTTAAAAGGGCATGAATAAATTCCATTGCAACTATATAATGAATAGCATACAATCGATGAACAGAAGCAGTTGTATCTATATACAGGCTGATAGGAAACACTGTCAAGGTATATTGTTAGAAAGAAAAACAAGATATGTCTTAATATAAGAGGGAGGAAGACCCACAGCACAGAAAAAGCCTGAAAGGAGTTTTTAAAATGCCGTTCCCACTTGCCACTAGGAAGGGATACTAATTACTTGGGAGGAGGAAATCTTTTTGCTATATGCTCATTTGTACATGCACACACTCTAATTTTTTTTAAAGTGTGTGTGTCAGCAGGGGGGAAGCTTAATGCAGAAAAAAGAAAAGAAAAAATAAGGGTTAAGTTACAGCTACTTTCCAAGTAATTTAAAACACAGTCCATCCAAGTAGCGGGAGTCTGGCTTTGAGTTTAAGACACTCACATGTACATTCAACCGTTAAAAATCACCTCTGAGAGAAAAAAAGGTCCTTCAGTGTGCCTCTCACTGACTGCAGAACGAGAGCTCTCTGGCCATCTTAATGCCAACCACTAACTCAAAGACAGGAGGGCTCCACAAGACGATCATCCTCCGGCCCTAAGCATCACAAATCATGAAATGTGATAGAATGTTAGGCAAGGAGCGGCAAGGTTAAAGAAATACAAAGGAGTCAGCATTCACGGTCCTAACTGGTCCAGAGCACACAGCTGTTGTCAAAAAGCTGGCTGTCCCCGCTGACAGCCTCCCCCGATAGATGCCAGCCTCACGTGATCCTCTTCTCTGTTGGCCAAACCCTTCCTGAGACTAAGTGAGCACTTCCCAGATCAGTGATCTGCTTTGAAAAGAAGTCTAGTGAGTGATGGCTAATTATTCTCAGGGTGTGTGACACAGAAGGGAAATTGCATTCAGAAGGAACATTCTTTTGAGGGGGAAGAGACAGGGAGTTTGGGATTGACATGGACACTTTGCTATACTTAAAACGGATAACCGACAAGGTCCTACTGTATAGAACAGGGAACTCTGCTCGATATTATGCAGCAGTCTGGATGGGAGGGGGTTTTGGGAGAGAATGGATACATGTGTATGTATGCCTGAGTCCTTTTGTTGTTCACCTGAAACTATTACAACATTGTTAATCAGCTATACTCCAATATAAAACAAAAATGTAAAAAAAAATAAAATTGGATTGCGAAAAAAACAAAAGAACATTTCTTTTTCTCTTTGGTCCAATATGTTAAAGATGAGACCTTTGTATCTTAAAATGGGCTTGTATTTGCTCACAGGTGAGGCACTTTTGTTCATCTCACAACAAATAAATTGTAACTGTCTGAAAACATTCATTTAAATGTTATCAATTATCTTATGACCTAAGTTGGACCTTGAACAAGGCTGAGGGCCAAAGAATTGATGCTCTTGAATGGTGATGCTGGAGAAGTCTCGAGGGTCCCTTGGACACCAAGAAGATCAAGTTAGTCAATCCTAAAGGAAATCAGCTCTGAATACCCACTGGAAGGACTGATGCTGAAGCTGAAGCTCCAAGACTTTGGCCACCTGATGGGAAGAGCCAGGAAAGACTCTGATGATGGGAAAGACTGAGGGTCGGAGGAGAAGGGGGCAACAGAGGATGAGATGGTTGGACGACATCACTGACTCAATGGAGATGAGTTTTAGCAAACTCTGGGAGCTAGAGAAAGGCAGGGAAGCCTGGTGTGCTGCAGTCCATGGGGTCAAAAGCAGTAGGACACGACTTAGTGACCAAACAACACCACCACATAAAGGCCCCACCTCCAAATACAGTCATGTTGGAGGAAAACCTTTTGCACAGAAATTAAGGGAGGACACAGTCAGCAGGTAGCAAGCCCCCTTTCACAGGGTTTCGGTCCTCTCATCCCCTCACTCGTTAGTATCTGTATATTGTTGAGATGTGAGTAAGTGTGTCCCTTTCCTGCTGCTACAGCCCCAGAAAGGATACGGTTGTTGGTTTGGCTCTCTGAGTCAAACACATAAAGCCGCTCAACCTAGAGAGATGTCGTAAAAAGAGAGAGAGAGACACTGTCTCCTGGCTCACTAACTCACCAAGAATACAAGGCTGTTCACCATCAAGGAGTAAGACCTGGAAAGAGTGGAGTGTGGGAACTGTGGGCTCCACATACATGTTACAACCCTCCTCACCACTTAGTGGGGAAACCACTTTCAGAAACAAGATTTCGCTGCTGCTGTTTCAGCCAAATCTATAATTTTATGAATCAAAACAAGTCATCATAATTCTATGTGATGAGAAAGTAAAACTGAAAAGTAACTAAAATCAAGTCAAAGGACAGACTAAACTAGAAGGTCTGTCTTAAACGTGACAATAATTAACTGTAATACTAGCATCTGAACGGAGGCATGTTAATGACAAACACAACTGCATATACTAATGAATAAGCAGAACACACCGGGGACCTAACAGTTCTTAGGCCTGAGGGAACCTCTGGGAGTTCCCTGCCCCCAGCACGGGGTTTGGTGGCTGTCTATAATTCACACTCTCTCTGCCCCTCATCGTTCCTCCCTTCAGGCAAAGACTGCAGCACATATTCAAGCTGCACATATACCTAACCTCGCTCCTGTGCGGGCCACATTCCCCAGCTTCCTCCTCAAACACCTTCTTATACTTTAAGCGATTCGCTCATTTTACCTACGATAATTAATTACGTTCCCATGAGAAATGGAAGTTTTTGAGTGCACAAGCTAAATAAGTCTGTCTCATCTTTGCATATCTCCAGCAACTGGCACAAGTCTTGACGCCAAGTGAAAGCGTTAGTCGCTTCAGTCCTGTCTGACTCTTCGAGATCCCATGGACTGTAGCCCACCAGGCTCCTCTGTCCATGGGATTCTCCAGGCAAGAATACTGGAGTGGGTAGCCATTCTCTCCTCCAGGGGATCTTCCCAACCCAGGAATTGAACCCAGGTCTCCGGCACTGCAGGCAGATTCTTTACCACCAGAGCCTCTGGGGTGTTCAGTAAACACTCTTGAATAAATAAAAAAGCCCATCATTCATGAGGGAATCATAAGAAACAAACAGATTTAAAAACAATTTGTTTAGTCAAAGAAATACAATTTAAAGAAACGTTGACAATGGTAGGGGACACTATACTTAACAAAATAGCAAAACTGTATTTTAAATGTTCAAAAAATTCTTCAACCCTTCAGAAAAATAACATGCCACTACCTATTTAAAGTCTCAGCAATCCATTCATTCCTGAGAGTCAGCTCGAATTTTATCCAAAGAAAATAACAGAAGAAAAAAAAAAAAAACAGCTTGTCTGGGAAGTTTCATCATTTAAAATATCAAAATATGAGAAAATCCTTATATAGGAAGAGAATAAGCAAAGTAGTCTGCATCAATTCAATGAAATATTATGCAACAAAAAAAACTGATAATTTATGACTGCAGAAATATGGCACTTTTTTTTCCCCCAGTGTTTAAAGTTACATCTGGAACAGTTCACTTAAGTTTGTTTAAAGGATCCAAAGTATGTCATTTCTGGCATATTCCAACCACGGACATTTTAGAAACAGAACTACTACATCACTGTTAAGGAACTCTACTGAGGTACACTTCGCACGCCATACAACTTACTCATCTAAAGTATACAACTCTATGGCTCTTAGGACATTCCCAAAGTTGAACTAACATGCACACAGTGAATCTGAGAACACTGTCGCTGCCTCAACAAGAAACCCCACACGCCCTGGTTGTCAGTCCCAGACCTTCTCACCATCCTCCTAACCAAGTCCCAGGCAGCCGTTAATCTACTTTCCATATCCACAGATTTGCCTATTTGGGACATTTTGCATAAGTGGAATCATATGCTATGCAGTCCTTTGTGATTGGCTTATCTCTTTCAGCATCATGTTATCAAAGCACATTCATGTCAGCATCTATCAATACTTCATTTCTTTTTATTCACAAATAACATTCCATTGCACAGATGTAGCACTTTTCACTTATCTGCTCATTAGCTGACCGACATTTGAATTGTTCTCATTTCCTAGCTATTATGACGGAGAAGGCTATGGCACCCCACTCCAGTACTCTTGCCTGGGAAATCCCATGGATGGAGGAGCCTCGTAGGCTACAGTCCATGGGGTCGCTAAGAGTCAGACACGACTGAGCAACTTCACTTTCGCTTTTCACTTTCCTGCACTGGAGAAGGCAATGGCAACCCACTCCAGTGTTCTTGCCTGGAGGATCCCAGGGACGGGGGCGCCTGCTGGGCTTCTGTCTATGGGGTCCCACAGAGTCGGACACGACTGAAGTGACTTAGCAGCAGCTATTATGAACACTGATATAGAAGTCTGTATGGGCTTGTTTTCATTTCTCCTGGATACATACTAAGGAGTAGAATTGCTGCTGCTAAGTCGCTTCAGTCATCTCTGACTCTGTGCGACCCCATAGATGGCAGCCCACCAGGCTCTCCCGTCCCTGGGATTCTCCAGGCAAGAACACTGGAGTGGGTTGCCATTTCCTTCTCCAATGCAGGAAAGTGAAAAGCGAAAGTGAAGTCGCACAGTCATGTCCGACTCTTAGCGACCCCATGGACTGCAGCCCACCAGGCTCCTCTGTCCATGGGATTTTCCAGGCAAGAACACTGGAGTGGGGTGCCATTGCCTTCTCCGGTGGAATTGCTAGATCATATCATAACTGTATGTGTACAATTTGAGGAACTACAGACAGCTTTCACAAGCAGCTGAATTACACACATCTGTGACGGCACTTGTGATTATGTCTTTTTCATTCTAGTCATCCGAGTAGGTGCAAGGTGGTATCTCATGGTGGTTTGACTTGCAAATCTCTGACAACTAATGATGCTGAGCATATTTTTTATGTTTTTTGACCATTTGTATATCTTCCTTGGAGAAACGTCTGTTCACATCCTTTGCCAATTCTCAATAGGATTATTTGTCTTTTTATAACTGAGTTGTAATAGTTCTTTATATATTCTGCATACTCATCCCTTATCAGATACACAACATGCAAAAATTTTCTCCCATTCTGTGGGCTGTCTTTTCACTTTCTTAACACTATTCTTTTAAATGTGTCCAGAGAAACCTAAATATCATGGAGATTTCATTCCCACCATAGTCCCTATACAGAGAAGGCGACGGCATCCCACTCCAGTACTCTTGCCTGGAAAATCCCATGGATGGAAAAGCCTGGTAGGCTACAGTCCAACAGGATCGCGAAGAGTCGGGCACGACTGAGCGACTTGACTTTCACTTTTCACTCTCACGCATTGGAGAAGGAAATGGCAACCCACTCCAGTGTTCTTGCCTGGAGGATCCCAGGGACGGGGGAGCCTGGTGGGCTGCCGTCTATGGGGTCGCACAGAGTCAGACACGACTGAAGCGACTTAGCAGCAGCAGCATAGCCCATATAAAACAGGCATGAACAAAGGCTAGGAAATTTACATCATACCCTTTTCTCTTTGAAATATTTCATTCCTCTTCTCCCTCAGAATTTCATCCTAATGTATTTATGCTTGATAGTCTTCTGATTTATTAATACTCTATTGTACTTCTGGGTAACAGCTTCATACATACTTAAAAATTATTAAATGCCTTTGATCTCCTGTGACCACAAAATCTAGTCTTTAATGTTTTTCTTCTAAATTCAATTATTCTAGTTATTTTTTATTTATGTATTTTATTATAACTACTCATAATTAAGGGGTTCCCAGGTGGCACAGAGGTAAGGAATCTGCCTGCCAACACAGGAGACGCAGATCCGATCCCTGGGTTAGAAAGCTCTCCTGGAGAAGGAGACAGCAATCTGCTCCAGGATTCTTGTCTGAAGAATCCCAGGGACAGAGACGCCCGGTGGGCTACCGTCCACGGGGTGCAAAGGCTCAGATGAGACTACTGAGCACACACACACACACCCACCCACATGCAAGAAGAGATCCAGATGCTGATTAATTGTGTGCAGTTTTCTCTCTTTTACTCTAAAGTCTGATGGCTGCAAATCTCTTGTTACACTAGACAGAGATATACAAATTAGCCTAGAACCTATACTTGGAAAATCAGGCTTAAGCTTGACAAGTGTATGGCTGGATTAATATTGCTTACACTCATCTAAACGTCACTTTGACAAACAACATGTTTGTCTTGATGGCATCTCCCCTCTAGGCATATGGTGCTTCCATTAACTCTGGTGTTATCTTTGTAGCAGGAGGATATGCCTCATTGTTTTCAGATTATTCATAATTTACAAGGTCTCTCTTTGGTCATGATTCATAATTGCTCATAATATTGAAGGGAAAGATCCCTGCACAGATGCTATTCAGTGTGTGTGGGGGGCGGGGTTAATTATTATTAATTTCAAAGAACAAACTGTTCTATTTGAAGCAAACATTCAGCAGTCATGATCCAAAAATTAGATGAAATTGTTACCTTATAAAGTATAACACAAAAAAGATGTTAGGTTAAATTTTACCATGGCAACCTTGGGCAACTTGGAGAAAATCTGCAAATATGAAGTCACAGAAGAATATAAATTCATGATATTCAAAATAATTCCATTAACGAGTATTTATTATTAATTCTCCTTGCATATTACTCAATGATAGACATTGAGATCATGCACACACTTCAACCCTTGATTCTATCACCTAACTGGCATAACGAAATACCCAAAGAATCTGAGGGCTATAAGGGGATTTGTGATACAAATATTTATCTCCAAACTTAGGTTGTCTTAATTCAAAACTATCCTCTGGGGAACTGATGACTTATAAAATCAGTTCCACAGGCAAACATTCCCTCCCATCTGCCCTTTCTGCAGTGCAATGAAAATTCAAACAAATCAACTACAAATCTCGCCAAATACACAATATTTCATGAGATTAATTAAAGTGACTTTGGAAAACTGCTTGGAAAACTCCTTGTCATGCACAGGACCACAGAAAGAAGAGGACCACAGGATTCTCTTTATAATCTACAATTAAAGATTTTAAAATCTACAAGCTTATAGATACTTTAAAAGAGAATATAATGATTATCAAATTTTTTAATCTCTTAGAGAAATGAAAATAAATAAGACCCTCCTTATAATTATACTTAAAGGACAGCAAAAAGTCACTGGAAAAGGCCCTAATGCTGGAAATGATTGAGGGCAGAAGGGAGCGACAGAGGATGAGAAGGTTGGATGGCATCACCGACTCGATGGACATGAGTTTGAGCAAACTCCAGGAGATGGTGAAGGACAGGGAAGCCTGGCGTGCTGCAGTCCATGGGGTTGTGAAGAGTTGGATGTGACTGAGCGACTGAACAACAACATATATATTATTATACAATTTCAGGAATGATTTTTCCCAAAAACCTTATTCATTTTTCCCCCTAATTACTGGCCATATTTTTCTAATTAACTGCAAGTAAAAACTAAAATTAACTTTGTTTTCATGATGATCAGTTTATTTTCTAAAAGACCAAATCCCAATCACACTTTATATGCACAGCAATCATGAAATGTCGATCTTCTTTTCAGTGGGTTCAGCTTTAGTGACCTTTTTCCAGGGTCAACTGTCCTTGAGCCTCCTCTCTCTTTCTAGTTCCAACTAATGAGCAACATTTTAGCCAGATCTAAGCCCACCTGCAGTGTTTCTCCTGTGGAACCCACAGTCATCTTTCTCCAGCTCAGTCCCAGGAGCCTTTCCCGGCCCCAAGCATGGGCTGTGTATACCAACCCCCCACCCCGTGCCCCGAGACTCAAAACAACCACTGAGCAAGACACACAAGCCTCCCCAGTCTGTGAATTCCAAAGATCCCATTGTTAATTACTCTGGAGTAGAATTTTAATTGTCAAAAAATTATTATAATAGTGGCCCCCACTCTAAGAATCTTAAATTCTTCCTGGAAAACCAAAACACATTCTACTTTCACTCACTTGACACTTGAACTTTAATTCATAAAACTCCCCACCTCCACGACTGCCAGAACTTTCCACATCCCTTCATACCTCGGCATTTTCCTAATCTCTTCCTCCAGGGATTAGACACAGTCTGTCTTCCCTATTATTAAGAAAAACCCAAGGGAAGCAAAATAGTGGGTCTCGGGTGGGCTCTCTGCCTTTCTGAGGAACTCCAGGCAAGAAGTCACCAATTACGCTAAGACATTTTACCACGTGTTCAGTCGGTCACAAATCATTTACTACAACTCGTATGACATAGAAGTGAAAGTATTAGGTCATTCAGTCATGTCAGACTCTGCGATCCCATGGAGAGCTTGCCCACCAAGCTCTTCTGTCCATGGGATTTCCCAGGCAAGAATACTGGAGTGGGTTGCCATTTCCTTCTCCAGGGGATCTTCCCGACCCAGCAATGGAACCCAGGTCTCCTGCATTGCCGGTGGTTTCTCTACCGTCAGAGCCACCAGGAACGACGTAGAGCATCTAGTGAGTTCAGAGACATTAAATGAGCAGCTTGGAAAAATAAGCCTAAGATAGAATGCAAGAATCCTTGATTCCATGATGTTTCCATAAGAACAAAGGTTCTCAACCCTACCAGACCAGTGCCACCTTCAGATACCAAACCTTTGGAATCCACAAAGAATGTGTATGCACACAAAGAGAGAAAACTGTAGTATGAAGGAAAATGACAGAGAATAGCTTTTGCCATCTTTCATGTGTGTAAATTACATGTATACATATTTCCAGATGCAAACAGACAGGACCACATCAAATGATTTAATGATAATGACGTCAGATGCTTGCAACTATTTCAAATGAGTCCGAACTTAAAAGAAGTAAAATGTTTTGCTCTTATTTTTTTACTGAGGGATAATTGCTTTACAGAATTTTGCTGTTTTCTATCAAACCTCAACATGAATCAGCCACAGGTATACATATATCCCCTCCCTTTTGAAACTCCCTCCCATCTCCCTCCCCATCTCACCCCTCTAAGTTGATACAGAGCCCCTGTTTGAGTTTCCTGAGCCATACAGCAAATTCCCCTTGGCTGTCTGTTTTACAGATGGTAATGAAAGTTTCCATGTTACTCGTTCCATACTTCTCACCCCCTCCTCCCCTCTCCCCATGTCCGTAAGTTGGATATTTTTAAATAAAGGCTAAGTGTGTGTGTGTGTATTAATAATCATTATATTGCCCACAAATATGTACTGGTACAATTCAGATGTCACAAACAGCACTGCCACAGGTGAAAGGATTTACCAAAAGGTGGACATGTCTTTGAAAAGTTACCAATAAATCAAAATCAGTTAGTTCAGTCGTTCAGTCATGTTCCGACTCTTTGCGACCCCATGGACTGCAGAATACCAGGCCTCCCTGTCCATCACCAACTCCCAGAGCCTACTCAAACTCACGTCCATCATGTTGGTGATGCCATCCAACCATCTCATCCTCTGTCATCCCCTTCTCCTCCCACCTTCAATCTTTCCAATTAGTCAGTTCTTCGCATCAGGTGGCCAAAGTATTGGAGTTTCAGCTTCGTTCCTTCCAATGAATATTCAGGAATGATTTCAAATCTTCAGGATGGACTGGTTTGATCTCCTTGCAGTCCAAGGGACTCTCAAAAGTCTTCTCCAACACCACAGTTCAAAAGCATCAATTCTTCAGCACTCAGCTTTCCCTATAGTCCAACTCTCACATCCATACATGACTATTGGAAAAACCATACCTTTGACTAGATGGACCTTTGTTGGTTGGTAAACTAATGTCTCTGTTTTTTAATATGCTGTCTAGGTTGGTCATAGCTTTTCTTCCAAGGAGTAAGAGTCTTTTAATTTCATCTGCAGTCACCATCTGCAGTGATTTTGGAGCCCCCAAATAAAAAGTCTCACTGTTTCCATTGTTTCCCCATCTATTTGCCATGAAGTGATGGGACCGCATGCCAAGATCTTAGTTTTCTGAATGTTGAGTTTTAAGCCAACTTTTTCACTCTCCTCTTTCACTTTCATCAAGAGGCTCTTTAGTTCTTCACTTTCTGCCATGAGGGTAGTGTTATCTGCATATCTGAGGTTATTGCTATTTCTCCCGGCAATCTTGATTCCAGCTTGTGCTTCATCCAGCCCAGCATTTTGCATGATGTACTCTGCATATAAGTTAAATAAGCAGGGCGACAATATACAGCCTTGACGTACTCCTTTCCTGATTTGGAACCAGTCTGTTGTTCCATGTCCAGTTCTAACTGTTGCTTTGACCTGCATACAGATTTCTCAGGAGGCAGGTCAGGTCATCTAGTATTCCCATCTCTTTAAGAATTTTCCACAGTTTGTTGTGATCCCACTTCCCTTGTTGCTCAAGTGGTAAAGAATCTGCCCACAATGTGGGAGACCTGGGTTTGATCCCTGGGTTGGGAAGATACCCTGGAGAAGGGAAAGGTTACCCACTGGCCTGGAGAATTCCATGGACTGTATAGTCCATGGGGTCGCAAAGAGTCAGACACGACTGAGTGACTTTCACTTCCATACAGTCAAAAGCTTTGGCATAGTCAATAAAGCAGAAGTAAATGTTTTTCTGGAATTCTCTTGCTTTTTCGATGACCCAGCAGATGTTGGTAATTTAATCTCTGCTTCCTCTGCCTTTTCTAAATCCAGCTTGAACATCTGGAAGTTCACAGTTCGAGTACTGCAGAAGCCTGGCTTGGAGAATTTTGAGCATTACTTTGCTAGCGTGTGAGATGAATGCAACTGTGTGGTAGTTTGAACATTCTTTGCCATTGCCTTTCTTTGGGATTGGAATGAAAACTAAGGGCGGAAATCAAACTACAGCTTTCTAAGTATTCAGCAGTCACATTTTCTGAAAATTTCAACATATATTACTATTAAAACTGGGTCCCCAAAATTTTGTCTTTATATGTCAAATAGGGTTAGGTTTTTGGTAATTACAGACAGGTATTTCACCAAACCCCCAGTAAGGATAATCTAAGATTTTGCAGGGGAAAAGGCAATGGCACCCCACTCCAGTACTCTTGCCTGGAAAATCCCATGGGCGGAAGGCTACAGTCCATGGGGTCGCTAAGAGTCAGACACAACTGAGCGACTTCACTTTCACTTTTCACTTTCATGTGTTGGAGAAGGCAGTGGCAACCCACTCCAGTGTTCTTGCCTGGAGGATCCCAGGGACAGGGGAGCCTGGTGGGCTGCCGTCTATGAGGTCACACAGAGTCGGACACGACTGAAGCAACTTAGCAGCAACAGCAGCAGCAGCAGCAAGATTTTGCAGAATGCACAGGGTAAGCTTTCATTTGTTTGGTTATTATTGTTCTGTAAACTACAAAATGCCTAGACCTCTGGTTGCCTACCCACCAAACACCAGTCACACGCTCCGTGCTCCTGGCCCACCAGAATCAGTTCCCACCGATTTCCAAAACACTCCTGGAGGAAGCAGTCCCCCTCCCACTGAGACCCAGCGAATAAAGCTCTACGGAAAAGTACTGCCTGGGGACTAACAGCCTCCAGACCCAGTGCAAGACACTAGAGCAACGTGGTGAAAAAAACAAAGTGTAGCGACTTCCCTGGTGTTCCAGGGGTTAAGAATCCACTTGCCAAAGCAGGAGATATGGCTTCGATCCCGGGTCCAGAAAGATCCCACGTGCCCTGCGGTAACCAAGTCCCTGAGCCACAGCTACTGAGCCCATGTACTGCTCCTACTGAAGCCTGCACACCTTTCAGCCTGTGCCTCACAAGAGAAGCCACGGCAGTAAGAAGCTCACACCACAAAGACGAGGAGCCCCTGCTCTCTGCAACTACGGAAAGCTCAGGGGCAGCAGCAAAGACTCACTGCCAAAACTAACGAAATAAATCAATATTTTTAAAAACAGGATAATAACTATAGCAAATATCTTTTTCAAAAAAAACTTGAAAAAAAAATAGAACCTAGAGCACGGTGGAGAAAGTGACGTTAAATAACACCAAGTAATTACGTCAATATAAAACACTCTATGCCATGAAAGAAAATTAACAAACTACTCATTTAGATGGTGGGGTGGCATCAGACTTTAGAAGTTCGCAGATCAGTGAAAACATTTTCTTTTATTAAGTTGGAGACATAAATAGGTTTGTCAGTTTTTTTTATTTTGCCATGAAAGATCATTTTTTAAAAAAAGAAGAACTACCATTTACCATCACCATGGTAACAAGAAGGCAGGAAAGAAATTATTTCTGAATTTTAAAAGAGTCGCTAAAACAAGAACACGTTTAGTGTAGTGGAAAACCTTACTCACTGTATTATTATTTTTCTCTTTTTGTTGCAGGCTAGGAAAACCTTAAACAAAGACTGTCATTTTGTGACCACAGCACAAAATCCCTGCTGCTCCAAGTGTGGCCTCTGGACCAGTAACATCGGCATCACTAGAGAATTTCTGAGAAACGCAAAATCTCAGGCCCCGTCTCAAACCTACTGCACCGAAATCTGTTAACAAGACCCCCAGGTGATTCACATCCACATTACAGTTTGAGAAACACTGTCCTAGAACAGAAAATGACCCTCCAATGGCTGAAATTTAGCCATAACCATCTACACTGGTGACTCAAAAATTATCTTTAATCCTCAAGAACCGTTTTTCTCTAAAAAGGTAATAGAGGGATCCTAGAAAGACGAGGGCACAGGATGAAACATAAAGCACGTGAGCTGGCACAGTAAGGATCCGCCTTCTTTTACCTTTTAAACCTGATAAACTTGAAACATATGGAGGCAGGTGTCAATCACAAATGACATTCACAGCTTTGCAGCAGGAGTTCCCAGCTTCCATGCGAGGCAGAGCATCCAGAGACCGTGCTAAATTCTGAGTCTTATTCAGATAGCTAAGTCTCACCATTTGCCGTTCAGTTGCCAAGTCACATTCACTCTGCAACCGAATGGTCTGCAGCACGCCAGGCTTCCCTGTCCTTCACTACCTCCCAGAGTTGCTCAAACTCATGTCTATTGAGTTGGTGATGCCATCCAACCATCTCATCCTCTGTCCCCCGCTTCTCCTCCTGCCTTCAATCTTTCCCAGCATCAGAGTCTTTCCCAGTGAGTTGGCTCTTCACATCAGGTGGCCAAAGTACTGGAGCTTCAGTTTTAGCATCAGCCCTTCCAATGAATATTCAAGGTTAATTTCCTTTAGGATTGACTGATTTGATCTCCTTGCAGTCCAAGGGACTCTCAAGAGTCTTCTCCAGCACCACACTTCGAAAGCATCAATGGAACCTCAATAAAGTCCAAATCATACTTTGACATGCTGGGTTAAATATTATATAAAATGAGTCACCTATTCTTTTTATATTTTAATGTGACTACTAGAAAACTTCTCATTTTCTACTAAGTTTTAATGTGACTTGCATTATAGACCCACTGGAGAGTAAAGGTCAAGAAGTTCATTAGACTTATACATAAAGCCTATGTTTAAAGTAACTATGGTGTTGGTTAAGTCCTAGAGAATAACTGCAGAAACCGTGTTTAGGAGGTAGCCAAACTTAAAAGGGGATGGCAAGTGTTCAGCAGATCTTTTTATTTTAACAACTGCTGAGCAAGTGAGTCCTTTCTGAAATGAGGGGGCGGGGGGGGGCGGGGGTCCCTGAATTTACATCCAAAGAAGCGAGAAACATCAAGTGTTTAATAAAAATAGAGCAGGGGAGGAGCTGACACTAACTGAAAGGCAATCCCCAGCAATGATGAGTTCTCTCAGAGTCCAGGAATGCAGAGGCGTAGAAAAGATAAACAAATTCCACTGACAATAGCCAATAAATTCCTGGCCTGAGCCACTCAAATCACCAAACCTCTCCACCCCTAAAATGGGAAAGGTGAAAACCACAAGCTCAATACCTGGATCCAATCAAGAAAAGTGTCAGGCACGGAGAACACCGGGGGCTGACCATATTGATTTGCAGAGATGAAACTATAAATGAAAATGAATTCACAATTCTTGCGCAGTACAAATAAAAACTAGAAAAACTTCCATGAGATTAAAAAGTAGATTCAAAAAAGTTTTTTTTAATAAGACCTTACACACCAGTATGAAAACAGTATCCCCAACAATGGGAAAATGGTGCTGGGTTGGTCAGTTTGGGAATGGGGCTACCAATCTGCAACCAGCAAAGGAGCTGAAGCCATATCCAATCTGGGCAGATTCCTTTCATTCCCGCCTGGGAACAATCCCATCACTTAGGAAGCCTGGATCCCTGCCAAGGCTCTGCTTCTGCAGTCCGCTGGGGGATGGGCGAGGAGGGTGGAAATGTCTGGGCAGCTGGCTTTTATCACAAAGCCTTCCCTCTTCAAAAGGCTTATCATGAATTTCCTAGACATGGTATAACACAGTATTTTAAGAGTTTAACAATACAAAAATATCACATTTAAAACATAAGTGTCCAATGTGTAGGAGGCCAATAACTACATAAAGAGAGGCTAGTGCTTATATGAAAATATATTCTAAAGGTTTTTAAATTCCTTTCATTAGGCTAAACCTCAACAAATCTATAAGGGAGAAAAAGAAACCAACATACTGAGAGCTTCATAGAAGCATCAGGTACTTCCCTGCCTGTCACACTTAAGAATGACTAACTTGCGATAAGAAACTTATAAGTCACTCATGTATTAAAATTCATGTGATCTTAACAACCTTAGGTTATGTTTCAGTTATGTTACTCGTTCATCAGTCATGTCAGACTCTTTGCGACCCCATGTAGCCTGCCAGGCTCCTCTGTCCAGGCAAGAATACTGCAGTGGGTTGCCATTTCCCTCTCAGCGGATCTTCACAACCCCATGAGGTTGGTGTTATTAGTGTCCCCCGTTCAGGATACGTGGGGAGGTGGAGTATCACATGACCAAGAGGTGCTGGAGCCTGGACGGGACTGCAGGTTTATGACGTCAGACTTGCCGCATCGGCACCCTGGCCTCTCACCTAACACAGGGCACTGCCTCCCAGCCTTCACCCTCAGACAGGAGACGGAGGCTCGGAGGGATCCAGAGACTGACCGTCCATCCTAACAAAGAGCCTGCAGAGGGGAGCAAGGACTCACACCCATACCAAACGCTGAATTCTCCTCCAAAGCAGCTTCCTGATTGCACCAAACTTTTGGCCCAGTTTGTAATGCTGTCACAAGTATGTTCTCCCTATCCCCCAGGGAAGAGTGGCTAGCCACTTCTCCCTTCTGTTCCCTTAGCTAAACTGCCAAGACTCCTACTACAGTCTGAGCTGCTGGCCCCTAAGGCATCTGAAAAATACAAAAGAGGATCGAGGCTCTGCTGCTGCTCAGCCACTTCAGTCCTGTCCGACTCTTTGTGACCCCGTGGAGTGGAGACCGCCAGGCTCCTCTGGCCATGGAGTTCTCCAGGCAAGAATACTGGAGTGGGTTGCCATGCCCTCCTCCAGGGGATCTTCCCGACCCAGGGATCAATCCCACATCTCCATCTCATGCACTGCAGCCGGATTCTTTACCACTGAGCCACCGGGGAAGCCCTCTTCATGGTTATGGAAAAGTAAGTATTCAGGTCTAAAAATCCGTCATGGAATATAGAAAATCAAATGCATCTGTCCAAATGGACAAATTAGTGGGTGAGTCCCATTAATTCTCATTAAAATTATAAAATTGAGGAAATTAAATACCACTTTGGAGGCCACGTCATTAGAGCTTGCCTGATTTGATCCTGAATGCAATATCCTTAAATCCTGACTTTGGTGGGTGAAGCAGAATAATGGGGTCAAAGCAGGAGGCCAGGAAACCCTGGTTACAGACCCAGCTCCACTGTGAGAATACAAAACTGTAGCCTGGGGCCCAGCACTCCCCTTCCTGGAATGCAGTTTCCCCTCCACAAAACAGGGATGAAAATATTTATCCACTGCTTCACAAGGTTGTTGCAAGAAATGACTGAAGTAACATGTGAAACTGTTTTGTAAACCCTGAAGCCCTGCAAAATCTGTTCTGAAAACACAGTGACGCTCTTGCCTGGTATGAGCCAGCATGAGAAAGGGTTTCAGGACCTCGGATGATGACAAAGAGGGGGGATGAGGTCTGTCCCTCTCATCCCACAAACCCAGTAACTCAGCCTCCAGGTGAATTCACCACCGGATTCTCAGGTCATGAGCTGTGTTTTTAAACAACAGTAAGAGATAATAAGCACAGATTTAAAGAAAAGGCTTGCAAACTCCGGAAGGCAAATCACCCCAGCAAGTGCCATCCTAATCAAATCTCCAAGAGATGTCTAAGGATGCTCGAGGGGAGCTTTCATTGCTAGACCGTTTGATCAAGTGCAAGAGGAAGGATTTTACCTTAAAATTACTTAAAAATGAATGACATGTACAATGCTTAGATACTTTACGTTTTTTAAATCAACCACCACCAACAAAAAAACTTAGGAAAACAAACCAACACCTTAAAACTGAATGTTCAGCACACTTGAGATAATCCTTTTCAGATGTTTTTATTTTCCCTCCATGTATCATATTATCGACACGCCAGTAGCAAAGTGTTACCAAACGTGCCAAGAAGATGCATATATGGGGAACAGCCCTTTAAAAAGAGAAGCAAAATAGCTCAAGATCTTCCAATTCAACTCCAGTAACAGCTGCCCCTCTCTTAAAATAAAGGCTGACTAATTATTGGTATTCATGTGGTCAGGCTATACCATCAGAAAACAGAGCCACTCTTTCAGGCTACAACAGAAATCCTTTTAAGCCGTTTGACATCTTGCACAGTGTAGTTTTAGGCCTGCACATATGCCTCAGCTAGAGACAGAAAACTCACATGATTACAAACCTTAGGAAAAAAAAATTTTTTTTAAGTCAGAGGCCAACATTTTTAAAACAAATAAAAGAAACAGAATTTTAAACAATTACAGTACAAGGAAGCCAGTGTGCTGACAAATGACAAATGACATGCTACTACATTAATGACGGAAACTATGAATATTCACTACACAATAGTCATAAATAGAATGAAGGGATGCCAGAGAGTGCACGTGGAGCGAAAACTCAGAAAGCTTTCCAAAGAAGAAGAAAGAGGGAAAGAAAACACAGACCACGTTAGACAACACCATTTGAGTAAGGGTTCCTGGGTGGAAACTTTGATCTGAGATAGGACAGTAAAGAAGGAATTTCCTTACCAAAAAGGTAAATAAATAAACAGTATAAAATTACCCAGAATGACAGGAAGAGCTCTCAGTAAAAGCACATTTGGGGTCCTCTTTGCTCAGGATGTCTGGGATAAGAATGCTCCAGTCTCCTAATTACTACCAAAGTTAGTTAAGCACTTGCCACACCCCTCACACCCCCAACTCCCCACTTAGAGAAGGGTCAAGCCCAGAGAAAAACCCAGCACACTGATGTGCAATCTGGAATGTTTAATTTGTATGTAACTGGAGAATAGGAGGAAAAACCAAAGATGCAAAACTTTGCCTTCTAATGCAGGGGGAGAGGGTTCAATCCCTGGTCAGGGAGGTAAGATCCCACGTGCCTGGCAGCCAAAATACCAAAACAGAAAACAGAAGCAGGATGGTAACAAATTCAATAAAGATTTTAAAAATGGTTTATATATTTAAAAAAAAAAGTCTTAAAAAATAAAAACCAAAAGAAATCACAGATTTCGTTTCCCCCATGAGAAGCTAGAGATTTCTGGGAAAAGACACCACACTGGACAGTCAGTCTTTCTAGAGGACAGTTTCAAGACAAGGACAAAATTCTCACAAGCTCTAGATAAGCAAAAACACTACCACGCAAACGGACAGTCATTCTACATTTTTAAAATATGTGCACAGGTTATTCTAACTTGCTGTCTCCAAACTAACCATAGGGGCAAAAAGCCATGGTTACTAAATTATTGACAACACGTAACATCTGGCCTGTACTGTTTACTTAGAGAAGAAAGGGTCCTTTGGGGAAATGCCACAGGATGGACGGGCTGGAAGCACCTACTAAGCAGGGAAATCAGGGTCTGCAGTACTTCCATTCTGTTTCTCAGTTAGTCCCACAGCCAAGGGCTGCTCTAATATACTTTTAGCATTCATTTGCAGCTTTAAAATTCACACAATTCAGTAGTGAATGTTACTCAATCCTCTTTTAAATGCAAGGAACTTACAGTGTTCCTTTTAAAAGGCCAACAATCCTGCAAGTCCCTCCCAGCAGCTTCTTTAGCTGTCTGAAAGGGGGCTGTGGAGATCACCCCCAGCTCTGCCACTTCACAGCCCTGGGATCCTGAGATGGTTGCTTAACTTCTCTAAACTTCTGTTTCCCCATGTGCAAAAGTAGAAATACCAAATGCCAATATTATCTGCAAAAGTAGAAATAGCAATGCCGCTATTATTGGGAAGACTAAATAATGTGCAGAAAGAACAATCATTTAACCATTTATTGGGGTTTTCTCAAGTCTCACCATCAATAAGTGATTAGTGAATTCCAAAGAAGGACAGAGAGCAAGAAAAAGACATTGTGTGACTTGTGGAAATAAACTCACCAAAAAGACCCCAAATGTGTCTTCTGCTTATTCTTTCAAGTACCACTGACTCAGCACATACTAGGTACAAAGGAGGTTTAGAGAGAGTGAGAAATGACCTCTGCCCCCAGGAGCCGACCACTCTTGTTGGGGAAATAAAAGATGATTTTAAGGATGTGAGTATCTGCTCAGGTAGCAAGTCCCAAGATCCTGATGAGAAGCACCTATGACAGGATAACATCCCGATGTGGGGGGGGGGGGACACTCATTCCTCAACACATGGGCACAGGACAGACAGAAAGGGACAAAGGGCTGCACCCGATCATGAGTAAGTTCCAGGGAGAATATTGGTAACCAAGGAAGAGAACCACACAGACAGCCTCCAGAGAAACTGCCGGGGAAGCACTGACCCAGAAGTGGGAAAGGATGGGAAGATCTTCCTCCCTCTATGGCTAAGGTAAGCCCTGGAGATCTGTCTGGAAATTGTCAACAGACACACATTGCAGATGTGATGTGTGTAACCACTGTGTCCTACTAAAACATTGGTTAAGAATGCTCACCACAATAGCCAAGACATGGAAGCAACCCAAATGTCCATTGGCAGAGGAGTAGGCAAAGAAGATGTGGTACATACATGCAAAGGAATATTACTCAGCCATGAAAAAGAAGGAAACAGTGCCATCCGCAGCAACATGGATGGACACAGGGAATGCCATACTGACTGAAATAAGTCAGAAAAGGAGAAATATTCCATGACATCTATTCTATGTGGGATCTAAGAAGAAATGATACAAATCCACTTACTTACACAACAGAAACAGACTCACAGTTAGAGTTGCCGGTGGGGTCGGGGAAGGATGGAGGGAAGGGGCGCTTAGGGAGTTTGGGATAGACATATACACACTGCTATATTTTAAATGGATAACCTACAAGGACCTACTGTACAGCCCAGGAAACTCTGCTCAATGTTATATGGCAGACTGGACGGGAGGGGAGTCTGGGGGAGAATGGATACATGGATATTTAGGGCTGAGTCCCTTTGATGTTCACCGGCAACTATCACAACATTGTTAATTGGCTACATCCCAGTACAAAATAAAAAGTTTTATCAAAAAAAGAATTCTTACCAATGCAGAGTCCATGACTGTCTCCTAAGATACAAAATTCCACCCACCAAAACCCACAGAGCTGACAAACCCCACCAGTAGGCACTCCCCTAGGCAAGGCCACTGAGATGGAGGAGGAGGGGGCAGTGGCAGGAGGAAGACTCAGCTTGGACTTCAGAGAGTCCTTATCATTAAAATAAGGAGGTTTCCACAATGAGGTACCATTTCACTCCAGTCAGAATGGCTGTGATCCAAAAGTCTACAAGCAATAAATGCTGAAGAGGGTGTGGAGAAAAGGGAACCCTCTTACACTGTTGGTGGGAATGCAAACTGGTTTAGCCACTCTGGAGAACAGTGTGGAGATTCCTTAAAAAACTGGAAATAGAACTGCCTTATGACCCAGCAATCCCACTGCTGGGCATACACACCAAGGAGACCAGAATTGAAAGAGACACATGTACCCCAATGTTCATCGCAGCACTGTTTATAATAGCCAAGACATGGAAGCAACCTAGATGTCCATCAGCAGATGAATGGATAAGAAAGCCGTGGTACATATACACAATGGAGTATTACTCAGCCATTAAAAAGAATACATTTGAATCAGTTCTAATGAGGTGGATGAAACTGGAGCCTATTATACAGAATGAAGCAAGCCAGAAAGAAAAACACCAATACAGTATACTAACACATATATATGGAATTTAGAAAGATGGTAATGATAACCCTGTATGTGAGACAGCAAAAGAGACGCAGATATACAGAACAGACTTTTGGACTCTGTGGGAGAGGGAGAGGGCAGGATGATTTGGGAGAATGGCATTGAAACATGCATAATATCATATAAGAAACAAATCGCCAGTCTAGGTTCAATGCAGGATACAGGGTGCTTGGGGCTGGTGCACTGGGCTGACCCAGAGAGATGGTATGGGGAGGGAGGTGGAAGGGGGGTTCAGGGTTGGGAACACATGTACACCCATGGCAGATTCATGTTGATGTATTGCAAAACCAATACAGTATTGTAAAGTAAAATATAGTAAAATTTAAAAAAAATAAAATAAGGAGGTTTCTTAAATTCTAGCACTGGTATGTCACAATAAAGCTAGCCATCAGCTTGTGAGAGCGCGCTCCCCACCCCCCCCATAGATGGGGGAGCTCACACTGACAGAAGGATGGCACAGGCGTCCCTGAGCATGAGGGATGCTGTGAGTGGCACCATGGAGCCCTGAAAGCAGAGTGCCCGCCATGTGCCCAGTCTGACAAAAGATGGACAGGTATTATCTGATTAATCATAATAACACTACCAGGAACTTCCCAGGTGGTCCAGTGGTTAGGGTCCATCTGCCAGTATAGGGGACATGAGCTCAGTCCCTGGTCCAGGGAGTCCCACATGCTGCTGGGCAACGAGGCCTGTGCACCACGGCTGCTGAGCCCACAGGCCCTGGAACGCATGCTTCACAGCAAGAGGAGACTGCACACAGCAACAAGAGGCAAGCCCCTGCTCCCCCCAGCTAGAGGGAGCCCCTGCAGCAATGAAGATCCAGGATGGCCAAAAAGAAAATAAACACAACAGAACTTTAAAAATGTAATGGTGCAGGGGCAGTTCAGTGGTAGGATTCTTGCCTGCCGGACGGGAGGCCCGGGTTCAATTCCCAGCCCATGCAGCCAGAGTCCCCTTTAGAGCATCCCTGGTGGCCCAGACAGTAAAGAATCCGCCTGCAATGCCGGAGACCAGGGACCAATCTCTGGGTCGGGAAGATGCCCTGGAGAAGAGAATGGCTACCCACTTCAGTATTCCTGCCTGGAGAAACCCCATGGACAGAGGAGCCTGGCGGGCAACAATCCATGGGGTCACAAAGAGTCGGGCACAACTAAGCGACTAACACTTTGACTTTGCACTTAAAAAATATATTACTAGTAACATTGCAAGGTACACTGTCCTTGCTGCACTGATAAGGAAAAGGAGGTGCACAAGGTCTGAGGCGTTGGGGTGGAGAACTCACTGGACTCTGGGAGAAGTGAGACCCCAAAGCTCTTGTCCCTGTGTTTTCCACTCTCCACCCTGCTTCACGGGAAGCCACACAGCGGTGCAGGGCACACGGACAGCCAGCACCAACTGCTTGAAAAACTTTTTTTAATCTCAAAAAAAAAAAAAAAAAAAAAAACCCAACCCATCAAATATTGAATCAAAAGTTCCTGAGAATCATCCCTGAATTGGTGATCTTTGCTGATCTCAGAAATGGCAGTAGATGTGCCACAGAAAGTTCATACATAGTTTTCAGCTTCTGACTAGATCAAAAATACCCTGGGCTAATGGTGACCCAGGGCACACTCGTGGCTTTCATCACAGAACCATTCCACATACAGACTCCTAAGACCAACGGAATATCAAGAAGATACTGCACAAAAAGGCATCTCTGTCTTTTTCAAAAGCAAGTTTAAGAACTCCTCAATGCAACCTTCAAATAATCAAACATAACCGGCTGTTCTCTAACACAGAAGGCTTAAAAGTCACCAACAAAACTTACTATAACATGTATCTGAGGGCCCTTTGGTTATTAAATATCTAGAAGTAGAAATAATATCTTATGCTCACTAGATGTCTTTATTTTGAAAAAACTCTTCTGAGACCTGAAGAAAAATGACAGCCTTCATTTAGAAAGTTACAAACATCAAGAGGAAAAACAAATGATAATATCATTTCATGCAACACTGGAAAGGAAGAGATAAAAAAATTCATTTGCAGATGACATGATTATATACCAAGAAAACCCAAAGGAAACCTCTGAAGAACAGTGGAACTAACAGAGTTGAGTAAAACAACAAAACACAAAATAAACATGTAAAAATCTACAGAAACAAGCAGAAATGATAAAAATTTATCCACATTCTTAATTAAAAATTATTTTTTAAAAGAAGTCTCAAAATGGCATCATTGACAAATAAAAAAGCAGGTCATAAAAAAATTTTAAACTATAATACTTTATGAAGAGATTTTTATTTTTTACAAAAGGCTTAAATGATATTAGAATATCCTATGTTTCTGGATTTAAAAGAATATAAACTTTTTGAAAAGAATATTTTAATAGTATTAAAAGAAAACTTTTTACTAAATATAAAACTTAATATTTTAAACTTCCCTTTTGTATATCATCTGTATTTTTTTACGTTTTCATTCATGACCAGGTGTTATTTTACAATGTAAAAATACAACAGTATTAGAATTAATGGTAAAAATATCAAAAGCCTTCAAACTCAAAACATCTTTGAGTTTTGAGGCTGTATTTTAATCAATTTTCCAGTTTTCTTCAGCCTCTAAATATGTGTGAATTGAGTTACTAATATCAGAAATGAGTTTAACAAGACTGAGCAGCAGACACAGAGAAACAGGAAAAAACTGACGAAGCTTCATTTCTTTCCCTTCCTTTAGTCGCAAGATAAATGTAATTTGACGCTTTAAAATAAAAAGCAGGTGTTACAACAGGCATCAGCCCATCGGACTGGTCACTGGCCTCGGAGGTGAAAGGCCCTGTGGCAGTGGAAGCCAGTTAGAGGCTCTCACATGCCCGCTAAATGGTCCCCAAACAAACAGCAGGAAGGGCTCGCAAACACACTCATTTTAAAAGTAAATATTAACCTAATGAGCTTGGTGACCGGAAACCTGATACTACTCTCTTGAGATTTTTCACTTCCCTGCTCCTTCTCATCAAAAAAAAAAAAAAAGAAAAAGAAAATACTAAGAAGGCACACATTCTTCTAGTTCTGAGCCCACTGACGAGTACCAGAGAAAAATCTAAAAGTCACTCTCGGGACTTCCCTGGTGGTCCGGGGGCTGAGCCCTCCAAGCTCCCAATGCAGGGGTCTCAGGTTCGATTCCTGGTCAGGGAACCGGATCTCACATGCAGCAACTGAGGCCTGGCACAGCCAATTAAATTAAATATAAAAATAAATAAATAATTAAAAATCACTCCTTCCATCTGAGTACTCAAAACTTCCCAACTTGATCAGTGGTAAAAGCAGAAAGATAAAGTAAATCAAATAATACACATGCCACAGCGAGTCCATGAAACACAGCAGGGAGCGGTAGGACGTTCAGGGATTTTTGGGGGGGGGTATAATTCTGTTGATCAGTTGAAGAACAGGGGTCAATCATTATAGGGCATCTGTCTCACCTGCCTGCAACTCTACCCTTACCCGCACCAGTCACGCACCAGAAACGAATCATGTCTGTCACAGGGGAAGGACGCACAAGCAGCCACAAAGGTTGCTACATGGGTGAGACCCAGCGCCTGGACTGAGAAAGAGCTCAGGGCAAAGAAAGCCCAGTGGCTGCCAGGTAGATCACTTGCTTCAGAGAAGAAGGAGCCGAGGGTCCCCACCTAGATCAAGCAGTTTCAGGAAGAAAAGGAAACCCAAGGATACTGGAAGCATAGGAAGAAGGGAGGAAAGAAGGAAAGAGGGGTGGAGGGAAGGAGCAAAGAGAGAAAGGAAGGAAGGGAGGAGGGAAGGAGGCAGAAATGGTCTCTTTTCTCAGCCCCCATCCTACTAATAAAAAGGAATATGAAGCATTCAGTATTTCTCTCCATGCCCACCTACAAGCCTTTTTTTTCTTACTAAGATCTATTGAAAAGATCTGCCTGTTTTCTCTTTATTTTTAGCCTTCACAAACATTCCAGTTGTCACAGTTGGAAATAAAAATGAAGCTCGAGTCACTTCACATGCACAAGCTAATAATCCCACGTGTATACATAGCCAGAACTTGGAGAAAAGAAATGAATTTATCACTGACACTTTCTGTTCAATATTAACTATCTACCTTCTTTGAGGAAGGCAATGTACACCCTCTGAAAGGTGTTCTGACACTGTTTTCTGAACACACCAGTTAAAACACACACCAGTATCACCCTCATGTCTCCCAGCTCCAACCAACCTACTGGCAGGCTGGTTGGTGATTCAGGGTACCTCACACAACAGATAACCTTCCATACCCTTCACTGGGGCAGTGCCTTAATGTCTAACCGGAAATTTGTATTAAATGATCAAGGATCAAGCTTATGTCTCAAACCATTCCACCTAATCCCCATCTATATCCAGATAAAAAATGGCAATCCAAGCACAGTTTTAATAAAAGCATGAAACTGAAACCTAAAATGTAAAGAGTTATTTAGACAAGAGACCTCCTGGATCTCACACTAACCCAACCATATTCTCTTCACAATTGATTTCATCTGCACGGACCTCAGTTTCCCCTCTGTAAAATGGTTACCTGTAACTTGGTTCAAAAATGGCATAGCTCGGCTGCAGAAATCTTTTAAGCTTCTTCACTCCCTGTGCCTTATTAAGAAAACCATTCATCTATTAGAATTACTACCAAACATGAATTGCACCTTTGTAAGAATGTGGGGTCCTTTCTCCATCTATCTGCAGCACACCACAACACAGTCCCCACGCAGTGCTTCTTCCTTCTAGGAGGGCTTTCCTCATAGCTCAGTTGGTAAAGAATCCACTTGGAATGCAGGAGAGCCCAGTTCAATTCCTGGGTTGGGAAGATCCCCTGGAGAAGGGATAGGCTACCCACTTTAGTATTCTTGGGCTTCGGATAGGCTACCCACTTCAGTATTCTTGGGCTTCCCTTGTGGCTCAGCTGGTAAAGAATCCACCTGCAATGCAGGAGACCTGGGTTTGATCCCTTGGCAAGATCCCTGGAGAAGGGAATGGTTACCGACTCGAGTATTCTGGCCTGGAGAATTCCGTGGACTGTATAGTCCATGGGGTCACAAAGAGTTGGACACGACTGAGCAACTTTCACTTTAACTTTCATTTCTCCTAGGAAGCAGCCTAGAAAAACGTCAAGCACACACTGGCGTCAGACAGACTATCTTACACTTACAGATTAACTGAGTTTCTAGCTAAGGGACTTTGAGCAAGTCGCAGCGTCAATGAACTTCAATTTCCATATTAACCTTTCATTGTTTTCCCTTTTTTCTGATGCTTCCCCCGTATAGAGAACACATATGTTCTACAAAGCTGAGACCATACTTATATACAGTGGCTGCTTTCACTTAACACAGTCATTTTTATTTTTTAGTATTTCATAAATTTTCTGCAATGAGCACCCTTACTTTTCTTCATAGAAATACTAAAACTATTCAGTGATGAATACACTGATTGTGATAAGAAGGGAAAATTGTGAACCAGAAAAAAAATGTCCAGGGTGACTTCAATATGCTGTGTTGCCTGAACAAGAAATATTTAAATGAGAGAAAAAAGTGTGTGTGTGTGTGTGTGTGTGTGTGTGTGTGTGTGTGTGTGGAGAAAGTGTTACTCAGTTGTGTCCAGCCCTTTGCAATCCATGGACTGTAGCCCACCAGGCTCCTCTGTCCATGGGATTTTCCAGGAAGGCAAGAATATTGGAGTGGGTTGCCATTATAGCAATGGGTTGCCATTTTCTGCTCCAGGAGATCTTCCCAACCCAGGGATCGAACCTACATCTCCTATGTCTCCTGCATTTACAGGCAGACTCTTTAACCACTGCCATCAGGGAAGCCACATGTATATGTGTATGTGTGTGTATATGTATATATAAAAGTATATATACATTTACACAATGGATATGCCAATGGAGGAGATGTAAGAGACGTGGGTGATTCCTGGGTCAGGAAGATCCCTGGAGGAGGGCATGGCAAGCCACTCCAGTATTCTCCCATGGACAGAGGAGCCTGGTGGGCTACAGTCTATGGGGTCGCACAGAGTCAGACACGACTGAAGTGACTTAGCACGCGTACACACACACACACACACACACACACACACACACACACACACACATATCATAATAAGGGAAAGAAAAGGAACACTATGGATCCTAAAAGTGAATCCCCCATAATTATGGTCACCCAGTTAATGTGTTTCATCCAGGTTGTAACATTTTTATCTTCCAATAAGTGTAGTGACCATAGCATAAATGTAGACTGGCGTGTCTTGCAAAGTACATACTTACCTTTTCCTTTCATGGGACAAAGCACTTGCTCATGTAACTCATTACTTAGGTAAAGTAATGCAAATCTCCTGGGGAGAGTTCTGAGCTCAATTAGGGCATCTGGAAACAGGCCACACGTTACCAAGTCTTCTGCATACCTGAACCCCAATACCTAATGACCCAAGGATGCTCATCCATAAAATTAAATACTCTGCCTTTTAGGAGAAGAGAATCAAGCCCTGCAGAGCATTCTCCGTCATATTCACCTGAAGACAATATAAGGCGAGCTATACAGCTGAAGAAGACTGAAACGATCAGGGACGTCTCTAGTGGTCCAGTGGTTACGACTCCACACTGCCTCACAAGGGGCGCAGGTTCCATCCCTGATCAGGAGATTAAGATCCCACGTGCTGCGCTGCTGCTGCTGCTGCTGCTGCTGCTGCTGCTAAGTCGCTTCAGTCGTGTCCGACTCTGTGCGACCCCATAGACGGCAGCCCACCAGGCTCCCCCGTCCCTGGGATTCTCCAGGAAAGAACACTGGAGTGGGTTGCCATTGCCTTCTCCAATGCAGGAAAGTGAAAAGTGAAAATGAAGTCGTTCAGTTGTGTCCGACTCTTAGCGACCCCATGGACTGCAGCCCACCAGGCTCCTCCGTCCATGGATTTTTCCAGGCAAGAGTACTGGAGTGGGGTTCCCTTGACTTCTCCACATGCTGCACAGTGAGGTCAAATAAACAGAATTTAAAGTAAATGAGCATCAATAACACAAAAGATGTAATTCATGCCCTGAGTGACTATTACTAACATACAATTTTATTTCATCAATCTTATCTCTTCTTTACCTATAATATTTTTAATTAATGTATTTTTTATTAAAATTGAAAAAATAACCATAAGTTACTCTTACTCCTTCTTAATCTGTTGTAGATATTATCTTAGTCCCTTCTTTGTTACATTTCTTTATCACAGTCTACACTTTTCTTGTAGCTAAAACACCTAGAAAATTAATGTGATGTTAGGAAATACACAATTGTAGAACTAAGACTCTATTTTCAGGACCAAAACTCAGGACACATGATCTAAAATCAAGAGCTGTTCAAAAAAATTCAGACTGCATGTGGCTGCACGGATATCCATCTTCAACTCACTTCTAATAGTTCAGTAACAGATATTTTAGAAGAGTGGGTCTCAGTCATTTCTATCATCAAACACACTTGTGGGATATGACACACTCTCAAAAACTGACCTGCACTAACTATAGCAGCAGTATTCTCAAGGTGTGTGATCTGGAATAGGAGGAATTCTCCTGCCCCCAATCTCTATTCGGGGAGCATTTAAAAAACTGCCACCCTCCACACCATCAGTGTTTTATAGAGCTGGTGCAATCCCCATTTTTGAAAATCCTCTAAAATAGAACAAATAATGCTCTGAGATAAGTAGAGTCTTAGACCAGCCTTAAGGCAAGGAATAGACTAAAGGAACATATTTCTTTGGTTTCCACTAAGACATATGTCGTGGGTAATTGTTTCATACTTGGCACATTCCCACGGGCAAACTCTGGAATGTGCCAAATTCCTGGTCCTCTAACCGCAACTCAGCCCTCTTCTTTCCCACTCGAGAAAATACATCAAAACACAATGGAGAGATCTCAATCTGCTACTTTTTTTATAGGAAATTATTTGCATAGTTAATATTTCATCTGATCAGAATGCAGCTCCAACAATGTTTTGGAGGCCGAATAAGCTAGAAGGGATAGTCCCAAACATAGAATATGGAAATACATTGTAAACATCACACTTTATAGACAGTTCACATGAGAGTACGCAGAGACTGAGATGACACAATCCAGATTCAAAAACACATGGAACTGAAGACTGCAAGACCTTCCCAGACGCTCCATCCAGTTCCAAGTCTCTTTCAATACTTACAAGTCTGATTTGCCAGGTTGGAAAAAACTATCTGTGGAAAGTCAAATAAATACTCTACCTAATACAATGTAGACTGAGTCTACAATTACATATTGAAGCAGATTTTCTACTTTAACTATATGGTCATAATAGTGTTTAAAAAGTTTTCCCCACACATTCGTTAGCCATGCATGTAAGATATAACATCATGTACTTCAAAATTCAGAGTAGCTATTTACTGACTTCCCCGGTGGCCCAAGAGCTAAGACTCTCTGCTCCCAGTGCAGGGGACCTGAGTTTGCTGCCTGGTGAGGGAACTAGATTCCACATGCTGCTAGGACCCAGTGCAGCCAAACAGACAAAAAGAAATATTTTTTAAAAAACTTACACAAAAAGCTAATAATCTCATTATTAAAAAATTAAGCATATAATGTTCCAGTGTAAGACACTGTAATAAAGAGTACTGTTATACTTTCAGATCATAAAACTTACACAGTTTTAAGAAAATGCCCACACTCGTATATTGAAAAGGAAGGGAGAAAGGGAGGAAGAAGTGGAAAGAAAGGAAGAAAGGGAGAAAGGAAGGAGGGCGGGAGGGAGGAAAAGAAAGGAAGGATGGCAGAAAAAAGTAAAAGAAAAAGTAAAACTTTTAAACTGAATAAAAAATTGAAGTATAAGCAGAACCTACTTTATATTTCAGAAAATACCCTGATATCAATAAAGACTGAAGGCAGGAGGAGAAGGGGACGACAGAGGACGAGATGCTTGGAGGGCATCACCGACTCAATGGACATGAGTCTGAGCAAGCTCCGGGAGATGGTGAAGGACAGGGAAGCCTGACATGCTGCAGTCCATGGGGTCGCAAAGAGTCGGACATGACTGACTGAACAACAACAACAACTTTATATATTGAAAATAAAATTGACTCAGAAGGAAAAAGTGAGTATTCCTTTCTGAAGAGCTCCTTCAGGAAGCCTGACATGGATCTGTTCTGGAGAAATCAAACTTGCAATATAAGAGCATTTTGCTGGTTCCAATTTTTGATAACTGTGCCTTTTGTAAATTTTATGACACAGAGAATAAGAAGAGTCATGAGCGTTTTGGACTGCATGAGCACTAAGTCGCTTCAGGCGTGTCCGACTCTTTGCAACCCTGTAGCCCTCCAGGCTCCTCTGTCCATGGGATTCTCCAGCCAAGAATAGTGGAGTGGGTGCCACCTGAGAATCACCTTTGGACTGTAAAAAAAAAAATTTAACCAATGTATCATCCTCAGAGAAGCATCATTTAGGCATCACAGAGATCTAAAGGCCAGCACACCCCCAATCGAGTGTAGAGGAGGATTCCAGTCCTCAGAGAACCCTTGCCCCTGGCTTAGTTCATTGTTACGGCTCCATGAATAAGAGGCCATTTCAAACCTGTGTGTTGTGCTTAGTCGTTCAGTTATGACAGACTCTCTGTGACCCCGTGGACTGTAGCCCACCAGGCTCCTCTGACCACAGTGATTCTCCAGGCAAGAATACCGGAGTGGGTTACCATGCCCTCCTCCAGGGGATCTTTCCAACCCAGGGACTGGACCCCAGTCTCCTGCATTGCAGATGGACTGTTTACCAGCTGAGCTGCCAAGGAAGACCAACACAACCAGGATTTGAGGATTATAAATTAGTGGGTCACATTTCAGTCAAAAGGAAAATGGGTATAACGTACTTCCTATAGCTGGATCCATTTTGAACCTATTGAGGAAAATCATAAGTACCTGGGTTGCATAGAGAGACTTCCTAAGCCAGAGGTCAGCTTTCTGTAAGTGAATTCAAACACGCAAATGAAAGCACTGTCTGTAAGGGAACACCAGCCACCATACAGGAGAGGCTTCCTACAGTCTAACCCACCTGCTGTCAGGATGCAGTGCCCACAGAGGGAAAGAGGATGCTGTTCAGCGCTTTCCACTTCCGTAACATTCTGTCTTTGGAGAATGGAGACTATCAAAGTAACTCTCCCAAATTGTCATACGTTTTGCATTTTGGGACATGTACCTCCTCTCTGAATCTTTAGAGCACTACCCAGACATTCTAGCCACTGTCTGGGACTAGATATAATTATGGCAATTATGTCTACCATAATTAGGGAGAGGGCAAATGTGATCAAACGTTTATAGAAAGGAAAAAATGAAGCACAGACGAAGTTTTAAGAATCCGAAAATTTCAACGAAATTTCCAAAGAGAGAATTAAAGAGGAAATGATGTTCTTTCTCAGCCATCTAAAATGCTGAATTGGAAAGATAATGACTTACCAAAGTACTGACACCATCGGGAAACAGTCTGTTAATTTCTAGACCTCTTTTCAGGTGACAGGTTCACAGCATCCCAGGTTGGCAAACATGGCCATGGCAAGAGGGAAACAGGATATAAAGTAACATAAAATCTTAATATAAAGAGACAGAATGAGTCTGTGCCCAAGCCCAGAGCTGTAAGGCAGCAGGAGCTGGTCAATCTTGAATGCCAGTGGGATGATCTTGTGAGATCAGCTAGGCTCAGAGGCAGGTTCTGAGCACATTCAGAGCCTGAGATAAAACAGAGATCGATTCAGCTACCCCTCAGCACCATCAGCATGGATGCTGAGTTCCCTATGGAAAACGGCAGTTATCTGCACATAACACACACATTTTTCCATTTATTTCACTTTATTCCGTATACTTTTTTTACCTCTTTATTTAATACTGGGGTATAACCAATTAACAATGTTGTGACAGTCGCAGGTGAACAGTGAAGGGACTCAGTCATACCTACACATGTACCCCTTCTCCCCCAAACTCCCCTCCCATCCAGGCTGCCACGTAACATTTAGCAGAGTTCCACATTTTCCCCTATACTTTAAAATCATCTCTAGATTACTTATAATACCTAATACAATGTAAATGATATGTAAATAGTTGTAAGTACAATGTAAATACTATGTAAATAGTTGTAAATAGAATGTAAATGCTATATAAATAGTTGCCAGCATGCAACATTCAAGTTTCACTGCTTGGAACTTTCTGGGATTTTTCTTCTGCCCCCCTCTCGGAACATTTTCAATCCAAGGTTGGTTGAATGCATGGACCCAAAAGCCACAAAGAGGGAGGGCTGACTGTGAAGGCCTGCTGCACAAATCTCTGATTAGGAAAGGATCATGACAAGTTGATCTTGTTTCCCTGGTGGCTCAGATGGTAAAGAATCTGCCTGCAATGTGGGAGACCTGGGTTCGATCCCTGGTTGGGAAGATCCCCTGGAGAAGGGAATGGCAACCCACTCCAGTACTTTTGCCTAGACAGTTCCATGGACGGAGGAGCCTGGTAGGCGACAGTCCACAGGGCTGCAAAGAGTCGGACATGACTAAGGGACTAACAACAACAACATAGCAAGAAAGATGCCTTGGGAAGGCTGGAGTGGAGGAGTGAGAGACAGAACAGTAAGACCAATGAAAGGGCTACTGGCGTAAAATAAGTAAAGGTGATAAAGTCCTGACCTGACGTGGCAGCAGCTGGACTGGTAATAAAGGCATTAAAATAAGAGATGACTGTCTGATAAGGCGGAAAGGTAGGTGAGAGATGGATGATGAAAGACTTTAAAAGTCAAGCTAGCAGTTTGGACTGGAACCTGCAGCTAACATGGAGCTTTTAAAGCATTAAGCAGGAGAACAGCACAATTTGTATTTCAGATCCGTCATTGTATTAGAGTAGGAGGCAAGCTGGAGGCAGGGACACCAGTCAGAAGGCTATTGCTGTCCAGACAAGAGAGGCTGCATGCTTACCTCAGCAGTGGGAAAGGATGGAACACGAGGGAACAAGGACCGACCCAAAGCATGGATGTGGGGCACAGAGGAATGTGTAGGATGGGGTCATGTTTCTGCCTTCAAAAATCATGTGGCCGTGAGAGCAACCACTGAGATAGGAAAGAGAGAGGACGCACGTTTAGAGAACATAGGAATTAGTAACGCAGGTGACCCTTGAACAATCAGGGGTGCCAACCCCCTGCTCAGCTAAAAATTTGAATATAGGGCTTCCCTGGTCATCCAGTGGTTGAGAATGCACCTGAAAATGCAGGGGACAGGGGTTCAATCCCTGCTCTGGAAAAACTACCCCATGCCGAGCAGCAACGAAGCCCCTGTGTCACAACTACTGAGCCCGTGCGCCTAGAGCCTGCGCTCACAACTGCTGAGCCCGTGGGCCCAGAGCCTGTGCTCACAACTGCTGAGCCCGTGCGCCTAGAGCCTGTGCTCACAACTGCTGAGCCCGTGGGCCCAGAGCCTGTGCTCACAACTGCTGAGCCCGTGCGCCTAGAGCCTGCACTCACAACTGCTGAGCCCGTGCGCCTAGAGCCTGCGCTCACTCTACTGAGCCTGTGCGCCCAGAGCCTGTGCTCACAACGAGAGGAGCCACCGCAGCATGAAGCCCAGGCCTAGCCCTCATTCTCCGCAACTAGAGGAAGCCCGTATGCAGCAATGAAGACCCAGCACAGCCAGAAACAGAAAAATAAATCAATCTTAAAAATATAAGTCTGAGTATAACTTGATAATCAGCCCTCTATATCCACAGTTATGCACCCACAGATTCAACCAACTGCATTTACTTTAAAAACAATCCATATGTGAGCCAACCACTCTGGTTGAAACCCATGTCATTAGAAGGCCAACTGTATTTGATGCACTGAAAACCAGGGGACTACAAGATATAGAAGCAGAAACATCCAATGGGCAGCTGGATAGACTTAACCATGCTCAGAGCCTCTACTGAAATACCTATAAAAGGGAAGAGACAGGAAACACAGATAAGGAAGTAAAGAATCATGGTTTTCTCAGGGTGTATGATCAGTAGTGGGACTGCTGGGTCATATGGCAGCTTTATCTTTAGTTTTTAAGGAACCTCCATACTGTTCTGCACAGTGATTGTATCAGTTTACATTCCCACCAACAGTGCAAGAGGGTGGATGAACCTAGAGTCTGTCCTACAGGGTGAAGTCAGCCAGAAAGAGAAAAACAAATATGAACGAAGATATATGGAATCTAGAAAAATGGTAGTGATGAACCTACTTGCAGGGAAAGAACAGAGACGCAGACATAGAGAGCAGGCTTGTGGACACAGGGTGGGAAGCAGAGGGCGGACAGCCTGAGAGCGGCCCTGACGTACACTCTACCGTGTGTTCAACAGAGAGCTGCTGGGGGCTGCAGCGCAGCACGGGAGCCTCAGTGGGTGTCCGTGACGCCCAGAAGACGTGGGCATGTCCACAAGCTTCTGGAGTGGACAAAAGGGGAAGGGATCAATAGCAAAGGAGGAGAAACCAGAACAGGAAAAAAAGACATATCTTCCTCTCAGGTAGAGAAAAACAGGAAGTATGATTGTAGCAAATAATGTACATGTATAGGCAAGGGGCTAATACCCAGTGCTGTTAAGGGCTCTAAGAAGGTTGTTATCAGTTGAACTGTATCTACCAAAAATTCTTATGTTTAAGTCTTAAGTTAACCCAGTCCCTCTGAATGTGATCTGACTTGGAAACAGGGTCACTGCAGATGTAATTAGTTAAATTATGATGAATTTGTAACAGTAGTCATTTATGAATGTAAGGGTTGGACCATAAAGAAAGTTGAGCACTGAAAAATTGATGCTTTCAAATTGTGGTTACTGGAGAAGACTCTTGAGAGTCCCTTGGACAGCAAAGAGATCAAATCAGTCAATCCTAAAGGAAATCAACCCTGAATGTTCATTGAAAGGACTAACGCTGAAGCTCCAATACTTTGGCCACCTGATATGAAGAGCTGACTCACTGGAAAAGACCTTGATGCTGAGAAAGACTGAAGGCAAGAGAAGCGGGTGGCAGAGGATGAGATGGGTAGATAGCATCACCAACTCAATGGACATGAATCTGAGAATAGTGAAGGACAGGGAAGCCTGGCATGCTACAGTTCAGAGGGTCACAAAGGGTCAGACACGATGAGCAACTGAACAATAAACCAGAGCAGAGATTGAGTGAGCCCCTAATTAGAGTGAGCCCCCGGTTCAATATGATTGAGGTCCTTATTAAAAAAAGGTGGGGGGATTTGGATATATACCCACTGAGGGAAGATGATGTGAAAACACATGGAAAAGAGGACCATCTACAAGTTAAGGGAGGAAGCCTGGAATAGATGCTTCCTTCACAGCCCACACAAGGAACCAAAGCTGCCAACACTTTGACTTCAGACTTTTGATCTTCAGAATTGTGAGACAATAAAATGTCTGTTGTTTAAGCCACTGAGTTTGTGGATGTTTTTCTATGGAAACTCTAGCAAACTAATAGAGAGGGAAAGTCATGTAGAAAAGGAAGGAGGGTTGGATGAGGGCGGTTAGAAGGTTTGAGGGGAATGGAAATGTTTCAGCAGGAAACAGGTCAGCCACACAGTACAAGGCTGTGCACTGCTGCCTTGGGTTCCAGCAAAGAATGGAGACGATAGATTTATTTACAGAGTGATTTCCTCAAGCAGCTTTGGCAGCCACTACGTAAGAGAGGGAAAGACGCCAGGTCAAAATCGAGAGCTGGCAGAGTAGATTACAAGCAAAGTACAAAGGAATAAGGCCATTGAGGATACTGTCAAGGGAGTGATATACCATGAGTGAACAGAAAGGAAATAGGGAAGGGAGGATCAGTTGTGGGCTGGAAGAAGGAGGCAAGGTAGGCAGAGGAGGGGTCCTCTGCAAACTGGAAACCAGCATAGAAGAGATACAAGGAGTATAACCTCAGCAAGAGGGCTGCTGCTGCTGCTGCTGCTGCTAAGTCGCTTCAGTCGTGTCCAACTCTGTGCGACCCCAGATGGCAGCCCACCAGGCTCCCCTGTCCCTGGGATTCTCGAGGCAAGAACACTTGAGTGGGCTAAGGAACGACTGTTCCCAAAATTTAGTATTTTAGATGAGGAAATCAGGGAAGCCCAAAGCTGCAACATTGTATACAACACACACATCATTCACAAGACACTGAGAGCTCCAGTGATGAAGACAGTTAGGGTGAAAAAAGAACACAAAGATTTCTACCACCCTCAAAGGATAGAAAAGAATCACCAGGAATATCCCCCAAATATTTGGACCTAACCCCTAGACTCTGGTTCACATTAAAAAAATCACTGCCCTATCTATCTTCTTGGGTATTAGAGTTATACCTTTATACAAAATAACAAAAGAGGAACAAGAACTAGAAACTGAGATCAACGTACAATGCCCCATCTATCTCCCAGTCTGGGTTGGCTGAATCCATGCGTGTGGAACCCCGATATGGAGAAGTGACTGTAAAGTTCACATGGATTTTTGACTGTGTGGGGGTTCAGAGTCCCTCACACTGGAACTGTGCATAATAGAGGGAGTATATCTCAACATAATAAAGAGCATATATGACAAGTCAAAGCTATCATGCTCAATGGTGAAAGCTTTCTCTCCCAAATCAGGAACAAGAAAAGGACAGCCCTTTTCACCACTCTTATTCAACAAAGCACTGCAAGTCCTAGCCAGAGTAATTAGGCAAGAAAAAGAAACAAAAAGCATTAATTGGAAAGGACGTAAACCTGTCACTATTTGCAGATGACATAATGCTAGATATGGAAAACTAAAGATTCCACCAAAAAACTGCTAGAAGTAATAAACGAAGACGTCCCTGGAGGCCCAATGGTTAAGAATCAGCCTGCCAATGCAGGGTGCATGGGCTCAATCCCTGTCCAGGAGAATTCCACACGTCTCAGGGCAACTAGACTCATGTATGACTATTAAACCCATGCGCCGAAACCTGAACACCCTAGGGCCCATGCTGTGCAACAAGAGATGCCGTTGCAATAAAGAGCCTGCAACCAGAGAGCTGCAGCTAGAGAAACTGCCTGCCCTGCTCACTGCAACTGGAGAAAGCCCACACACAGCAACAAAGACCTAGCACAGCCAAAAACAAAACTGAAGAATTTTTAAAAATAAAGAATAAATAAATTCAGTAAAGTTTCAGGATGCAAAAATCAATGCCCAGAAATCTGTTGTTTCTAGATACAAAGAATGAACTATCACAAAGTCAAATTAAGAAAACAATTCACATTACAACTTAATCAAGAATCTAAAATATCAAGGAATAAATTTAACCAAGGAGGTGGAAAAAACCTATATACTGATAACTATAGGACACTGATGAAAGAAATAAGTGGAAAGATACTCCATGCTCATGACTGGAAGAAATAATATTGTTATAATGTCCACATCACCCAAACTAGCAAATAGAATCTCATTTCACAATTCTCATAGAAATAGTGTAAACAATTCCAAAATCTGTATAAAACCACAAAAGACCCCGAATCGCCAAAGCAATCTGGAGAAAGAAGAACAAAACTGGAGGCATCATGCCCCTGATTTCAAGCTATATTAAAAAGCCACAGTAACCAAAACAGTATGGCATAAAATGAGATACACAGGCAAGTGGAACAAAACAGAAAGCCCAGAAATCAACTCACACATATATGGTCAGTTAATGCACAAAGGAGCCAAGAATATACAGTGGGGAAAGGACACTCTTAATAAATAGCATTGGGAAAACTGGGTAACTATATGCAAAAGAGTAAAACTAGACCTCTATCTTATCCCATACACAAAAAATAACTCAAATGGATTAAAGACTTGATTATAAGACCTGAAACCCTAAAACTTCTAGATGAAAACACTGGCAGTAAGCTCCGTGACATCAATCTTGACAATAATTTTTGGACCTGACACCAAAAGCAAAAATAAATAGCTTCTGCACAGCGAAAGAAACTATCAACAAGGCAACTGGATTATAGAAAGAATTGCAAAGGCAATCCACTGAATGGGAGAGAATATTTGCAAATAGTGTATCTGGTAAGGGATTACTATCCGAAATATATAAAGACGTAATTCAATTTAACGGCAAAAACCAATTCTATTTAAAAAATGAGCAGAGAATCTGAACAAACACAGAAGACACACAGATGACCAACAGATGTACTGTAGAGCCCTGTGACTATAGTTAATAGTACTGTACTGCACATTTGAAAGTTTCTAAGAGAGTAAATCTTAAAAGTTCTCATCACAAGAAAAAAATTTCTGTACCTATATATAGGGACAGATGTGAACTAGACTTATTGTGGTGATTACTTTGCAGTATGTACAAACACGGAATCATTATTGAAATTAATACAATGTACTATAAGTTAATAAAGAAAGAAGGAAAGTAAGGAGGGTTAGAGGGAGAAAGGGAAGGGAAGGAAAAATAAAAAATTCTTCGAAGGATATCCACATTTCTTTTTCTCCTCTTTCTGTTCAAAGTCAAACATTTACACAACCTACAGAAATACTCTACATGAATAAGGGAGGAGCTACCACGCTCCCCCTCTAGGCACTCTGGAGAAAGCCACTCCTGGAGATAAGCCGCTCTCCAGCTCATAAACACTGAGGAAGGAGTCGCCACACCTCACGCATATCTAAGAATTGCACCCAGGCCCCCAGATTCCAAGACTCAAATCTTAATTGGATTCCAGTGGACTGTTTGAGTTCCCCAACTCCCACAGGAGAAGTGGAAGACCACGAAAGGAATTCAAGAAAACTTCTACCATTATAATCTGAAAATGATCATACAAAAACTCAGTGACTTCTTGTTTACATAAGCACCGATTTAGTACACATTTCAGATCTTGGTGAAACTGTAGTTTTACGTTGACTGTTTTGCAGGATTCTGTACTGCTGCACTGACAGAAAGCAACTTGAAGATCACAGTCTTACTCACTGGTTTTACAAATGAGAAAACTGAGTCCTGGGTAAAGTAAATACCTGCACAAATAGCTAGGAAGTGGCAAATGAGAATCTATGTTGGCTGACCCTGGGATGAACTTTCTCTTCATTTGCAACATATATTCACTCATATTGAATAGATATTTTTTGAACATTAACCACATGCAAGACACAGAGGAACTACAAAACTGAACGCAGGCAGTCATTCCTTCAGGGAATCTAAAAAATGGTGGTTTTTAGAGAGCAGTTTTACAGTCTTTATATGCAAATGATCGCATGAAGTCTTTGAAATTTTAAGGGAATATCTGAAAATAATTCTCCTCATAGACCTAATACTTACCTTTGAATTTAATCTTTCCATTTTTCTTGTAGCCCTTCAACTACAGAAGGCAGATGTCATGGTAAGATCATCAATAATGATGGCAATGATGAAGACAAGGATAATGACAGGATGAAATGTAAGACATTTACTATGTGCCAGTGGCCATTCTGGAATCTTTATATACTTAGCTTATCTAATCCTCCCAGTATGGGCTTCCCTGGGCTCAGATGGTAAAGAATACGCCTGCAGTGCAGGAGACCTGGGTTCGATCCCTGGGTCAGGAAGATCCCCTGGAGAAGGGAATGGCAACCCACTCCAGTATTCTTGCCTGGAGAATTCCACGGACAGAGGAGCCTAGCAGCTACAGTCCATGGGGTCGCAAAGAGTCAGACACGACTGAGTAATTAACACACACACAATCCTCCCGATAACCTTAGAAGGAGGCACTATCACATTTCTATTTTATAAAAGGCCGGGGGAAAGGAAGTTGATTGCCCTTGAAAGTGTGGTTGATTTGGGGCTTCAAGCATGTCTTTACTAACCCTGTCTCCCAGGCTCCTGGCCCTGGGTCCTCCCCTGACTAAAGGAAAATCACCTGTACCCCGCCCCGGACCTCAGTTCCTCCACCTTTGAAACAATGAAGTCAACCACCTGATTTCCAACGTCTCAAGATGGAACCTTCCATGATTTACTGACTTAAGGTATCTATCCAATCTCTTGGATAAAAGAGGAAAAAAATGGCTTTATAAAAGTTAAGGATGGGGGTTCCCTGGTGTCTCAGTTGTAAAGAATCCACCTGCTGATGCAGGAGACACAGGTTCAGTCCGTGATGCTAAGGAGCAACGCGGCCCGTGCGCCACCACTGGTGAGCCTGTGCTCTAGAGCCACCTGCCACAGCTGGTGAAGCCCCGCGGCCCAGAGCCTGGATTCCGCGGCAAGAGAAGCCACCCCAGCGAGAGGCCCCTGCACCGTAACTGGGGAAAAGCTTGCACAGCAAGGGAGACCCAGCAGAGCCAAAACTTAATTAAGCAATCAATTCTTCTCTTAAAAAAGCTAAGGATAATTTTTCCCCAAACTGCAAAATCCAGACGTTCAGCTATGCAGAGCTGTGGGGGTAAGGTAGGGCACGAAGTTACAGGTTTCACTCATACGTCCTGAACTTCCATCTAGGTTCCAGCCTCAGGTGTTTCTGAAAGCTGATGTCACCACCACGTGGCAGAATAACACACAATCATTCATGGTATTTAAACAAGACAACAGGTTTTTTAAATTTCTATCAAAGATTAGGTGTCATCTGTAAAAGTACTCAAAAATAGAGATTGAAAAAAAAAGTGGGATAGAATATATGCGCTATAGTTTGGAGGTTGTTTTTGTTTGTTCTTTACACAAGAAAAGAGGCAAGGACATTCAATAGCAGATGTAATTGAATAATAGGATTGGGGAGGTTTTTCTTCTCTTTTTCCTTATTTTTTTTTTAATGTAAACTTAAATTACCTCCATTATTAGAGGGGAGAGTTTTCTTTATACAGAAAAGGTGCTCAGTATTCTCACACTGATTTCTTCCGAGAAGAAAGAAAACACTCTCTGGAAAACATCTTGGTAACACTGCGGAAATTCCAGAAAGACAGGTTTCAAGGAGAATAGCATTATGACCCACTATGGATGGGAAAGAAAAGACTCCTTTATTGCTTCAGGTCTAGAATCACTAAATTTCAGAGCATATCTCAGGAATGTTGGCAGGAAAAGCTGCTTTGGAGTCCAGGGACATGCGGCTTGTAGAGCTTGCTGTTCAGTCACTCAGTCATGTCCCAACTCTTTGTGAACTCATGGACCGTAGCCCGCAGGCTCCTCTGTCCAGGGGATTCTCCAGGCAAGAATACTGGAGTGGGCTGCCATTTCCTCCTCCAGGGGATCTTCCCGAACGAACCAGGGATCGAACTCGTTTCTCCTGCATCGGCGGGAGGATTCTTTACTACTGAGCCCCCTGGGAAGCCATGTGTAGAGCTGGACCCAGTGGGAAAAAAAGAACAGGTGCAACAGACGAAGTGGCAGACCGTGAGAGCCAAATGTCTCGGGCACCTTCCAGAAATCCTGGTCTGGTGCAGGTTCTCCCTGAGTGCCCCTGTCCTACACCACAGCCAGCCACATGGCCCGGGGAATTTTCCATTAGCACACATGGCCTTTCCTCTCTGAAGCACTGCCGCACAGGCGGTCCGGTAGCTTCTTTCATGGAATCTGCAACTGTTCAATCAAACCACAACCAAACTCATCTATTCTTCCATCAGGCTACAGGATAAGTACATTGTGTAGATACATATGTGTTCACACATAAACATACTGTGTGTGTGTGTGTGTGTGTGTGTGTGTGTGTATAAAGGGATAGGCTACCCACTCCAGTATTCTTGGGCTTCCCTGGTGGCTCAGATGGCAAAGAATCCACCTGCAATGCGAGACCTGGGTTCCATCCCTGGGTTTGGAAGGTCCCCTGCCAGAGGGCATGACAACTCACTCCAGTATTCTTGCCTAGAGAATCCCATGGACAGAGGAGCCTGGCGACCTACAGTGCTTGCGGTTGCAAAGAGACAGACATGACTGAGCACAGACACACACACACACAAACACACACACACACACATGCACACACGCGCACACACGCATGCACGCACACACGCGCGCGCACGCACGCACACACACACGCACACGCACACACACAGCCCCAATTACAACATGTATCAATGACAGTGGCTTTAGATGGCAACAATGAAACACTTCACTCTACAGAGCTCTTGAGAATATTCTGGAAACACATTATTTGTCTAGTGCTTCCCACAGATACTGTCAAAAATTCAGAGAGAATACAACTGAAAAAATCACATTCAGAGTGCTATTAATTACATAGGAACCCCCTGCCTTTCTGGAACAATGCTACTTTGCGTCACGTAGATAAAGACAGATCCGATAGGCAAAGAATAGGAAAACTAGAACAAGAGAAGACAGCACCCCCTTTGGGAGTCTGACAGACAATCTGTGGCGTCACATCGCATCATGCCCAGCAGTGGGGCCCGACCTGCCAACAGCTCCAGACCTGCCCTGAGCACACACATCGCACTGGGCTTCTCCAGCACCACCATCAGCAGCAAAGTGCCGAAACAACAAAACAAAGCCTGCAGGAGTCTTGTGTTCGCTTGTTAATTTCAAAAGACACATTTCTGTTGACTGATAACAAAATTCAATCTGAACAGTTATTTAAAATCCGAAAATACAATGTAACTAAATAAAAAGATGCCACTGCTTGTTTGTTTTTCTAAGGCATTTTTTGATTGTTTGCTTCTAAGTGCAAAGTTGACGCCTCCTGAGTTTACCTGGCAGTAATCAAACACTTTAACGTTAGATAAAGAAATTTAACCTACCTCTTCAAAGGTGGTGTCGTCTTTCTTCAAGGCTATAAAATAAAAGGGGAAAGGAAACAATTATTGTGAAACATCTCAAAGAGGCCAAGTATCTAAGTTCTAGGAAAAAAATTTTTTTAAAGCAGTACGGTGTTTCCATTTCAGAAAGTAAAATTATACCCCAACCTGAATAACAATGTTATCTACAAATATGAAAACTGCAAATGACAGAACTGCACAGCATGCATCTTTGTGAAGCACTTTCATAAATATGCAAATGAAACTACACTCCCAACTATGGAAAAGAAGTAGGCATATCTTTCCTCTGTTTCTCCTTTAGCAGAAAAATGTTTCAATCAAAGTATGAAGGAATCAAAAAGGAATCTTAAAGAAACTTCCCCTTAAACTTCTGTTGTTTGTTCGTCTACCATAAAGCAGGGGGTGGCTGGACCTCCCAAACCAACTGTCGGGAAGGCACCGACAGGGCCCCGAATGAGATTCTCATACTGACAGAAGTTTAAGTTTGACGATGAAAGATAAGATGTGCAAAATAAGCACGGCAGAAACATAATTCAAACATTCTCAACATCACTTTTCTAACAGGGTATCACCAAAGGAAACAATACATTTGGGGTGTTTCATATGAACAAGCAAATACCTGAAATTTACTTGAAATATTTATACCCTCAGAACAGGCATTTAATTACTCTGAAGAGAAAGAGAAGTATTTCATGTTTAGCTGACAAACACCTAGGTCCTTAAATGCTGCAATTATTTAGAATGTTTGAGATTTAAAAGAAAGCACAAAGGAGAAAATTTAACTGAAATCATGAGTTTGAGAAACGTTTCAGATGTACACAATTGTGCATAGGGGCTTACTGGTCTATACTCAAAAGTGTGATTCAGGCTGAAGAGAGTAAAAACTAGAAAATCTTTAACACCCAGACTGGACTATTTCCTTCTTGCCACCTAAGACTTACCAATTCCTCCCACCTTCTGGATAAAGGGCTGGGATCTATAGGTAGAAAGAAAAGGAGGAAAGAGAAGGGAGAATTGCAGGTGTATTTTCTAAAATATAAAGAGAAGGAAGCCAGATAATCTCCCATATACACTATTCTCAAACCCAGGACACCACAGGGGAGAATATTTTAAGACCAAGAAGTCTACCCCTTCATCGAACACTTCATTACTAAACTGACACCTTGCACTGTTTATTTTAAACACCGAATCCCTTCCCTGAAGAGCAATTAGTGGTAACAAAAAAGCCCAATTAAAGTTGTCTTTGCCAAATATTTATCAGGTCACTGATGAAACTCTGACCTAAACAAGCATACAACATCTCGTTATTGATTACATTCCCTGATTGTCATTAATCATTCATGTAAATACAAACTCACAACTGTCTTCAAGGATATCATGGAATAACAAGCACATTACATTTTTCTGGGTTAACAAAGGGGCATAGATTAAGCCATCTAACAAAATCAGATATTCTATTCAGTCCTCTGCTCAGATCCTGCTCCCTCCAGAAGTCTTTCCATGATCTCACTAAGGCTAAAATGGTATCCCTCCTATGTTCTCCAACAGCAAATGATGCGAATCTTCCTGGTAGAATTTGTCAATGCTCATTCATTGGCCTGTCTTCTCTTAAAGTCTTTGAGGGACAGGAACCAGTATCAATGGTCACTGACTCTGAACACCAGCACAATATCCAGCACACAGGAGGTACTCAATAATTATCTGTGAAATTAATGAGCTGTACTTCAAGGGCAAAAGAATAGCATCTTACCCTTTGAGATACATTAAGTTTTGGCATATGAAAACCAGGTACTATTGTTTCTTACGAAGAATCACAGATATAAATTCCATATCACAGTTTTCAAAGTAAAGTCTTTTGAAACTGCATGGGGAAGGGGAGGATATGGTGCAATAGTTCAATTTTTTATGTGAACCTTTAACCTTACATTTCTCTTTTTGACAGAATGGATTTATCAAGTGACAGCTGGACTCTAAAATTACACTCTTACAGAACAAGGTAACAAACCCCCAATTTCAACGTAACCACAGCCTCTTCCTTTTTTTCAGTTATCTCACAAACTTCATCTTTTAAAGAAATGGTATACGTAGGGTTCATCTCAAATATCACAGAGTATAAACTTCCTTTCTCAGGGAGATAATCTGAGTAAGTGGGAAGAAATGCATTCAAACGAATATGAAGAAACATCAGTTCAACCTTAACCTCACATTAGGTATTACAGAAAGCCTTTCTCCTTCTAAGCAGTCATCTGAAAATAAAAGAAACAAGGAAAGAAAAGAGGAAGTGGATTTTAGTATTTAAACAATCAAGTTCCCATTTGTCTCTATGTATGCTAAACTAATTTTTTTTTAAAGTGAGACAACTATAGTAATTCCTAATAAGTGAACACACTAACACTATTTAGCAAAAAGCCATAAATACTCACTACTGAAATCAATGGATGACTTTGAAATTCAATTACACCCATCTTACAAAAGAATCATAGCTGTGTCACTCCCTGGCAAATGTCATAAATTAGAGTGTTATGGCTTGAAAGCCAGTGTGTTTTATTAGACCTTTTATAATTGAGTAATCTCAGATCAGCTGTATTTGAAGTGGGTAGTGACAAAGTTGGCTGATCTTGCATGTGCAAGTAAATTAAACATTAGCAATGTCACTGATGTATAGTTAGAGTTATTATTATTAATCTTTTATAATAATGGATTATTAATCCATAATTAATGAAAATCACAGACTTTCAAAAACTGTCCTCATTTTCTGTAGATGATTACTAATTTCTCATGGCTAAACAATGATACTATATATTTTACCATGTAACAAACTATACTTTTGAATCATACTAAAAAGCAAAATAAAGTCAGTGTTTATTTCAAAACCCATAGCAGATTAGTTAAAGGGAATGAATATACTGAGACGTTGAATTACTCAGCAGGAATAAATCATTCACTCTTTGATCTCCTCAAGAAGTACCAATGAAGAAAGGCAGAAGATAGAGGAGATAAACTGAGAAATCAGAAGGAACAGTAGCAGCCTCCAGGATCAGTCTTCACCATGGGACAGATATTCACTGGATAGCTTATGTATTCCATCTAATCTAATCTTCAAAACGGCCTTAAGAAAACTGACAGGTGAGGACTCTGGGATTTAGGGAAATTCTGCTAGTTGGCCAAGGCACACAGCAAGCAACAGAAATGGGATTCGAACCCAGATCAGCATAACTCCCAAACCCATCCATTTTTCAGGTTAGCTCTACTATCAAGTCAACGGCTACTTCTTTTCTCTTGCTTTCCACCAGAAGATCCGTATGTCAGGACGTTGTAATCACTAACATAACACATTAGGAACATCTATGGAGTCTTCAGTCCCATACAACACAGGACATCTTATGCTTTACTTAACTAAGTGCCAATAACAAAGTGACTCGAAAAGCAAACTCAGAGATGAGGGACCTGTCCAAGGTCACTCCACCGCAACTGATGACACGGGAAACCCCAATCCACCTGACGCACAGCCCCCACCTTTAATCTATACACTAGGCAATCCCATAGTGACGCTTCAACTCGACAGCCTCCTGCACCTTAAAAATCCTTAAATAATGGGATCGATTTCATTGCTTTTTGATTTTGCAAATAAAACTTTAAAAAATATATGGATAACAAAGACTTCTCTTCTCTTCTAAAGAATGTCTTAAGCTTGGTGTACTATCAGAGTCACTCTTTATCTCCTTTTACAGTATTCCAGAATGAGATTTGCTATTCAGAATCGTGACCCTCCACCAATACAATAATCAGGTGTGTTCACAGCAATGTACTGCTTCTGAAAAGGAGCCAGGTAAAAATCTACCAGAACTTAGAAAACATTTTCACAAGAGTTGGAATCAAAAGGAGCTCCACATCACTAAATCTCTCTAAGCTATAAAATCCAATTAACAACAATATCACATTTGCCAGCACTGTAGTTAATCCAAATTTTACTGATTGTCGATCAAAACCTTGAAATTATTTAAACATAAGGAATTTTTATATTAATGTCCTTGGCTTCTTACTGAGACTCAATTGCAATGAATTATTTAACACAAAACTGGATGGGTTCCAACAGAGTCATTAGCATTAGTAAATATACACTTAGTGCCTTTTAGAACAGGGCTTAATGGACTCCAGAATCTGCCTCTGTGATAGTTTGGGTCGGGGTCTGAAACATCCTTAATTATGCACAGCGACTCAACACCTTGCTCTCTCACACTCTTCTCGGCTTCAAACTTCATTTGAATGCAAGGGCTCTTCATAGGCATCCCTAACTCATAAAATTGCAAATACCCAATACACAAAATAAATAAACCAGGGCTAAATAGTGGTTTCATACCATAACTTAACTTTATGGTCATCTTGGGAAAGTTTATGTATACCAATATGAAATTTTTTAAGTTAGAAGACAACAAAGAAATCTAGACTAAAAACATATTTTGACTTGAGGGAAGTTTGCATATTTCACGATGCACTTATACCACTATTTTTAAGTGAATGGATGGAAGGACAAGGACAATACTCAGATGCACTCCACGGTTTTAGTTTAAGGCATGAAGCACCTTATGTTTAATTTCCATTAACACCTTCATTAACATGGATGACATGTTAAACAAGTGAAACAAAGGCTAGAGGGACTCAAAAGGCTTCTAGGGACTCAGAGGTATTATTTTTAGTACTTGTACCATTTTCCTGCTGAAAACAGTTGCCTGTGTAAATGAAAGTTCAGATGTTAGAAAAGGTAGCCGCCGATGTAAGGTTAAAGGGGGGTTTTATGGCCAACCCTAGAAATCAAACCAACCCATTCCACGTGACACTGTTGTCACCCTGTTATAGCCTGTGACACGAATTTATCCTTAAATGTCCCAAATATTTCTCGGGCGGCTATCTGTCGGTCAACTGACCGGCTGATTTAAAGACAATAGCCCTGGAGCTCCAGTATATGGACGAAGTTTGGGAGACTTACTCCTAAAATGTTCAGACAGGTTCACAGCGCGCATTTCTCTGCAGCCATGGAAAGATTCAGAGAACTCGGGACTCAACAACCAAATCTCGCTTTCGAGGACCCGAAGTACCGAACAAAAGATCCCAAGGTATCTGTCCCACTTCTCTCTAGGCTGGATGTTAAACAATACCATGGCACAAACTCAACATTTCACCAATTCCCAGAGTTAAATTATTGACTAATACCAATAACCAAGGCCTGAGAGGAAAAAAAAAAAAAGTGACCCAGGCGGCCGCGCAGCTGGGAGCGCAGCGGGGGACGGAGCGTGCCCTCGCCTGTCCCCCGCGGGCGCGAAGGCAGGAGCGCTAGCGGCGAGGGGAGGGAACCCAAGTCGTAGGCTTAAAATCATGCAGAAACGAACCCTCCGATCATGAGGGGAAGAGGTGTCCCTCCTTTTTGTCGTCGCCCTCCCCCGGGTCCCGGGCACTGTTCCCCCCACCCTTCGCGCGCAGCGCACCCCACGCCAGTCCCGGGGGGCCCTGAGCCGCTAGTGCCAGCAGCGCGCGGCCGAGGGCGCCGGGCCGGGTGCCCGGGACGGCACGCCACTTACCAATGCGGCTGAAACTATCCGACAAAGTTCTCCGCAACTTCTTCATCTTGCCGATCTTCTCGGCCGGCTGCTGCTCAATGAGGTCGCACATCTGGGCGACACTGGGCTCGGGCAACTTCCCCAAACTGGTCCAGAGCGGAGCGCAGACAACGGCGAGGGCGCGCGGCGCGGCGAAGGCGGCGCCTCCTCCGCCTCCTGCACCTCCTCCACCTCCTCCGCGGACCCGGAGGCGAAGCGCAGGGCTGGGGAGGCGAGCGAGGAGCAGCAAGCTGGGCTCGGGCCCGGGCCGCGGCTGGACGGGCGGGGGCGTTCTACGTGGTGCCGGGGGCGGCCGCGACCGCCGCCGCCGCCGAGGTGGCCCCGCGCCGCGCCGCCGCCGCCCAGCTCATTTTCCCTCCTTTGTAACCGAGAGAAGCGCGGCCGGCGGCCGGCGGTGGGGG
>SJYQ01000647.1:438795-464765 GCA_006410935.1 Redunca redunca | reverse complement strand
GGGTCACAAAGAGTCAGACACAACTGAGCAAATTAATACACATACATGCTTTAACTGATGAATTTGATTCAGTTCCACCCATGCTGGGTTCAGCCCCTCAGTAAGCTTATCTTTTTATAGGCAGACACTACACCTTTAATTCAGGCCAGTCAAAACTATAACCTTCTTAACCAAAAGTTCAAACAGAGAACTGGCACAGATCGATTCTCCCTCTGAAAATACATATGCCATACAGATGCTGGAGAGTCATCTTTGTTTCTGAGGACAACACATAACTTCTCAGTGGCAGCAATACATTCTGAATTCATCTGAAAGTGAAAAGTAAAAGAAAGTATTAGTTGCTCAGTTGTGTCTGACTCTTTGTGACCCTGTGGACTATAGCCCACCAGGCTCCTATGTCCATGGGATTCTCCAGGCAAGAATACTGGAGTGGGTTGCCATGCCCTCCTCCAGGGGATCTTCCTGACCCAGGGATCAAAGGGTATTAGTTAGGCCTCGAGTAATTCTACCAGGTGGCTGGAGACCCAGGACTCATGGGTTCTCATCCCTACTCTATCCCCAGATGCTGTGTGGCCTTAGACAAGTGACTTACCCACTTCATTATCTATGAAATGATGATTTTCAACTAGCTGACCTCTAGGGTCATCCATAGCTGCAAAATTCTGATTCTAAGTTGAATGGTGACACTTCTCCTCTCTCAGCTTATACACTGGGATACATTAATGAAGAGTAAGTAATACACAAGTAAGATAGACAAAGATCCACTAATAAAAATGTTGTGAAATTTAACTAAGTTACACTAGTCATGTTATAGATAAATTATGCTCTGATTATGAATGGATCTTGTTCATATAAGAAAAATAGTAGGCTCATATGCTGGCAGTTAATTTTAAGGGAATGAATCTTAATCCAAATGAGATGAAATATAGAGGATTTGATTAGAATCTTAAGTGCCGGCAGAAGCAGATTTACTGATCTGAAACAGTATCAGAAGATGGTGTCAGAGAAAAGAAATCCATGAAACAAGGATGTGGGGACTAGAGTTGGAAAGTGAAGTTAAAGTGAAAATATATGTTTATTAATGTAAATATTTAGAATTTAACTATGGTTGATAGCTAATGATTACGGCATAGAGTTGAGTGTAGTTATTAAAGTGGTGGAAACTTACCTAATTAAATATCCTCTTAGAACTCTAAACAGTTACCCTAGTTAATTATTTTTAGGATAAAATATTATACTTTTTTTTCCCACACATCCAGGAACTGAACTAGCACAAGTTTAGGTGACCTATACCAATTTCCCAGTGAGTCATCAGTGAAACTGGCACATGGAATTCAGAGCTCTCCTCACTGACTTTTATGTTCCAGCTGTTGGGTAATGTCCAATCTTACGGGTTCCTTTTTGTTGTTGTTGTTGTTTTGACAAAGAGAAAATTAAAATTAAAAAAGCGAGAACCTCCCTGGTGGTCTAGTGGTTAAGACTCTGCACGTCCGCTGCCAGGGGTGCAGGTTTGATCCCTGGTCAGGGACTAGGATCCCACACGCCTGCTGTGTGGCACGGTCAAAGATAGATAAATAATAAATCTTTTAAAACAATTTTTTAAAATTTAAATTTAAAAAAAGGGAGGGAAATGGAAGGTCACAGAAACCAGTGTTTCTCACACTCAGGTAAATGGAGGCTCTCCTGCCTCCTTCTCCCCTGTTCTATCACCCATCCATTACCTAGTCACTCATAATTCAAATCCTTTTCACTTTCACAGAAATCACTCAGTGCTGACACAAACCTCTCAGTTTGTTCAGGAATAAAACCTGTATTTGTCTGATTATTTTGCGGGTAATTCTAATCTTTTTCATCTTATATTTCAGGAGACCAAGGGATGTAAGTCAGCTGACCTACTTGCAAATGATTGCAGAAAGAACAAAGCAGTTGCAAACCCATTCAAATGGTGTCAAGGATAAATTAGCTCAGAATAGTTTTGAAGAAAATAAACTATCGAGGTCAAAGTGTGCATTGAAATATTGATAAATTCCCTTCTCCTATTAAATCATTAAAGATCTAGTAAATGACCCAGGGATCAAACTGGGGGTCTCCTGCACTGCAGGCAGATTCTTTACCATCTGAGCTACCAGGGAAGCCCATGCCTGCCAGGCTCCTCTATCTATGGGATTCTCCAAGCAAGAATACTGGTGGGTAGCCATTCCCTTCTCCAGGGGATCTTCCCAACCCAGGGGTCAAAGCCGGGCCTCCTGCATTGCAGGCAGATTCTCCACCAGCTGAGCCACGAGGGAAGACCCCTATTAAACCATACTTAAAAATAAGAATGGCCTCTCATTCCTGTTTTTCACTGTTGTGTTACTTGTACAATAGAATCTTGTATGAGAAACTGTCATTTCTAACTCACGACTCACTCAGTTATCCCTTTGGTGTTGCTTCTGTGTGTGGTACAGACGTGTCCTCACTAGAGGGTCCTTGTTTACGGTTGTGATCAGTTTCAGTGCGTCATGTTGCACCCATCAGAATGGAACTTCAGAGGCCAGTAACTGAGGTCTGGACATGGATGCAAAAGCAGTCAGAAGTTAATACTTCCAGGGAACACAAACCCTGTGCCTTTTGGTCAGTCTAGACAAGTCCTGTTAAGAGTAATTAAATTTAGAAATGTAGCTTTTTTTACCAAAACCATCCTAGTCTTTAAAAAAAAAAGTTTTAAAAAAATTCTAATCTTTCTTCCCAAGGCCCTTGACAGTTCATCTACATTCACATGCCTATTCTAATCAAGTGCTTACAAGCCAGAAAAACTATCCACAGGATAACTGTATTGATGGTGCCATTGGACATAACATATTTCCTAGCTAAAATGGCTTACTGTATATAATTGTAAAATAACTAGAATAACTTACGGCTTTATACGGGGCTATAAACTGATGATCTCATCTTATTTTAACCCATACTACTCCAAGGACATTATCATTATCACTATGTAACATAAAGGAAATGGGCCTAGAGATGCCGAGAGACTGTCTCCCAGAGCATTACACAGGTTCCAGTTTTAGACTGAGACATAGTTTGGTTACCAAAATCTCTTCTTTCATAAAGCATTTTTCTAACAATTTGTCTGGTGTCTTCTTTTTCTTTTGGTATATTTTGGATATAATTATGGTTATCCTTATCATATAGAAAGGAACTATTCTATAGCAGAGAGAGAGCAAGGAACTGGCCAAACTCAAACAGGCTAATGGATGGATCAAAACTCCTAAACTCTAGTGCTCTGTTTTGCCTTTTCCTACCTTATGAGAAGAAATTAGAAGTGTGATGTTAAAAGATAGGGCTTCCCTGGTAGCTCAGACAGTAAAGACTCTGCCTGCAGTGTAGGAAATTCAGGTTCAACCCCTGAGTGGGAAAGATGCCCTGGAGAAGGGAATGGCTACCCACTCAGTATTCTTGCCTGGAGAATCCCATGGACAAAGGAACCTGGCAGGCTACAGTCCATGGGGTCGCAGAGTCGAGATATACACTTGACTTTGAAAACTAGTGTTTTAATTAGTGTTTATAAATGAACTGAACATTCTAGAAGTATCACTTGTTGAACCGTTGTAGCATGTGTTAGTGATGGATTAATGCAGTTTTGCTCATGCTGCTGCTGCTGCTGCTAAGTCGCTTCAGTCGTGTCCCACTCTGTGCGACCCCATAGATGGCAGCCAACCAGGCTCCCCTGTCGCTGGGATTCTCCAGGCAAGAACACATAACTAATAATTAATCCAATACTTCGTGTCCTGTGAAAGTCAGTCATATCAAAACTAGTTGGTGTCTTTGTTCAGGCTGGTATAACAAAATGCAACAGACTGGGTAAAACAACAAAAATTAATTTCCGACACTTCCAGAGGCTGCAAGTCCAAGGTGCTAGCATGGCTGAGTTCTGCTGAGAACCCTCTTCTGGGTTGAAGACCGTCAACTTCTCACTGTGTCCTCATATAGCAAAAGGCATGAGGAAGCTCTTCGGGACCTCTTTGTAAGGGCACTAATCCTATTTGTGACAGCTTCACTCTCATACCCAAATCATCTCTCTAAGACCCTTCAAATATTGTCAGTTTTCAAAGCACGAATTTTGGGTGGCAGGGGCTGGGGCATACAAATATTCAGTCTATAGCACTTGGGTAGCATTTTCAAAGGCAGGGATAGGAGGAGGAATGGGGCACAAAGAGATTGAAAAACCCTCCAAGATGATTCTGCACAACCTGCAGCAAGTGAGAACCACTGATTTAGTCTTTAAATAGCAACGTGATGGTAGTTATTTGATGAAAGTTAAATATACCTAGAAGACAACACAGAAATATCCGTGAAGCATAAAAGGCAATAAGCTTGGAGACATAAATCCTAGATGTATCTCAAGCAATAAAAAACAAAACAGGATTAGGAGTCAGAAGAGAACTAATTCTCAGTTCTAGAACCTTCTCTCATGACTTGTATAATATTACTAATCCTCTGCTTCCTCACTTGTAAACCAGAGACAGACAGTCCAAGAGAAGTCCAAGATCTTGGAGTTTCAGCCTCTAGAACTGTGGGAAATTAATTTTCGTTGTTTTTAAGTCACCTAGTCTATTGGATTTTGTTATACCAGAGATAGACAATTATCCTGGTACTGCCTATATACAAATTTAAGGGACTGTTATCTCCTTTCCCAAATCAAGTCTGTTTTGATTTCTTCTAACCAAGGAATAGGCCAATATAGTTGAATAGAAAAGATTCAAAGAATGGATTTCCAGTACTAACTCTGTTCTCTTATCACAAGCAAGTCCTTTTACTTGTCTCCATTTGTCTATTCATCAGATACAAAGTGAGCACCTACGATGTCCTAGGCCCTGTGCTAAGAGGTGGATATCCTGCAGGGAAACCACCAGAGCATGGTCACAAGCCCTGCCTCCACAGAGCTTAAGACTAGTGAGGGAAAATAAAAGGTGGCCCGTGTTATGGGAGGGGGAGACTTCCCTGGTGATCCAGTGGTTAAGACCTGCACTTCCACTGCTCAGAGTGCAGGTTTGAACCCTGTTTGAAGAACTAAGATCCCACATGCAGCATGACACAGCCAAAAAATAATAAAAAAATTTTTAAATAAAATAGGGAAAGGACGGGATGCTATGGCTATTCCAGCAGGGAGATTTCACCCTAAGCTGAGGGTCAGTGAAGTCCACTCTGAGCAATCACACCTAAACTGCATAAAAGACCCATGGAGGCACTGGAAGGACAAGCAGGAGCTCCTGGAAGAGGGATCAGCACTTGTGGGGACCAGATGGCATAAAGGGAGACTGTAGTGCATTCACGAAACTGAAAAGTGGCCCACGTAGAAAATGGACATCAGATAAGACTAGTGAATTTCAGAAGGGCCAAAAGGGCAGGAACCTCAATAATCATACAGTTAAGACCATGTACGCTCTAAGTCCTACTAGAATGTCAGAGAACACTCAGGGGAGTCTCTGTTCCTTCTGTAAACCCACGAAAAAGATAATGAATGCATTTGTTTAAGAGTGTAAGTCCACCAGCATATAGATATTGAAAGAAAAAATAGCACCCCGAAAATTTGGAAACTGGAAAAATAATGGTTGAGTAGTAATTGACTTGCCAGTCCCAAGAAAGCTGATTCCTAAGCCAGCAGTTGGCCAAACTGGAAGGCAAGCTACTGACAGTTTATAACTGACTGTCAAGATGCAGGGAGGAGAGTGCAGCACGAGAGGATGGTCACGTCTGGATCCCAGGGACAGCCACCAAGTGTGGGTTCTTGGCGTCACACAGGAAAGAAGTCAAGAGTGAGCCACATAAGAGAAAGAAGGTTTATTCAGGAAGGAAGCACACTCCATAGACAGAAAGTGAAAGAAGGTGAAAGTGTTAGTCAGTCATGTCCAGCTCTTTGCGACCCCATAGACTCTAGCCCGCCAGGCTCCTCTGTCCATGGGAATTCTCCAGCAAGAATATTGGAATGAGTTGCCATTCCCTTCTCCAGGGGATCTTCCCAACCCAGGGATCAAACCTGGGTCTCCAGCATTACAGGCAGATTCTTAACCACTCCATAGACAGATTGTGGACCATCTCAGGAGGCAAAGGAGGCTCAAAGGTATAGGGTTGTCAGTTTTTATGGATTGGGTAATACATAGGCTAATGAGGGAGAGGAGCTTCAAAGGCTAACAGAGTTCTGCCAAGAGAACGCACTGGTCATAGCAAACACACTCTTCCAACAACACAAGAGAACACTCTACACATGGACATCACCAGATGGTCAACAGTGAAATCAGATTGATTATATTCTTTGCAAAGCCCTAACAATTATACAGTGGAAGTGAGAAATAGATTTAAGGGACTAGACCTGATAGACAGAATGCCTGATGAACTATGGACGGAGGTTCATGACATTGTACAGGAGACACGGAACAAGACCATCCCCAAGAAAAAGAAATGCAAAAAAGCAAAATGGCTATCTGAGGAGGCCTTACAAATAACTGTAAAAAGAAGAGAAGCAAAAGTAAAGGAGAATAGGAAAGATATACCCATTTGAACGCAGAATTCCAAAGAATAGCAAGGAGAGATAAGAAAGCCTTCCTCAGTGATCAGTGCAAAGAAATGGAGGAAAACACAGAATGGGAAAGACTAGAGATCTCTTCAAGAAAATTAGAGATACCAAGGGAACATTTCATGCAAAGATGGGCTCAATAAAGGACAGAAATGGTATGGACCTAACAGAAGCAGAAGATATTAAGAGGTGGCAAGAATACACAGAAGAACTGTACAAAAAAGATCTTCACGACCCAGATAATCACGATGGTGTGATCACTCATCGAGAGCCAGACATCCTAGAATGTGAAGTCAAGTGGGCCTTAGGAAGCATCACTACGAACAAAGCTAGTGGAGATGATGGAATTCCAGTTGAGCTGTTTCAAATCCTAAAAGATGATGCTGTGAAAATGCACTCAAAATGCCAGCAAATTGGGAAAACTCAGCAGTGGCCACAGGACTGGAAAAGGTCAGTTTTCATTCCAATCTCTAAGAAAGGTAATGCCAGAGAATGCTCAAACTACCACACAATTGCATTCATCTCACACACTAGCAAAGTAATGCTCAAAATTCTCCAAGCCAAGCTTCAACAATACGTGAACCATGAACTTCCAGATGTTCAAGCTGGCTTTAGAAAAGGCAGAGGAACCAGAGATCAATTTTCAAACATCAGCTGGATCATTGAAAAAGCAAGAGAGTTCCAGTAAAACATCTACTTCTGCTTTATTGACTATGCCAAAGCCTTTGACTGTGCAGATCACCACAAACTGTGGAAAATTCTGAAAGAGATGGGAATACCAGACCCCCTGACCTGCCTCTGGAGAAATCTGTATGCAGGTCAGGAAGCAACAGTTAGAACTGGACAAGAAGCAACAGACTGGTTCCAAATAGGAAAAGGAGTGCGTCAAGGCTGTATATTGTCACCCTGCTTATTTAACTTATATGCAGAGTACATCATGAGAAACGCTGGGCTGGATGAAGCACAAGCTGGAATCAAGATTGCCGGGATAAATATCAATAACCTTAGATATTCAGATGACACCACCCTGATGGCAGAAAGTGAAGAAGAACTAAAGAGCTTCTTGATGAAAGTGAGGCTAATGTTGAAGCTGAAACTCCAATACATTGGCCACCTGATGTGAAGAGCTGACTCACTGGAAAAGACCCTGATGCTGGGAAAGACTGAGGGCAGAAGGAGAAGGATGAGATGGTTGGATGGCATTAGGGACTCAATGGACATGAGTTGGACAACTCCGGGAGTTGGTGATGGACAGGAGGCCTGCGGTGCTGCAGTCCATGGGGTCGCAAAGAGTCAGACAGGACTGAGCAACTGAATTGAACTGATTGAGTGAGAGGAGTATTCCAGCTATTTGGGGAAAGAGGTGGGGATTTCCAGGAATTGAGCCACCACCCACTTTCTGACCTTCTGCGGTCATTCCTGGAACCATTGAGGTACCTGGGATGTATTACAATGAGCATATGCTGAGGCTGAGGTCAGGTGGAAGTTGATTCTGACCTCTTGGACCTTGTTGGTTCAAATCAGTTTATGTCCTGTCCTTGGGCTGTGTCATTCTTTAAAAGGTCGTGCCCTGCCCCTTCCTATCTCAAAGACACCTAGCCTTCTTTCCTCACTTTTTCTCCATGCTGCTGCTGCTAAGTTGCTTCAGTCGTGTCCAATTCTGTATGACCCCATAGACGGCAGCCCACCAGGCTCCCCATCCCTGGGATTCTACAGGCAAGAACACTGGAGTGGGTTGCCATTTCCTTCTCCAGTGCATGAAAGTGAAAAGTGAAAGTGAAGTTGCTCAGTTGTGTCCAACTCTCAGCGACCCCATGGACTGCAGCCCACCAGGCTCCTCGGTCCACGGGATTTTCCAGGCAAGAGTACTGGAGTGGGGTGCCATTGCCTTCTCCATATTTCTGCCCAATAGATTGCCCTCCAGTGGAACCCACAGTTAACAAATCAACCGTGTAAACTGAACTTGCCCCAGACTTTCTAGTGCCTCTCTTCTAGATATGGGTGGACAGCCAAGGATCTCTAGACAGTTGATGGAATATTCTAATAAGAAAGACAGTGGCCAAAACTAACAGAAAAGAAACAAAGAAGAAATAAAGATGATGCAGGAGAGAAAAAACCTATTATTAATAACTTTAAATATTCAAAGATACTGACATATTATGATATTGTAGCCATGGAATAAGAGCTAGATGGTATTAATAATTTTAAAAGTAACAGAGGATAAAGATGACCTCTTGGATATTAAAAGCATCATAGTATAAAAGAAAATTTCTAGTGAAAGTTTAAAGTATAAAATTGAGGAAATCCCTCAGAAAGTAAAACAAAAAGAAAGCGAAGAGGAGATAAAAGATGAAAAAGCTACAGACTAGTCCAAGAAATGCAATATCTGAATAAAAGGAGTTCCAGAAGAGAGAGCAGACAAAATGGAGGGGCTGAAACTATCAAAGAACCAATTCAAGAAAATTTCTTAGACTGAACGGACATGGCTTTCCAAATTGAAAGAGCCTATTGAGCTTCCAAGACGATGGATGAAAATAAACCTACCCTGAGACACATTCATCATGAAACTGAAAACCCTGTAGACCCACAGAATATTCTAAAAACTTTCAGGAAAGAAAAACAGGATTTTGAAAAGAGTCAGGTATGAGAATGGCTTTAGAATTCTCAGCAGCCACACTGAATGCTAGAAACTAGTAAAAGGAAATGACTTCTAATGTAGAGTTCCCCAGGCAAATTAGTAACTAACTGAGAGGGCAGAATATGTATTTTTCTGATGTGAAAGAGCAAAAACGCTACCTGATAGGTCCATTTTTCAGGGAGCTATGAGATACCTTATTCAACTAAAATAAGAAAAGAGAAGACCGAATCCAGGGAAAGGAATTCTAATACACGAGAAAGTCCGGGTGATAGTGAAGAGAAAATCTAAGACCTCAGCTCCGAAGGAAGCCTAAAGATCAGCCAGTCTGCTGGGCTGGAGCAGGACAGGGGCCATGGAGAGAGAGCACCAAGAAAACGACCTGAGCAGAACGAGTGGAATGTAAAGAATGCTGAAGGAAGTAGTAAAACAGGGGGCGGGGCCATTTGGGAATGTATTAATGATAAGTATACAGGAAAAATGGAGTAGGGAATGGCAGCCCACTCCAGTGCTCTTGCCTGGAAAACCCCATGGGTAGAGCCTGGTGGGCTACAGTCCACGGGGCTGGACACAACTAAGCAACTGAGCATAGACAGAAAGCACATAGTTCAGTCTGCCCAAAGGTGAGCTCTCCCCCTAGGAATTTATCTGGATGTCCAGACACACCTGACACAAGGCATCCACCCACGAATATAATAAAGAATACTAAACTGGGGGTCCCGGCAGGAAAAGAGCTCATAGAGAGGTTTGATGAGGAAATGACAAAGGTTGAAGGGTGGTTTGGGGGCTTTTATTGTGGTTAAAGGGTGGAGCTGGCATGGTGGGGAATTTTCTTAAACATGAGCTAAAGTCTGCCCTATTTGAAATTCCCTTTGACTCTTAGGGGGCTTCCCTGGTGGCTTAGATGGTGAAGAATCTGCCTGCAATGCAGGAGACCTGGGTTCTATCCCTGGGTTGGGAAGATCCCCTGGAGAAGGGCATGGCAACCCACTCCAGTATTCTTGCCTGGAGAATCCCATGGATAGAGGAGCCTGGAGGGCTACAGTCCCTAGTGTTGCAAAGAGTCAGACATGACTAAAGTGACTTAACTATAAAGACCTACACAGGTCTTCTCATCTTGGTTGCCCAGATGTGGGGAAGATGGGGAAGAGGAGTGGGGACTGAAAACCGCCAAGAGTCAAACATCAAAAATGGAGTCAAGGACTTGCCTGGTGGTCTAGTGGCTGAGACTCCGTGCTCTCAAGGCAGGGGGCTCAGGTTCGATCCCTGGTCAGAGAAGTAGATCTCACATGCTGCAGCTAAGAGTCTGCATGCTGCAACTAAAGATCCTGCACAGACAAATACATAAATAAAAATAAATGTTTTTTACAATAATTTAAAAATGGAATCAAGCCTCTTCATTACAAAAATCAAGTTATGGGGCAGGGGAGTTGTTAACTAAAACAACAAAAAAAGTACAGGAAAAGAAAAATATTTGTAGCTTAGTATTCTTTGCTATTTTAAAACAATTTCAGTGACTTCCACTCTAGATAAGGAAGAGTGAGCTTATTTTCCCTAAGCCCCATAACACCACCATGTATGTGAACACTTTCTATTTCTCATCTTCTCAACATGGCCATGAGTTAATTCTATTACTTTCAGTAGCTACACTGAAATGTTATTCACATCTGTGGCGTCCCTGGTAGCTCAGATGGTAAAGAATCTGACTGCAATGCCTGAGACCCAGCTTTGATCCCTGGGTCAGGAAGAACCCCCTGGTGGAGGGCATGGCAACCACTCCAGTATTCTTGCCTGGAGAACCCCATGGACAGAGGAGCCTGAAGATTTACAGTCCACAAGGTCACAAAGAGTCAGACACGACTGAAGCAACTTAGCATGCAGCAGGCATGCATGCTCCTGAAGAGGCTGAGGCATAAGAAATAGAGGACGGTGCTGTGGAGGATTCGTTTGTAACAAGTGTGTGTGAGTAACTTCTCAAACAGATATAATTAAATTGCTCCTCAGATCTGACTTTATCTTAATGGCAATGCGGAGCTACCCATCACCTTGGCGATCTAAGCAATGAGGCTCTGAGCATGATAGTGAGATCAGCTTGCACTTTATAGAGATGACTTTTGTTACTTTATGGAGAGAGGTCAAAGGAAGGACAGAAGGGACATGGTGGTGTCTATCAAGAAGCTCAGCTAGTCTAGCCTGAAATCCAGACAGGAAGTTGGCCTGGATTCAGGTATGGCTACAGGGGTAGGTAGCAGTACTAAGATGGTGATTGATTGGACTGTGGGATGGAAGAGACTCAAGACTGAAGACTAATATTGTGTTTTCTGGTTTGAACGAGTAAGTGGGGTGCCGTTTATTAAAATACAAAACCCAGGGACTTCCCTGGCAGTCCAGTGGTTAAGACCTCACCTTCCATTGTAGGGGGTACATGTTTAATGCCTGGTTGGGGAACTAAGATCCCTCATGCCTCGTGGCCAAGAAACCAAAACATCAAACAGAAACAACATTGTCAAACTGTTTTACAATTGCTTCAGTCGTGTCTGACTCTTCAACCCTATGGACTGTAACCCCCTAGGTTCCTCTGTCCATGGGATTCTCTAGGCAAGAATACTGGAGTGGGTTGCCATGCTCTCCTCCAGGGGATCATCCAGAAAATCCAAAAGAGGAGCAGGTTTGAAGGAAATAGAATGACTTTAGTATTGGATATACTCAGACTCAGGAGAGAAAGCCCGGCTGGTGATGGAGATCTGGCATCAGCAGCATAAAAACAGCCACTGAGGTCCTGGGAGTGAGAGACTGTTCAGGGAGTAGGCATGGAGTAAGCAGCATCAAAGACAAAGCCTGAAGAATACAAACAGGGAAGAGGAGTCGGCAAAGGGGAGGAAAAGGGAATAGGTGCAGAGGCAACAGGTGGGTCTCTGTACATTAGGAAGGCAGGGAAAAGAACGTTCAGCCATATCCAAGGAGCTGAAAGGGAACACTGTAGTATGCTGGAGAGGGAAAGAGGAGGGAATGCAAATAACCTTGATAAGAGCCCTGTCTGCAGAGCAGGTAGGCAGGCTGAGGAATACTTGTGAGTCAAGACACTCATTTTCATCACTGTCTAAAAGATCATAATAGGAAATTTTCTTGAGTGCTGACTATGGCAAGGTGCTGACTTAGGTACGTTACATCCTTTAGCTCATTTAATTTTCAAAACAACACCATCTCTATGAAATAGATACTATTGTTAACACCCCCATTTTTCAGGTAAAGATCCAAAGTTTAAAGAAGTTAAGCAATTACTCAAAAGAATAGAGATGATAAAGAGACTGGCTGGAATTTGATCTCAAAAAAGAGATTGTCTGACTCCAGACTGTACAGTCTTCAACACTGCACTCACTATACCCTCTAAACAATCTGCCAAAAATCATACTATTCACTTGTCCATTCAACAAACGTACCATGTGCCAGGCATTAGTCCAAGTGTTGGTAATCCAGCAGTGTACGTAACAATGCCCTGACCTCACAAATCCTACTTTCTACTGGAGGACATAGATGGTAAACAAATTTTTGAACTGCTTGTGTACTCTCAGTATTTAGTGTCATGAATACCAAGAAATCAAGGTAAATAGCTGGAGAGTGGCTAGCGAGGAAATCTATATTTTATAATCACAAGCCTTTCTGAGATGATATTTGAGCAAAAAGCTAAATGAAATCAGGGACTGAGCCAGGAGAAGATGCATTCCAAACTGAAGGAGGAAGTGCCACAATCCTGAGATGGGGGCGGGAGCAGAGGGCACACAGAATGAGTGGGGGGAATTGGTAAGCCAGATGGTTGCTAAGGGAGGCAGGACTGTAGCATGCTCAGGCTCCGACCAAGAGTTTAGCTGTGCTTTGGGGAGTGATGCTGTGACCATCACCCTTTCCATTTTTCTCTAGAACTGAGATGCTACCGAGGCTTCCCAGGTGGCGCTAGTGGTAAAGAACCTGCCTGCCAATGCAAGAAGACTAGGAGATTCAGGTTCAATCCCTGGGTCAGGAAGATCCCTTGCAGAAGTGCACGGCAACCCACTCCAATGTTCTTGCCTGGAGAATCACATGGACAGAGGAGTCTGGTGGATACAGTCCATGGGGTAGCACTGATCGGACACGGCTGAAGTGGCTTAGCTACAGGCACTTTACAGAGCCCTTGAAATGTGACCAGTCCCAGCTGTGCTTAGTGTGACAGGCCCACCAGATTTCAAAGACTCAGTACCAGCAAAAGAATGGAATAGAACTCACGGCCAACTTTTTACCTTTGTTATATGTCAAGATGATAATATTTTAGATATATTGGGTTAATTATAATATTCAAAGTAATTTCACCTTTTTAACATTTTTTTTAAACTTTTTTTTAAATGTAGTTACTAGAAAAATTCTAGTTACTTTCTATTTGGCTCGTGTTATATGTCTATTGGACTGCCCTGGTCTAGACAACTTTTCCCTTTTGCTTTCAGCTTCAGAATATTATAAAGACAAATGACATAACTTGTGTAGAGTTCTTTGAGTTTTCTTAAGGAAACATATTATGTAACAACAAGATAAATTTTTGAGGATGACAGTCAGCCAAAACATGTACTGTTCTTTAGAGGCCAAAGATAATGTTACTGAATTGGTCCTGGTTTTGTGTTGTTTTTCCAACAATGCAGATGAGTTTGCACAAAAGCTTCTGTAGTGTTTCCCCACTCATTCCACCCACTCCCTGTACTCCCTTATAACCAAAACAGCATGCTTTCTAAATACCTGGCCCAGGTTAAGAATGCAGTTCTCTAGCCATGAAATTTTTTCTCTGTGCAAAGCATTCAGTCTTGTACAGGTTTGAACCTCAGCATATTTAACATGATATTCTAATTATCTGGTCTACTCAAGCAAGTGGATTCCAAATGTCAGTGATNGATGATGACCCTGTATGCGAGACAACAAAAGAGACTCAGATGTGTAGAGTGGACTTCTGGACTCTGGGGGAGAGGGAGAGGGTGGGATGGGATGGGAGAATGGCTTTGAAACATGTATACTGTCACGTAAGAAACGAAATGCCAGTCTATGTCCGATGCAGGATGCAGGATGCTTGGGGCTGGTGCATGGGGAGGACCCAGAGAGATGTTATGGGGTGGGAGGTAGGAGGGGATTCATGTTTGGGAGCGCATGTACACTCATGGTGGACTCATGTCAATGTATGGCAAAACCAATACAGTATTGTAAAGTAAACTAAAGTTAAAATAAAAATTAAAAAAAATTAAAAAAAAAAGAGTGTTCTTGCAGTCCTGGGATACTCCTGTCTCTAAACTTCTCAGCGATACTCTTGTTTTGCTCCTAACTAACTGGCTGCTCTTGCTGCTGCTGCTAAGTCACGTCAATCATGTCCGACTCTGCAAACCCATGGAGTGCAGCCCACCAGGCTCCTCCGTCCACGGGAGTTCCCAAGCAAGAGTACTGGAGTGGGTCGCCAGTGCCTTCTCTGAACTAATCGGCTGCTCATTCTCAATTTCCCCCTCCCCCTACTCCTTCGTTTCCATCAGACCTCTAAATATAGGGGATCCTCTGATTCCTTCAACTCTTCTCTTTATCTTCTCCTTCCCTTGTTGTTGTTCATTGTTCCGTCTCTCAGTCGTGTCCGACTTTTTGTGATCCCATAAGTTGCAGCACGCCAGGCTTCCCTTTCCTTCACCATCTCCTGGAGTTTACTCAAACTCATCTCCATTGAGTTGGTGATGCCATCCAACCGTCTCAACCTCTGTCATCCCCTTCTCCTCCTGCCTTCAATCTTTCCCAGCATCGGGGTCTTTTCTAATGAGTTGGCTCTTTGCATCAGTTGGCACTCTCAATTCCCATAGCTTTAAATGCCATCTAATCGCTGATAATTCCAAATGTATATCCCAAATGCAAATTCCAGACTAATAGATCCATATAGTTGAATCTCAACTGTGTACCTCAAGTTTAACATGTCTACAAAGAAAATATTGATGGGTTACTACTGTAAGTGAAGTCACTAAGTCGTGTCCAACTCTTTGCGACCCCATGGACTGTAGCCTGCCAGAATCCTCCATCCATGGGATTTTCCATGCAAGGATACTGGAGTGGGTTGCCATTTCCTTCTCCAGGGGCTCTTCCCGACCCAGGGATCAAACCCTGGTCTCCCACACTGCAGCCAGACTCTTTACCATCTGAGCCACCAGGGAAGTCTCTGGGTTACTACTGCATCCTTCCAACTGATTTCCTGTCTCTGCTCTTGTATCTGCTCACCTCATTTTCAGAACAACCAAAGGGATCTTTTAAAATAACATATCAGCTTATGTCACTCCTGTTTAAACTGTTCAGTGGCTTAACCACTTCCCACTGCACTTGGGAGTTCAAACACCTGACCATCACTCATGAGCTCCACGTGGTCTGGCCCTTGCCTAACTCTCCAGCTTTGTCTTGTGCCACCTCCCATCCCCACCACCCCTTCTTCCACACCTTACCTCTTTTGTACTTGCTGATCTTTCTACCAGGAATGCCCCCATCTTCTCCCCTCATCTGAATGACAGGCTTCTTTTCATCTTTCAAATCTCACTCCAAATGTCATCTCACAGAGCCTTGCCAGATTACCTCTTTGAAAGGATCCTTGTCCATTCATTTTTTTCACAAGGCCTTATTTGTTTCCTTCCTGGTATGTGCCACAATTCTAATCAGGTCTTTTCAGTAGGTCTGCTTTCTTGACTCTCAGCCCCTGCCTCTCACTTATCTCATCCCTGGTAAGAGGACTGACAACCTGGTAGGGGTTAGCCGCCACTGGGTGCTGCAACCATGTCTCTTCTCCTCCCCTTCTCTTGAAGCTAGCCTGTCTATTGAGTATATATCTGCCTATGCACCCTTGTCAGGAGTTTTGTAAGACCGGTGTGTGCTGGTTCAGCATAGCCCGTGGCTGAGTGTGAAGTTCAGGCCCAAAGTATTAGGAAACTTGCTCCAAGCATAAGCTAAGCAATGACCACACAGCTCCATCTGTAAGACTAACATTTTGAACTCGTGCCCACTGTCTTTGGAGATCAGGTAAAGAAAAGAGAACATACTATATTCTGTATATACTGACCCATATAAACACCAATACCTCTTTCCTAAAATTTATGAAAATCTAGCTCTGTGGCTTTTCAATTGTCTTAGCATGGTAGCCTTTAGTCCCAATACATGGGAAAAGAAAAACAAACAAACAAAGAAAACTAACAAAATAAATGCAGACATATCCTGGTTACAGTAGTGACTGTATTTACTATCACTTTTATGTAGCAAGTAATAGGAAACTCAATTCAGATTAGCAAGCAATAAGAAAAATTCATTAGGTCACATGACAGAATTTGGGAGTTTATACGTATCTGGGGGAGGAGTTCCCAGTTTCTGCCAAGAACTCTGAGAAGCTCAAGATAGAAAAAGAAATTGTACTTGTGGACATAGGGCGGGAAGGAGAGTCTGGGACAAACTGAGATAATAGCATTGACATATATACACCCACATTCGTAAAATAGATAGCTAGTGGGAAGCTGCTGTATAACTTCCAGGGATCTCAGCCCAGTGCTCTTGAAACTGTTTACCCCAGACTGGGACTTGAACCCTTGTGCTGGGATTCGAACCCAGCCAAAACGCACAGTACCTGGTTTCAGGGCCTAATAAAGCTCAGGTTCTTGATGTCTCATCACAGAAAGAATTCAGTGAGAGACAAAGTGATAGGTGAGAAGTGGATTTATTCAGAGAGAAGCACATTCCACAGACAGAGTGGGGGGCTATTGAAGAGGGCGAGTGTGGCCTTGAAACGTGGCCTGGTAAGTTTTTATAGGCTGGGTAATTTCATATGCTGATGAGTGGGAGGACCATTCCAACTATTTTGGGGAATGGGTGGAGATTTCCAGGATTTGGGCCACCACCCACTCTTTGGTCTTTTAACAGTGCCTTGGAATTGACTCATTGGAAAAGACCCTGATGCTGGGAAAGACTGAAAGCGAGAGGAGAAGGGGATGACAGAGGATGAAGTGGCTGGATGGCTCAATGGACATGAGTTTGGGTAAATTCTGGGAGTTGGTGATGGACAGGGAGGCCTGGCATGCTGCAGTCCATGGGGTCGCAAACAGTCAGACACGACTGAGTGACTGAACTGAGCTGAACTGAAACTGTTCTGGCACCTGGGTGTGCCATTTCCCTTGCTGATTGAGGATCCAGGTCTAGCCTTGTCTGCCATCTTGGTTCCGTTAGATTCTGATTGGCTTATGTTGTGTGCTTGGCCTAAGCCGTTCTTTCAAAAGTTTCGCCCTGCCCCTTTCCCTCCCATTACACTCTGTGATGACCTAGAGGGACAGGATGGAGGAAGAGGAGTGGGGGAGGGGGGCTCAAGTGGGAGGCGATATATACCTACTTAGGACTGATTAATGCTGTTCTTTGACAGAAGCCAGCACGACACGGTAAAGCAACATTATCCTCCAATTAAAAAGAAAAAAAATTGTACTACAAACAAGTAGTGTTGGATCTGTTTTTAAAAGACCTCTGCCCTCGTGGACAGAGGAGCCTGGCATTCTACAGTCCAGGAAGTCGCAGAGTCGGACACAGCTTACAACAGAATAACAATAGCCCTTGTGCTTGCAAGGCGGCTACTGGAGATGCTTGGGGCTTGTTCTCGTCATTCAAGTCCAGCAGCAAAGGAAGCATCTCTGCCAGTAGCTTCTGCCAAAACATATATTTGAATTTTTTATGTTTTCTTTCTCCCTAGAAGCCTGGGGGAAATCTCCTGGATTGAATTATGTGCTATCTCAGACCAATCAATTCCTACAGAATATGGGGTACACTAGCCTAGGTCAAGGACATGTCAGAACCACGGGGCTAAAATGGGATCAAGCACCAAAGCCTTGTGACTGAGAATGAGTTGGGGGAACTTGCGCTGGGGGTAAGTGTTACCGAAAGCTAGGCCTCTCTGTAAGCTGGTGCTGAATCAAATCCCAGAGACGAAGTTTTTCATGAAGGAGAAAAGAATAGTTTGATTGCTTTGCCAAGCAAAGGGGGACTAACTGGGCTTCTGCCTCAAAAAGCCGTGTGTCTTCACTCCAAAGAACTTGAGGGTTTTATAACAGCGAGTCAACTGTTAACAGGGGTCCCGGACAAGACTAGCACGTGAGCAGGGTCTCAGGCAGTTTCCTCATCTTGAGGAGCTTCTCTGGCCCCTTTAATCTCAGCTCAGCTGGGTTTTTTTCCTGCCCCTCCCTTGGTTAGCAACTGTTCAGATCTGCCCTTTGGAACTCAGGGAAGGTCATAATGGCTGGAGTCTTGCCTACAAGAAATGGGGGAAAGAAAGGCCTTCGTACCTGCGAGCCCCACACTGCCCTGCTCGGTTTCAAAAGGAGGAAGAGCTGTTGAATGGAGACATCCAATCAAAGTCTCTGTGAGCCCGAGAAACCTGAATAGCTGCAGCCTGATGCACAGCCCCACTACATGGTATCAGACTCTTATAATTTAAAATCCCATCTGTATCTTTAACAGTATTTGTGATCTTCCCTCCCTCCTCTGTCTTTAAAAAAAATTTTTATTTACTTATTTATTTTTGGCTGCACTGGGTCTTTGTTGCTTGCTTGGGCTTTCTTTAGTTGCAGCAAGCAGAGGCTACTCCCTAAATTGTGGTGTTCGGGTTTCTCATTGCAGAGGCTTCTCTTGTTGCTGAGCATGGGCTGTAGGGCACACAGGCTCAGCAGTTGTGGCGCATGGTCTTAGCTGCCCCACGGTATGTGCGATCTTCCCAGACTGGGGATCGAACCTTGCATTGGCAGGTGGAGTCTTAACAACTAGACCATCAGGGAAGCCTCCCCCCCCCTCTTTCTTTCTCCCTCTCTATTTTTTCTCTTTTTCTATTAGATTGGCCGGGATAGTTAAATATCTGTGTTCATAGAGTTGCCTTACTTATAAGACCTTATAGGAACTTTCAGAAGACCTTGAAGTTTGAGAAAATATGTACAAGAGATGGGGAGAAAAAAAGGCCCTCTTCACAGAACAAATATAAAAGACTAACCATAGAGCTTATCAGCAGTGCTAGGATGCTAAAGTGCCAAATGAACTAAAGCTTAGAAAAACAAATGCTAGACACCAAGGTCTTCGGTTAGAGGAGGGGAGATACAGGAAGAATAACCAATGGGTAAGTGGGCACAAATTGTCTCTAGGGAATTCGTTTTCAGATAAGCTTTCCTAGAATGGATTGACCCAAGAAAGCTCCTGTTGTCCAGATTTCAGGCTGTTTCTCCTTTCCCATCTCTTCTGCTCAATTTCTTTTATCAATTGATCATAGAAAGACATACCTCACGCTCACCCCAAACCTACTAAGGCATTGTTATTGTTGTTTAGTCACCAAGTCATGTTTCTTTGCAACCCTAGGAACTGCAGCAAACCAAGCTTCCCTGTCCTTCACTAGCTTCCAGAGTTTGCTCAAATTCCATTGAGTTTGCTCAATGTCCATTGAGTCAGTGATGCCATCAAATCATCTCATCCTCTGTCACCTCTTCTCCTCCTGCCCTCAGTCTTTCCCAGGATCAGGTGACCAAAGTATTGGAGCTTCAGCTTCAGCACCAGTCCTTCCAATGAATATTCAGGGTTGATTTCCTTTCAGATTGACTAGTGTGATCTCCTTGCAGTCAAAGGGACTGTCTAGAGTCTTCTCCAGCACCACAGTTCGAAAGCATAAATTCTTGGGATCTCAGCCTTCTTTATGGTCTGACTCTCACATCCGTACATGACTACAGGAAAAACCATACCTTTGACTATACGGACCTTTGCCGGCAAAGTGATGTCTCTGCTTTTCAATACGCTGTCTAGGCATTGCCTGGGGTGTAAAAGCCTCTAGGGTACTGAAGAAAGGAGAGTCGAATGACTCTAATAACAGGGTACTTAATCCTTTGCTACTCAAATGGACTCCAGTTCTCGGCTTTCCACAAAGAGGAAGGACACCTAATTAAGTCATCAAGATGACAGACTACTAAAAATAATCTTGATGATGTATTACCATGTAATTTGGGGTATATAACTGAGAAGAATCCAAAGAATTGAGTCCTGTTCTATAATAAAACTCTATTACTCCCATTTACTTATTTGGGTGAAGAGCTTCTTAGCAACTGTTTGCCAAACCACACATTCAGCATTGATGCTGACTCCTGTGTATTTATCCCTGGATACATGGGGGAGAAAGGATTTACTTGTCTCACAAAGAGCTGGAATTCCATTGCAATTTTATATTTTAGGTTTAATAATGATTCATCAATATTTGCAATATATTTATGCTGTTCTGAGAAATTGTGTAGAGGTTTCTACCACTTAGAATCTTATGATCACATAAAACTTTAAATTATTCCCTATTTTTCCATGTTTCCATGTTTTAAACATGCATTCTGCTGCTGCTGCTAAGTCACTTCAGTCATGTCTGACTTTGTGGGACCCTGTAGACAGCAGCCCACCAGGCTCCCCCATCCCTGGGATTCTCTAGGCATGCATACTGGAGTGGGTTGCCATTTCCTTCTCCAATGCATGAAAGTGAAAAATGCATATAAGTATGTTATTCATGAAATACTTTAAAGTATAACATATATTAGGAAATGGAATGGAAATACAATATCAAGAAGAAAAACGAACAAAGAAAATTTCTGATGGGTTAAGAAGAACTTATTTATGTGTATCTTAAAAGTATGATGGGGCATCAAATTGTATATCATTTGCAGGAGGAGAAGGGGACAGCAGAGGACAGGATGGTTGGATGGTATCACCAACTCAATGGACATGAGTCTGAGCAAACTCCAGGAGATGAAGGACAGGGAGGCCTGGCATGCTCCAGTCCATGGGGTTGCAGAGAATAGGACATGTCTGAGTGCCTGAACAACAGCAACAGGTAAGAACTTATTTATGTGTATTTTAAAAGTATGATGGGTCATCAAATTGCTATATTATTTAGATTCAACTGGATAGATATTAAATAGTGATGTGACGGTTTATTTTTAAATGTCATTATTTATAGTGTGCTGGGACATATATAAATATATATATTTGTACATATATATTTGTAGCTCAATATGATAAAAATTCTAGGCATCAACTTAAAAATGTGGTGAGAAATGTATTGCATCTTAAAATATTTTAGGAGTACTTTAGTGAACACATCCAGAAACAATGAAAGGAGAAAATTATGTTAGATAAGAAAATGATGAAGGGAAGAACAGGCCTGCTATTGAGACCGACTGCACAATGAAATATGATGACAAAGGACCTGTCTATTCACATTTCTTTCGTGTCCTTTATCAGAGAGAAAGATCTAACAAGAGCGATGGAATGGACGTTGGTAAAGAGGAAGAGAAGCCCAAGATGGAAAAAGAAGGGGTTCCCTGGTGGTCCAGTGGCTAAGAATCCGCCTTGTAATTCAGGGGACACAGGATCAGTCCCTGGTCCAGGATGATCCCACACGCTGCAGAGCAACAGCCTGTGCGCCACAGCTCCTGAAGCCCGCATGCCCTGGAGCCCATGCCTGGCAACAAGAGGAGCCGCCGCAGTGAGAGGCCTGCACTCTGCAACTAGAGAGTAGCTCCCGCTCCCTGCAGCTAGAGAAAGCCCGGGCAGCCATGAAGACCCAGCACAGCCAAAAGCAAGTAAATACATCGCTTTTAAAAAGATGGAAAAAATAGTTGTAACAGTGTACCCATTTCCTTTGGGAGCCAGGAGAAGTAACAAGGATTTGAGTCAGCCAGAACCGACTCAGAATTCTGATTCTGCCAGTATTATTGCCATGACCATGGCAAGAGGCTTAACCCACCTCGTCTGTATAATGGGCATAGAATGATTTTCCACACAGGGTTCAGTTTCACACATTTCAGTGTAAAGTGCTTTGCACAGAGTCAAGCATGCGTGCACGCATGCTAAGTCGCTTCAGTGTCCAACTCTTTGGGGCCCTATGGACTGCAGCCCGACAGGCTCCTCTGTCCATGGGATTCTCCAGACAGGGGTACTGGAGTGGGTTGCCACGCTGACCCTGTAAGGTTGTAAGAGACCGGGTTACAGGTTCTCTAGCTGCAAGGAGCGGGAGCTACTCCCTGTTTGCACAGCACAGGCCTCTCACTGTGGCAGGTCCTCTTGTTGCCAGGCATGGGCTTGAGGGCATGTGGGCTTCAGGAGTTGTGGTGCACTGGCTAAGATCAAACCCGAGTCTCTTACATCTCCTGTGTTGGCAGATGGGTTTTTTACTCTAGCGCCTCAAGGGAAGCCAGAGTCAAACATAGCCATACATAAATAGTGGCTGTTTTAATTACCATGTAACTATGGCCCTTGGGCAACTTATCTGCCATGAGCCTCACTTTCCTCCCCCATAACACAGGAATAATAACATCTACCTCTCAGGATTGCCATGAGGATTAGGCTGATAATGAACCTGAGGGCACTTATAGCACAAAGAAGGCATTCAATAAATATTAGTTCTTTCCCCACCCCTTCCTTCTATAGCTTCCTATCGATTCAAGCAATTCTATGGTATCCCTGATGGGGTGTGATGGACAAGAGTCTAATTCCAAAGACCCACGTATAGATGAGTACATTACTTTTATTGTGTCTATTAATAAACAGACTAAATCTGAAGTGATTCTCTTTTCTTGCTAAGAGACACAGGTCTCATATTACAGATGACTCTATCCTTGTGGATATGACCTTTCTGCTTTACTAGCAAATCTCATTAATGATGAAATTATTTTCCTGAAATTGTGGAAGACAAATATATTGCTGATCTATGACCGCGTAATCAATCCTCTCGCAGAGGCTTGCGCATGTGTGCTCAGCCATGTCGGACTCTTTGCGACCCCACAGACTGTATTCACAAAGAGGACCACCTCACAAAGAAGAATTTCTTCCAAGTGTTTCCTATTCTCTTCTGAGTGAAATGACAAGCACGTATTAATCTGTGGGAATAAATATATTGTTGACTAGTGTCATTCTTTGAATGGCATCAAGTATGCCATCTCTTTGCAGCTTTGGATACAAAACAAAGCCTGGATGAGCCAGGATGCCTGGGGAGGGGGGCGAACAGGCAGGAAATATGTGTAAAGCCACTTGCCCTATTTTAACCTGTGGGATAATGTTCATTTGGTTCTTCTCAGAAATAGTCTGACATGTGTCTGTCCTAGCTGAAGAGGGATGTGTAATGACTCTGAATAGTAATTCAAGTGCATAGGGAGGCCCTACATCAGTCAGGATCCCAGCCAGAAACAGAGGGCACATGCCAAAGAAGTGAAAGAAGTATCACTGACCCTGGATAGTGGGTATGTGGGCATCCATTATACTAATCTCTCTTTTTTTGTCTGTGCTTGAAACTGTCTAGCCTAAGATATGTGAAAATGGAAGCATGGAAAAGAGGGTCTTGTTGTTCAGCCACTCACTTGCGTCCAGCTCTTTTGCTGGACTGAAGCCGGCCAGGCACCTTTGTCCATGTGATTTCCCAGGCAAGAATACTGGAGTGGGTTGCCATTTCCTTCTCCAGGGGATCTTTCCGATGCAGGGATCGAACCCCTGTCTCCTACATCGGCAGGTGGATTCTTTATGTCTGAGCTACTGGGGAAGAAGGACTAGTGAAAGTGATTTACATTTAAAGGCTTGGGCAGAGGATCAAGGAAAATCAGGGAAGATGATATCTCCTTCCCCACCTCCCTCCCACCAGACTGGCATTAGTGGCAGCGGGCTTGAAGGTGCAAGGGAGAGGGGTCATCTCTGGGTGCCCAGGGAGGCCTGTGGCTATAGGGAAGGGCCACCATGAGGAATTGCAGCCTTGGGTGGAAGAATCATTAACTATGACCCAGTACATAAATTTGTGAAGCCCAGTGCAAACTGAAAAAAAAAAAAAAATGTAATTGAAGACCCTGAAATCTAAAACTTTAGCTTTTCTTTCACCATCTCTCATTCCCTCTCACTTGATGGGTCATGTTTTACATTTTTTTCTATTTCACACCATTTTAAATAAAGAAAACATTAAAAGTTTAAGTGATTAGTACAAACTTTACCGCTTACATTGTGCAGCATCAATTTTAAATGCAGTATAAGAGCATTTAACTCGGATGAAGAATCACAAAATGATACAATTTGTATTTCATAATCCATACGTAACATTGGCGGTGGATTCAAACGTTCTGACTTGGCTCTGGGCGCCTGTAGGAGCCTTGAGTCGGGGTTCTTGGTGTGAGCGTCAATCCACCACAGGGCAGACCAGGAAGCCGAGGTGGCCGGCTCCAGAGCCCGAGGGTGAGACGCGCTGTATACCGCGGTACCGCAGAGGAGGATGGGAAAGGCAAGGCTCCCTGTGGCTTTCTAAAGCGCATCTTCAGCTGACTGTAGCCTCCCCTGTGGTCTAGTGGTTGGGACGCTGCCTGCCAATGCAGGGGACATAGGTTCGATCCCTGGCCCGAGAAGATCCCACACCTCAGGGCAGCGAAGCCCGTGTGCCACAGCTACTGAGCCGACGATCTGGAGCCCATGACTCCACGAGAAAAGCTTCCGCGATAAGAAACCCGTGGACCTCCATGAAGAATAGCTCTCACTCACCACCGCAAGAGAAAGACCACGAGCAGCAATGAAGAGCCAAAGCAGCCAAAACTAAATAAATAAATAAAATTGTTTAAAAAAAAAAAGAAAGAAAAAGAAGAAGCCTCACCTTCGTCTGGAGACAAGTCACAACCTACTGGTGCATCTGAACTGTTTACTCTTTGTTCATCGATTAGCAGAAAAGTCTTGGATAAATGTGGTGAGAAGAAGCGTGGAGTCATGTACTGGCCGCAGCAAAGGTAGTTCTAAACAACAGCAGAGGTTAGAAGGCAAAGAACACATTTTTGATAATTGTATGATGTATTATTTTAGGTTGTAACAGATCGTGAAAGCATTTTTTTAATATAACAGTGTTGTGTATTAAAATATTGGCTAGCTGAGGGATGTGTGTGTTTCTATGTTTTTTACTGGTGTTGAAGTATCTCAGGTAAACACACAGAACTACATAATCTTTGTTTTTGAGGAACTGTTTCATTTTAAGTTCATTCTACTTCCCTTTTGTTGGTACTGCAAATGTTTTACCTATCAAAATCAAATGAAGCCAGCATGCGAAGTAGCTTGAAGAGATGTGTTTCTTAGAATTCAGTCTGAGTATTTAGACACAGTCACAGTTAACTATGGAATCAGTTTAATCTCTGAAGGAAGACAATGAAGGGTCAAATCTAGGTGCATTTAAAATATTTTAACTCTTTAATGCCTTTGCATAAGCAATACAGTCTGCTTTTATGTTAGGCCAATAAGATAATTCCCTGTCAAAACATGTACTTTTGGGCTCCCCTGGTAGCTCAGAAGGTGAAGGATCTGCCTGCAACTCGGAAGACCCAGGTTCACTTCCTGGGTTGAGAAGATCCCCTCAGTTCAGTTCAGTCACTCAGTCGTGTCCGACTCTTTGCAACCCCATGAATCGCAGCACGCCAGGCCTCCCTGTCCATCACCATCTCCTGGAGTTCACTCAGACTCATGTCCATCGAGTCCGTGATGCCATCCAGCCATCTCATCCTCGGTCGTCCCCTTCTCCTCCTGCCCCCAATCCGTCCCAGCATCAGTCTTTTCCAATGAATCAACTCTTCGCATGAGGTGGCCAAAGTACTGGAGCTTCAGCTTTAGCATCATTCCTTCCAAAGAAATCCTAGGGTTGATCTCCTTCAGAATGGACTGGTTGGATCTCCTTGCAGTCCAAGGGACCCTCAAGAGTCTTCTCCA
>SJYQ01000647.1:412431-438598 GCA_006410935.1 Redunca redunca | reverse complement strand
TGAGTGCAGCACTTTCACAGCATCATCTTTCAGGATTTGAAACAGCTCAACTGGAATTCCATCACCTCCACTAGCTTTGTTCATAGTGATGCTTTCTAAGGCCCACTTGACTGCACATTCCAAGATGTCTGGCTCTAGATTAGTGATCACATCATCATGATTATCTGGGTCATGAAGATATTTTTTGTACAGTTTTTCCGTGTATTCTTGCCACCGCTTCTTAATATCTTCTGCTTCTGTTAGGTCCAGACCATTTTCTGTCCTTTATCGAGCCCATCTTTGCATGAAATATTCCCTTGGTATCTCTAATTTTCTTGAAGAGATCTCTAGTCTTTCCCTTTCTGTTGTTTTCCTCTACATCTTTGCATTGATCACTGAAGAAGGCTTTCTTATCTCTCCTTGCTATTCTTTGGAACTCTGCATTCAGATGCTTATATCTTTCCTTTTCTCCTTTGCTTTTCGCCTCTCTTCTTTTCACAGCTATTTGTAAGGCCTCCCCAGACAGCCACTTTGCCTTTTTGCATTTCTTTTGCATGGGGATGGTCTTGATCCCTGTCTCCTATACAGTGTCAAAAAACCTCATTCCATAGTTCATCAGGCACTCTGTCTATCAGATCTAGGCCCTTAAATCTATTTCTCACTTCCACTGTATAATCATAAGGGATTTGATTGAGGTCATGCCTGAATGGTCTAGTGGTTTTCTCTACTTTCTTCAATTTAAGTCTGAATTTGGCAATAAGAAGTTCATGATCTGAGCCACAGTTCAGCTCCCGGTCTTGTTTTTGCTGACTGTATAGAGCTTCTCCATCTTTGGCTGCAAAGAACATAATCAACCTGATTTCGGTGTTGACCATCTGGTGATGTCCATGTGTAGAGTTTTCTCTTGTTTTGTTGGAAGAGGGTGTTTGCTATGACCAGTGCATTTTCTTGGCAAAACTCTATTAGTCTTTGCCCTGCTTCATTCCACATTCCAAGGCCAAATTTGCCTGTTACTCCAGGTGTTTCTTGACTTCCTACTTTTGCATTCCAGTCCCCTATAATGAAAAGGACATCTTTTTTGGGTGTTAGTTCTAAAAGATCTTGTAGGTCTTCATAAAACCGTTCAACTTCAGTTTCTTCAGCGTTACTGGTTGGGGCATAGACTTGGATAACCGTGATATTGAATGGTTTGCCTTGGAGACGAACAGAGATCATTCTGTCGTTTTTGAGATTGCATCCAAGTACTGCATTTCGGACTCTTCTGTTGTCCATGATGGCTACTCCATTTCTTCTGAGGGATTCCTGCCCACAGTAGTAGATGTAATGGTCGTCTGAGTTAAATTCACCCATTCCAGTCCATTTTAGTTCGCTGATTCCTAGAATGTCGACGTTTACTCTTGCCATCTGTTTGACCACTTCCAATTTGCCTTGATTCATGGACCTGACATTCCAGGTTCCTATGCAATATTGCTCTTTACAGCATCGGATCTTGCTTCTATCACCAGTCACATCCACAACTGGGTATTGTTTTTGCTTTGGCTCCATCCCTTCACTCTTTCTGGAGTTATTTCTCCACTGATCTCCAGTAGCATATTGGGCACCTAATGACCTGGGGAGTTCCTCTTTTGGTATCCTATCATTTTGCCCTTTCCTACTGTTCATGGGGTTCTCAAGGCAAGAATACTGAAGTGACTTGCCATTCCCTTTTCCAGTGGAGAAGATCCCCTAGCAAAGGAAATGACTACCCACTCCAGAATTCTGGCCTGAAGAATTCCATGGACAGAGGAGCCTAGTGGGCTGCAGTCCGTGGGGTCTCGAAGAGTTGGATATGACTAAACAATAACACACACATACATAACATGTATTTTTTTTCTTACGAGAACAGTGGGAACACTCCACAAAGAGAACTCAACTATTCCATCTCACTTCTTCATATGTACACATTGTACCAACACTTTCTGCCTTTGGCTTAGTAATTGAGTAAAGAGGGACTAAAAGAAAATGAATTGCACATCTTCCCTTTCCTTCGATGGCATTATTTTTTAGTGTAAGCAGTTGGCAAGTACAGGGAAGCAGTGTGAGTAAGAAAGGATATGACAGAGCTCCTTGGTTGGTTGGCTTTCTTAGCATGCAGCTGCCTTCTTCATTTTAATGACTTTGAAGCAAGTTTTGGTTCAAATGGGAAGAGAGGCATTTGGGGCTTAATTAATTGCAGAGATTTACCTTGCTCTTGCTTTGGTTCTCAATAAACTCCCAAACATCACTGAAGCACAAGAATCCTATACCTGTGCATGCTAAGTCACTTCAGTCACGTCTGACTCTTTCTGACCCTATGGACTGTAGCCCACCAGGCTTCTCTGTCCATGGGATTCTCCAGGCTAGAATACTGGAGTGGATTGCCACACCCTCAACCCAGGGATTGGACCTGAATCTCCTGTGTCTTCTTGCATTGGCAGGCAGGTTCTTTACCACTAGTGCCACCTGGGGCACTGGAAGTGCTGTATGCAAGTGGGGCAACTGGAAATGGTAGACGTGTATTGTGTGTCTCTCCTCTGTTTACTTATCAGACTTTACTAACGAAACACACGTTCAAAGAAAATTAAGAGTTTCAAAATGATGTCAGCAAAGCATTAAGTCAAGTGCAGGGCCCTTCTGGGCATGGGGTCCTGTTGACTGCAGACATTGCACACCATGAAACCTGCCCTGCTGCCAACCCATGGCCAGGTGAGGAAGAGGCCAGGAGAATTAAAGCACTTTTGTCCAGTCCTCCCACCTCCGGTAGGTGCCCCCATTGGTAGGCCCAAGCTAGGTGGCAAGGGAGCCAGGGACATAGCTAAAGAGGAGAGTCTCCTTAGCTAGAGACCAGGGGAGAGAAGCGTGGAGAATGGGTCTGGAGGGCAAACAGACTCCAGCACAGGCTATGTGTGTGTGTTAGTCCCTCAGTCGTGTCCGACTCTTTGCGATCCCCTGGACTCTAGCTTGCCAGATTCCTCTGTCCATGGGATTCTCTAGACAAGAATACTGCAGTGGGTTGCCAGTTCCTTCTCCAGGGGATCTTCTCAACCCAGAGGTCGAACCCAGGTCTCCCACATTGCAGGCAGATTTTTTTACCACCTGAGCCACCAGGGAAGCCCAGGCTGCTTGCTCTCAAATCCCTTTCCAGCAAACTTGGTTCCTTTTCAGTTCGGCTAAAACAATAAGGACCAGGCAGGCCCCAGGTGTGACTCCACATTTTTGTGGGCCCCGATTCTGATGCAATTTTGTGAGCCCTCTACAAAACAAACAAACAAATAAAGCAGAATCACAAATATAAATTTGGTACCAAGCTGGCTATTTACTTAGAATGAGAAATCACAGTCAAATCCTGGAGCTTAGGAAATTCAAGTCCCTTTCTTCTGAGGTCTCTAGGGAACTATACCTTCAGAGACATGCTTCTTGACTGCACCAGCTTCCCCTCCCCACCTGGAACCCTCTACAACTCCAAGCAACTCCCACCACTCTCAGGGGCCTGGGATGTGAGGAGTCCTGAGGTTTAAACGTTATTAGCTTATGGTAAATTTCTCTGTAGGCCCTGAACCTTAGAACATAGAAGTAAATGACTATAGAGTAGCAGGCAGGCTTCCCCCATGGCTCAGTGGGGAAAGAATCAGCCTGCAATGCAAAAGACACAGGAAACAGGGGTTCAATCCATGTGTTGGCAAGATCCCCTGGAGGAGGGCACAGCAACCTACTCCCATATTCTTGCCTGGAGAATCCCACGGACAGAGGAGCCTGGTGGGCTACAGTCCATGGGGTCTCAAAGAGTGAGTCATGACTGCAGCAAGCTTCTGCAAGCAGGTGAAAAGGGCAGGCCCTCGGGCTGTGATGTGACCCCTTCCCCACTGCACACAGCACGGGCAGCGGGCCCCTGTGTGGGGCTCCTCAGCTCTACTGCTGTTTCACTGTAGTTAGGAAATCCCATCGAGTCTTAGGTACATTATGTAGGGAACTGAGAAGGCAGTGGACAGCTGTGGCCGCTCCTCTGCATCCACGATGTCTCGTCTACCCTCTGCACTGTTCTCTGACCAGGTTGGAATAAGCCATAGGGAAAATGACCTTAAGGAACTCACTGTTCTCAATCACTTTCAAAGTCTTTTTTTTTTTTTTTTTTTAGTTGCTTCACACAGCATGTGAGATCTTAGTTCCCCAACCAGGGATCATGAAAGCTCGAGTCTTAACCACTGGACCACCAGGAAAGTCCCAGTCACCTTCAAGTTCTGACCAGATTTTGTCGCCCTGGCCTAAGCAACAGGTTCCTCTGTAGACATAAAATACTACTGGGCTTTCTTCATGATAGTGGAGGCAATTTAGATTCAGAAAAAAGAAGGAACAGGTCAGTTTGTTGGAAAGGCTGCCTTCAATGGGGCTGTGGGGCCAGGGCTTGGGGGAAGCCCATGGGAAGAGGGAAAGGGGTAGCTGAGGACAGAAGAAGGGGAATCATGGGCAAACGCAGGGAAATGGAAACATGCTCAAGAAAGATTTCAAATTTTGCTAAAACCCTGAGGTCAGTGAGCTATTCGCTTTTGATAAGTAAGGTTGTTATTGGTGTTCAGTTGCTAAGTTGTGTCCAACTCTTTGTGATCCCAGGGATCAAACCTGGGTCTCCTGCTCTGCAGGAGAATTCTTTACCATCTGAGCCACCAAGGAAGCTGCTGAGTTTGGGGAAGACTGCTAATATCTGAACTAAGAATATGTGCTTAACATGAGAGTATCTGGTCTAAATAAGATGGAAGAAGGTAGTGCTTAAGTGCTGGGTTCAAATTTTAATGTTTAATAGCTATGAGACTTTGATCAAGAAACTCATTCTTTTTTGTGCCTCAGTTTCTTCATAGGAAGCTCTTGTGTTGTGTGAGAATTAGAAAAGTTAATAGTTATAAACCACTTATAATAGGTGTTAGTAAATGTGAGATAATAGAAAATATACTGGTCTCTACCCCTAGTCCCTGGTACAGAGCTCCTAAAACCCTCTTAATTCCTAAGTGATAAGAGCTCTAGGAACATCTTTTGTTCTAGTATTTGCTCTTTGACCCTAGTTCCTGACACCAATCTCCTAAATCCTTTGGGATTTCCTGAGGGATAACAATATCTTTGTTCTAATAAGGTGACTCTTGGTGGACTCTCAAATGCAGGCTGGTCACCAAAAAAGACCAAGGCATAATTAGAAGTGTGGAGTTTTCAACCCACTTCCCATTCTATAGAGGAGGGAAATGGAGTTGAAGATCCATCCTGTCTACATGATGAAGCCTAAAAAAAATCCCCGAAGTATGGAGTTCTAGGAGCTTCTAGTGTAGGTTGTGGAATACATGGAGGTGCTGGGAGAGTGAGTGTGGAAGCTCTACACCCCTTCCCACGTTCTTTGCCCTTCAGATCTCTTCCATCTGGATGTTCAACAGTATCCTTTATCATGCCCTTTAATAAACTGGTCAATGTGTTTTTCCGAGTTCTGCCAGCTGTTCTAGCAAATACTCAAATCCAAAGGGGAGGAGTTCTTGAGAACTTTTGATTCGTAGCCAAGTTAGACGCAGGCTGTGGGTAACCTGAGGGCTTACTGTCAGGGGAAACACACTGACTAGAACTGCCCACCTGGCCAGGCACCACAGTAACGATTTGCATGAGTTATTTTATGACAGGAAGTCCTGGTAAGGAACACAGAACTGACAAGCCACCCCCAACCGGAAGAATTTGGGAAAGGTCAAAAGGAGATGCCACGTCTTCTACCACCTCCCACAGTCCTTGACGGAATCCATCTTGCCTGAGCATTGCCTGCACCACAGAAGGACCCTGAGTCAGAACGATTGGCCAGAGACAGCCAGAAACTAACCCCGTTGCCGTAAAACCCACGAGCCACATGGCAGAGTTCTGGGTGCTCGTGCCCTGCTCCTCTCCGTCTGAGCACTCCTTTCCAGTGAAGTCTCTCGCTTCGTCAGCATGTGTCTCCTCACACAACTCACTTCCAAGTGTTACACAAGAGAGTACTCTCGGGCCCTGGAAGGGCTCCCCCTTCCTGCAACAATACCACTTGCCAGTGGCGTCTGAAGTGGTGGAGGGCAGGGGCAGTCTTGTAGCACTGAGCCCTAACACGTGGGGTCTGGTTCTATCTCCAAGTAAATGGTGTCGGAATTGAGTTAAATTGTAGGACGTGACGCTGGTGTCGCAGGACTGCATATTGTGGGGAAAACACCCACACATCTGGTGTCAGAAGTGTGTTGAGTGTGGTAGTAGTAGTGTGAGAGGAAAAGAGATACACAGGGGCAGTTTCAGTTTTCTCTACACAATTAGGACCTGGCAAAAGGGAGACATTATTATTATGAAATGACTCCAAATACAGCATTTAGATACAACGTTTGAAGCTGTAACATTTCAGCAACCAATGAAGAATAAGATCCATTCATTTTCACTACGTATAATTTTGTAAAAATTATGATTTTAAGTGAATGGATTTTTCCATGTTTAATCTGTGAAATACTGTGAAGTTTTCATTTACAAAACACAATCACTTCAGAATTTTTCTTACCAAAAAGCAGAGGTACAGTTTACCATATTTTGCCTTACAGATAAATTGTCCTACTCCACAATCCCCAGACATTGAGGAAAGATTTTGTTTTCTCTTTAACCTTGGTTCTTTTACACACTAACAGGAGGAGATGAGATGGAATACCAGATCCCACTGGGCAAATAGCTAGGAGGGGCTCTTTTCTCATTAAAGGCAACTTCAGATTAGAATCAAGTTTGAATAAAATAAACAGTGTAGAAAAAGTTAGGGCAGCTTGATCATCAGTCTTTCTTGCTTCTAGAGGTCCAGCTGAAATAAAACTGTATGAGCCAGACTTTCTGGATTCCTGTTGTTGACTTAAAAAATATTCACAACCTTGAAGTTGAGAGTTATGCTTTATTTGGTGGGAACTTTTAGGACTTCAAGACCAAGAGACAGCATCTCAAGTAACCCTGGTAGAACTGCTCCAATATTGGGCAGGGGGATGGGGTAGGGAGCCAGGTTATATAGACATTTTTACCAAAAAGGTCAGGTAGCCTGATCATCCAAAGATTATTGTTAATTAAAGAAAAGCAGATAATCCAAGTTAAGGAATTTACTGCTGTTCTATGTTTGGGAAGATACAAGAGTCCAGGCTCCCTGAAATCATTCCTTTGGTATGCAGCTCAGCTGTCTGGGGCCAATATCACGTGTTTCCACATCCTGAGTTTCCTCAGGGCTCAGCATATAGGGAGTGGCTGCTGTCTGATGGCTCCCGGAGGGCAGGTATTCTTTCCATCCTGAGTTCCCTCAGGGCTCACCAGCTCACCACTGTGGTGGCTGCAATTGCTGATGACTGTGACATCTTTGTTTACTGATATGACAGGAACGTTCCATTTCTCACTATGTATATCCAAGCAAGACCATCACATAACCTCTCTGACTTCCTCATCCTCATCCACGGAAGAATCACGTGGGAAGTGCTGCCCAGCACCATTCCTAAGGTTCTTGTGAGGATTTTTTTTTTTAATGTTATTGTTAAAAAAAAAAAAAAATCCTGAAAAACAAAAGCACTCTACCAATGCAAAAAGAATTTCCTCAAATGACTTTCTTCTTACCCACTTTCTTTTTTGCACGTCATTCAACAGCAGGTAGGCTAGCTTATCTGCTAGAAGCAACAGCCCTGACTTAAACTGATTCACATCTTTGGAGTGCTCTTACCAGTATCTGTAAGGAAAAAAAAAATCATACTTGATTAACCAGCTAGTGTTCTCTAGTGTTCGTTATAAATAAATGGTGCCTGGTCAATAACAGGTACTCAATAAATATTTGTTGAATGAATTTGGAAGTTCTATAATTTAAAACATTTGACACAATTCTACTTCTAAGGCTACTAAAAGTCAAAATAATAGTTAAAACAACTCAATTACTAAGGAAACATAACTTTCTTCTAGAAAGTTGAACAATAACAAGAACCAGAGGCCCATGGGAAATGCTTTTCTCTTGGCAGACTCAGCCATGGTGGTGACTGGCATGAATGCATAACATCAACACTATTTAGCATTTCTATTAAAAAAAAAGAGTTCACGGTAAAAGTGAAAAATTGAAGATGGTATTAAACTCTTAATCAAGTCATAGTACCGCATAATGTTGGCCAAAAATTTTAAAAAATTGCATGTTGGTTTCATAAACTCTGAGTAAAGAAGGACATTTTCGATGTGAACAGTGAACCCCCGCGGGGAACGAGAAGGGAGAAAAGGGTTTAAAGCATCATTATAGATTCAAGATATTGGCAACTGTTGTCTGTAATTCATAGAGAAGGCTGAGAAAGTGAAAAAGGGATTTTTTGTGTGTGTTTTGTTTGTTTCTTTTTTTTTTTTTAACATTATGTTAGCAGAGACCATCTTTTACCATCTGTCTTTCTTCAACATTTATCTCAACATTTTGTAACTATTTGTTAGCGTTTTTTTCTTTCTTTAAACAGTTTAACTGAGATACAGTTCTCACATACCATGTAATTCACCCAAGTAGAGTATACAATTCAAGTTTTTTTAGTATATTCACAAGATTAATTCCAGAACGTTTTCATCACCCCTGAAAGAAGTCCTTGCCTACTAGCAGTTCCCCCTCATTTCCCATCCTTCTCCTAGGAGAACCATTAGTTCACTCTGTTTACGTCTGTAAATTTCCCTGTTCTGGACATTTCCCACAAGGGAGTCATATAATACGTGGTCTTCTGTGACTCGCTTCCTTCACTTACATGCTGGTTTCACGGTTCATTTTATTGCAGCATGCGTCTGGGTTTCACTTCTCTTTGTTGCTGAGTAATATTCCAACCTGTGGCTATACCACATTTTATTAATTCTTTCATCAAGCAATGGACATTTGGGTGGGCTTTCATTTCAGGGCTCTTTTGAATAATGCTGCTATGAAGATTCCTGAGCAAGTCCTTGTGTGGACATACATGGCCCTTTCTCCTGAGTGTATATCTTTCGGGGAGAGGGTGCTATGCTGGGTCTTGTTGCAGCATGTGAGAGGTTGCAGCACCACCTTTTGTGTGTGTGTGAGGGGGATCTAGTTTCTTGAACAGGGGTCAAACCCAGGCCCCCGCACTGGGAGCATGAGTCTTAGCCACGGGACCACCAGGGAAGTCCCATCTTAAATACATATCTAGGAGTGGAATGGCTGGGCCAAACAGTAGCACTTGCAACCTTTTAAATAAACTTTTAAAAACTTAAGATATAATTCACATACCATAAAACCCACCATTTTAAAGTGTGCACTTTACTGGGTTTTAGTATCCACACAAGGCTATGCAACCATCATCAACATCTAATTCTAGAAGAATTTCATTACCTCAAATAGAAACCCTGTACCTTTTACCCTTGAATTACGGTTGGATCAGCAAGCCTACAAGGCTCTGCTCTTTCTTTTGCCTTGGGAAAATGATTTAAAACACATTGTCATTTTTATTAAAATTGAAATTTCAAGTGGCTATTTGAGAAATAAGCATATTGACTTTCTAAAATAATGGATTTACTGAGATGTAACTCACATACCATAAAATTCACCCGTTTAAAAGTGTACAATTTAGTGGCTTCTAGTACTTGCACAAAATTGTGCAATCATTACCACTGACTAATTCCAGAACATTTTCATCATGCCCAAAGAAATCTCTACCCTTTAGCAGTCACTCCCCATTCTCCCCTCCCCCTAGCTTCTGGCAACCACTAATTTACTCTGTCTCTGTAGATTTTCCTATTCTGGACTATGGTCAACTTTTTGAAGTGTGAAAAAGAATTCTTTACACTTGCATAAAACGTTTGGCTACGCACCATGTACAGTCACACATGCACACTCCCCCCCACACACACTTATTGTTTTTTGTCATTACTGGCATTTTTATATCTCCGTGACACTTGTTGTACTCGCAGATGAGTTTGGTACCTGATAAAATACCCAAGTGGGGAAAATAAGACATCTTTTTTGGTATGTTATGATAAATCATATGATAAATTATTGGTATCCTCAACAGAGAGGTTTACTTATCTCCCGAGTGATCATATAATTACAGACTAAAATAACTTGAAAAAAATTTATTTTGACCTCGCTACACAGCTTATGAAGTCTTAGTTCTCTGACTGGGGATTGAACTCACACTTTCTGTACTGGAAGTGCGAGTCTTAACTACTGGACCATCAGGGAAGTCTCTAAAACAAGATAATTTTTAATCAAAATTTCTCTTCCAAAAAAGTTGAATTATGTTTTATAGGTGGAAATTTTTAGGACTTAAGCACGGGAGGCAGAATTTCAATTAACCCTGAGAGAACTGCTCTGAGGAGGTGAGGGGAGGAGACAGGTTATACAGAAGTTTTGAAGCAAAGGGCAGCTAGTCTAAACATCAGATATCTCAAGTTAAGGAATTTAGCACTTTTCTATGTATGGAAAGGTACATACATACAAAGGGCTCACTGAAATAATTCCTTTGGTATGCAGCTCCGCTGTCTGGGGGCAGTATTCCATGTTTCCACATCTCGAGTTTCCTCAGGGCTCAGCATGGGGAGTGGCTGCAGTCTGATGGCTGCCAGCGGGCAGGTATTCCTTCCTTCCTGAGTGCTCTCAGGGCTCACCAGCTCAAAGTGGAGGGCTGTAATCACCCTTGTTTACTGATATGGCAGGAAATATTCCATTTCTCAACACTATCAGTTCAGTTCAGTTGCTCAGTTGTGTCCGATCTTTGAGACCCCATGAATCACAGCATGCCAGGTCTCTCCGTCTATCACCAACTCCTGGAGTTCACTCAAACTCATGTCCATCGAGTCGGTGATGCCATCCAACCATCTCATCCTCTGTCGTCCCCTTCTTCTCCTGCCCCCAGTCCCTCCCAGCATCAGGGTCTTTTCCAATGAGTCAACTCTTCGCATGAGGTGGCCAAAGTATTGGAGTTTTGGCTTCAGCATCAGTCCTTCCAATAAATACCCAGGACTGATCTTCTTTAGAATGGACTGGTTGGATCTCCTTGCAGTTCAAGGGACTCTCAAGAGTCTTCTCTAACACCACAGTTCAAAAGCATCAGTTCTCTATGCTGTCTATATTGGTCATAGCTTTTCTTCCAAGGAGTAACCATCTTTTATTTCATGGCTGCAGTCACCATCTGCAGTGATTTTGGAGCCCAGAAAAATAAAGTCAGCCACTGTTTCCACTGTTTCCCCATCTATTTCCCATGAAGTGATGGGACCAGATGCCATGATCTTCATTTTCTGAATGTTGAGCTTTAAGCCAATTTTTTCACTCTCCTCTTTCACTTTCATCAAGAGGCTCTTTAGTTCTTCTTCACTTTCTGCCATAAGGGTGGTGTCATCTGCATATCTGAGGTTATTGATATTTCTCCCAGCAATCTTGATTCCAGCTTGTGCTTCATTCAGCCCAGCATTTCTCATGATGTACTCTGCATATAAGTTAAATAAGCAGGGTGACAATATACAGCCTTGACATACTCCTTCTCCTATTTGGAACCAGTCTGTTGTTCCATGTTCAGTTCTAACTGTTGCTTTCTGACCTGCATACAGATTTCTCAAGAGGCAGGTCAGGTAGTGTGGTGTTCCCATCTCTTTCAGAATTTCCCAGTTTGTGGTGACCCACACATCAAAGGCCTTGGAATAGTCAATAAAGCAGAAATAGATGATTTTCTGGAACTCTCTTGCTTTTTCAATGATCCAACGAATGTTTGCAATTTGATCTCTGGTTCCTCTGCCTTTTCTAAATTCAGCCAGAACATCTGGAAGTTCATGGTTCATGTATTGCTAAAGCCTGGCTTAGAGAATTTTGAGCATTATTTTACTAGCATGTGAGATGGGTGCAATTGTGCAGTAGTTTGAACATTCTTTGCCATTTCCTTTCTTTGGAATTAGAATGAAAACTGACTTTTTCCAGTCCTGTGGCCACTGCTGAATTTTCCAAACTTGCTGGCATATTGAGTGCAGCACTTTCACAGCATCATCTTTTGGGATTTGAAATAGCTCAACTGGAATTCCATCACCTCCACTAGCTTTGTTCATAGTGCTGTTTCCTAAGGCCCACTTGACTTCACATTCTAGGATGTCTGGTTGTAGGTGAGTGATCACACCATTGTGATCATCTGGGTCGTGAAGATCTTTTTTGTACAGTTCTTCTGTGTATTCTCGCCACCTCTTCTTAATATCTTCTGCTTCTGGTAGGTCCATACCATTTCTCTCCTTTATTGAGCCCATCTTTGCATGAGATGTTCCCTTGGTATCTCTAATTTTCTTGAAGAGATCTCTAGTCTTTCCCATTCTATTGTTTTCTGCTATTTCTTTGCACTGATCACTGAGGAACACTTTCTTATCTCTCCTTGCTATTCTTTGGAACTCTGCATTCAAATGGGTATATCTTTCCTTTTCTCCTTTGCTTTTCACTTCTCTTCTTTCACAGTTATTCATAAGGCCTCCTCAGACGACCATTTTGCTTTTTTACATTTCTTTTTCTTGGGGATGATCTTGATCCCTGTCTCCTGTACAATGTCACAAACTTCTGTCCATAGTTGATCAGGTACTCTGTCTATCATATCTAATCCCTGAGATCTATTTTTCACTTCCACTGTATAGTCATAAGGAATTTGATTCAGGTCATACCTGAATGGTCTAGTCATTTTCCCTACTTTCTTCAATTTAAGACTGAATTTGGCAATAAGGAGTTCATGATCTGAGCCATAGTCAGGTCCTGGTCTTGTTTTTGCTGACTGTATAGAGCTTCTCCATCTTTGGCTGCAAAGAATATAATCAATCTGATTTTGGTGTTGACCATCTGGTGATGTCCATGTGTAGAGTCTTCTCTTGTGTTGTTGGAAGAAGGTGTTTGCTATGACCAGTGCATTCTCTTGGCAAAACTCCATTAGCCTTTGCCTTGCTTCATTCTGTACTGCAAGGCCAAATTTGCCTGTGACTCCAGGTGTTTCTTGATTTCCTACTTTTGCATTCCAGTCCTTATAAAGAAAAGGATATCTTTTTCGGGTGTTAGTTCTAAAAGGTCTTGTAGGTCTTCATAGAACTGTCCAACTTCAGCTTCTTCAGCGTTATTGGTCAGGGCATAGACTTGGATTACCATTATATTGAATGGTTTGCCTTGGAAACAAACAGAGATCATTCTGTCATTTCTGAGATCACATCTAAGTATTGCATTTTGGACTCTTTTGTTGACTATTATGGCTACTCCATTTCTTCTAAGGGATTCTTGTCCATGGTAGTAGGTATGATGGTCATCTGAGTTAAATTCACCCATTCTGATCCATTTTAGTTCGCTGATTCCTAAAATGTCGGCGTTCACTCTTGCCATCTCCTGTTTGACTACTTCCAACTTGCCTTGATTCATGGACCTAACATTCCAAGTTCCTATGCAATATTGCTCTTTACAGCATTGGACCTTGCTTCCATCACCAGTCCCATCCACAGCTGGTGTTGTTTTTGCTTTGTCTCCATCTCTTCTTTCTTTCTGGAGCTATAGCTCCACTGATCTCCAGTAGCATGTTGGGCACCTATCGACCTGGGGAGTTCATCTTTCGGTGTCCTATCTTTCTGCCTTTTCATACTGTTCATGGGGTTCTCAAGGCAAGAATACTGATGTGGTTTGCCATTCCCTGCTCCAATTCCTTTTTATAGGAGGAACACCAGTCACCATAGAGAGGGGGTAACCTAAGATCATATTTTAAAATGTTCATATTGGCCAAATTGCTTGACTTCATGGCTACTCTCAGTGCTGCCAAAAAAAAAGTGAGGGGGTAAATTTAATTCACAGTTGTATTTGAAGATCAACTTTAAAAGTGCACCGTATATAAAATATAGTGCAAATATATAAAATTCAGAAACATTTATTATAATTGAAATTTTAAAATATTTTATTAAATATGTCTCTTTTCACTTTCTGTATCTGTAACATCTAGCTCTTGGAATTAGTTTAAAAATACTACTACCATATTTAAAAGTATTGCATCACTATTGTATTAAGCTGCCCTCTGGTGGCTTTTAATTTTGTAAATATCTTGAACTACCTTAGTATCTGATGTGAAATATCTTTAAGGTATTCTGGTTTATTCAATACCGTATTAATTCATATTACCTAAATGTACTTATTTGGCAAGGGCTTTGAAATATTTATTCATTTAAGAAGAATGGACACTGCCTAGTGTCCAGAAAAGGTGAAAACAATAAGAGAATTCATGAACCTAAGGTTGTACATCCTGTCTAACAAATCATCAGTTATTACCATTGTTTCTCTTATTATCACGACAATACAGGAATGGCTGATATGAGCCTTAACCATAAAATGCAGAATATAACAATTGAAACCGCATAAAAACTAGAATACATTTCTTAAGTAATGGTCCCTAATACATGCTAAAGGCTCTCATAGCACACAATAATAAAATATTCTCATTAATGAATTGGCTACCTTTGTCACTGCTTCATATAATTTTATAGAGTTGTTTTTTAACTTCCGGCCCAAGATAAACAGTATGTACCTGTTGAAAACATACTTCTAGTCAAACCAGTCTCTTGTCTTTTGATAATAAAAAGGAAATAATCACTTTTGTTTTATTTTGTTGAACTTTCTCTAGTATAATGACTGTAATGTACAAAATGACTGTGATTACAAAAATGATACATTTTAACTGTAAGAGTTTAAAAGGTGGAGTACTATTCAAATTTTCTTATTATTCTTTTTAGAAAAATGCAAGTTCTATTTGGACACATTAAATTATATGTCTTACACGTACACTCTTCCGTTGAGGGAAAGGAGATCCTCATTACCTAAGATTTACATTAAACATTTTTAAGTTCAAATATTTAGTTAAGTATTTGAGTACCTTCCGTGTACCTCATGCTGTGTAGTCTGCACTCTAGAAAAGATGGCCATTCTAGAAAAGAAGCTCCAAATACATTTTAAGCGGTTGCAACATCATGAGAATTAGCACTTGAGAGGAAAAGTGTTCCAATGGTTCAGGAAAGAATTAAGAGCTACATTAGCTGCAGGGGGGGAATGAAAGCCTCATAGAGGAAATGGCATTTGAATTGGGCTGTGATAGATTGATGGGATTTTGGTGGCAGAGAATCAAATGTCGAAAACATTTCAGATCAGAAAATAAAGAAGAACAAAAAGATGTAAGTGGATCGCATGTTGGTGAAAAGCACTAAGGGAACTGAGCTGAAAATCAGTCATCTTCTAGAACAAATATACAAGGTGTTGTAGTAGAAACAGAAATACATGTGCGGCTATGTTTTGCAAAATTCAGAAGATTCAAATGTTATTGTTGTTTAGTTGCTAAGTCGTGTCCAACTCTTCTGTGACCCCATGGACTGTAGCCCATCAGGCTCCTCTCTGTCCATAGGGTTTCCCAGGCAAGAATACTCGAGTGGGTTGCGAGTTCCTTCTCCAGGGGATCTTCTCGACCCCATGGATCGACCCTGTGCCTTCTATGTCTTCCTGCATTGGCTTGAAGATTCTTTACCTCTGAGCTACCAGGAAGCCCAAATCAACAATAGTTTTACCTACTTAGATAACATATGAACTGTTATTCATCAGCAACATTGAGTAATTGACCATTGTTAGTAGAATCAGTAGGATCTATGAATCAATGGTTATGACAGAGACTAAATGCAATTATTATATTATTTTAAACTGCTCAAGTTTTTAAGGATTGAGATACCATTTAAACAGTGAGAAACGCACAGATCTTATGTGTATAGTCCTGTCAGTTTTAACAAAATTCCCAACAGGCTTCAGTTCTGCCACCTGCACTCATCCACACTTTTATCAAGATAAAGAATGTCCTAACACAGCAGAAATTCTCTCAGCTCATTTCCGGTTATGCCCATCACCTTTACCCCCAAGCAACAGCTATTCTGATTTCTGCAACCACAGATTAGTTTTGCCTGTTCTTGAACTTCATACTAAATCATATAATATGTACTCTTTTTCAATCTGGGTTCTTTTACTCAAGCACAATGTATGTGAGACTCATCCCTGTGGTTGTATTACTGTAAGAATACATCACAGATTATCTCTTGTCCTGTTTGTGGATACCTGGATTGGTTCCAAGTGAAGGCCACCGGGAATGAAGCTGCTATGAACATTCATGTGTAGGTTTTTGTGTAATCGTCTTTTCATCTCTCCAGGATATGTATTTAGGAGTGGGACTGCTGACTTGTATGGTAAGTGTGTATCTTTTAAAAAACATCACGTATTGGCTTATTTGGCTGTGCTGGGTCTCCGTTGGTGTGAGCGCTTCCCTCTAGCTATGGTGAGCAGGCCTTACCCTCTCGTTGTGGCATTCAGGTTCTCATTGTGGTGGCCTCTCTTGTTGTGCAGCATCAGCTCTAGAGTGTTTGGGCTTTAGTAGTTGTGGCTTCTGGGCTTTAGAGCACAGACTCAGTAGTTGGGGCACACGCCCCTGAAGCACATGGGGTCTTCCCTGATCAGGAATTGAACCTGTGTCTCCTGCATTTGCAGAAGGATTCTTTACCACTGAGCCACCAGGGAAGCCCCGTAAATATATGTTTAACTTTATAGGAAACTGCCAAACAATTTCCCAGAATGGTTATATCATTTTCTACTTCTACTTGCAAAACATGAAGAGTTTGGAGTTTTTCTTTTAAGCCATCCTCGTGGGTGTGCATCATACCATTGTGGTTTAAAACTGTATTTTTATAAGACCTTAAAGATGTTGAGCATTTTTCAAGTGCCTATCAGCCATTTATGTATCATTTTTTGTGAAATGACTGTTCAAACTTTTTTGCCTAATTTTAAGATTAGATTTTGTATATTATTAAATTGTAGGGTTTTTTTTTAGGGGGGGGTGCAAATGTTTCGTCAGACACATGTGCTGTAAACATATTCTCCCAGTCTGTGGTTTATCTATTCATTCTATTAACACTGTCTTTTGAAAGCTAAAACTTTGATGAAGTCCAATTTAAAGTGGTTTTTTTTTTCCTTTTGTGGTCAGTGTTTTCTGTTTTCCTCAGGAAATCTTTGCCTTCCACAGTACTGCAAAGATATTGTCCTATGATCTCTTCTAGAATCTTTATTGTTTTAGAATTTATGTTAGGGCTATAATCCATGTTGAATTAATTTTTGTGTATGGGATGAGGTATGAATTGAATTCCATTTTTTTCCACATGAATATCTAGTTGTTTCAGGACTGTCTGATGAAATTACTTTATTCAAGATTAACTTCACTGAAATTACATCAAGAAACAGGAAAATTTTAAATGATTCCTGAAAAAAGGGAAATTAAGAGTAAAAAGGGCACTTGACTCATACTTAAGTCATTCTTTGAACTCATATGACAAACATGCACAAATGACCACTAATTTTTTTTAAGGCTTTTTGATGTGGACCATTTTTAAGTTCTTTATTGAATTTGTTACAATATTGTTTCTGTTTTATATTTTGGTTTTTGGCCTGGAGGCATGTGGGAGCTTAGCTCCCTGACCAGGGATCAAACCCATTCCCCTTGCATTCAATGATGAAGTCATCATCATCCACTGAGCTGTCAGGGAAGTTTCAATATTAAAAAAACAACAACAAAAAAAAAAACAGCCACACATTTGCATTTGTGACAGTTAGCTCTATTCCTCTGAATGAACAAACAAAGCTATTTTATATGGAAAGTATGCTCTATCTGCAGCAGAATCCTGACTTATTTGAAAACTTGCAACATCTTTCTATTTCACTAAGTGCTTGTGAAGCTAGTTAAATATTTTGGAGGCAGGGGTGGGCTTAAGTGTATCTTTTGACTCTGCAAAAATAAAGCTCAAATCTCTTTTAAATTGGAGTTTTAAGGATCTCTAGGAACTAGGCTGCATGATGGCACACAGTGGACTGGGACAGGCTTTCCATCAGGACAAGAGAGCAAAACTAGGTTTTTCTCTGTCATTGGCCCTCAGATGAGATGGGGGTTTATTTTCTGGGTTGGCAGTACTTTGGAGGAGGCACAAACATGGGGTAGAAGGCAGGGGTTAAGGGGCGGGGTGGGGGTAGGTGAGCAGCATTTTAGCAACATGAAGACTTCCCCAATGGCTCAGCGGGTAAAGAATTTGCCTAAAATACAGGAGACACAGGAAACCTGGGTTCAATCCCTGGGTTGGGAAGATCCTCTGGAGGAGGAAATAGCAACTCACTGCAGTATTCTTGCCTGGAAAATCCCATGGCCAGAGGAGCCTGATGGGCTAGAGTCCAAAGGGTCGCAAAGAGTCGGACACAACGGAGAAACTATGCACAGTAATGAAATCAAAGGTCAGACTCCTTGAGAAAGGTTTAGCTGTGAGCCCCAGAAGTACCCTTTTCCAGTGGTTAGTTTTCTGCCTGTGTTTCCATTCCATAGACTCGTAAGTTCTTGGTAAAGTTATAGCTACATATTATTTGCTGCTGCTGCTGCTGCTAAGTCGCTTCAGTCGTGTTTGACTCCGTGCAACCCCATAGACGGCAGCCCACCAGGCTCCCCCATCCCTGGGATCCTCCAGGCAAGAACACTGGAGTGGGTTGCCATTTCCTTCTCCAATGCAGGAAAGTGCAAAGTGAAAGTGAAGTCGCTCAGTCGTGTCCGACTCCTAGGGACCCCACGGACTGCAGCCCACCAGGCTCCTCCATCCATGGAATTTTCCAGGCAAGAGTACTGGAGTGGGTTGTCACTGCCTTGGGAAGTTCAAAAGGGAGGAGTGTCTCAGCTTGGAATGAAACTGAAACGGGCAGCAGGCAGCAATCTCAAGAAAGGTAATCTGTGAAAAGTTTGAAGAATAAACTGAAAAGCTTTGCTAGCAGAATATAAACCATAGACAATAATACAAAGTGTTTGGTTTAGAGGTAACATATTCCATCTCTTGTGAGGTATCATGTATCTATTGTGAGGAATCATGTATCTATTGTGAGGATTTCTGTGTTTTCAGGAAGAAAATTTAGATCTAGAGAAGAATTAATTAATGAAGCAAAGAGTAGTTTCACACATGATTTGACTCTTTTTTAAAAAAGCAGCTTGAAACGCAAAAGCTAAATGAAGGTATGAGAATAATTCTACAGCACAAAAGTATTCACAGGGCAACCTTGGAACTGTCTGATTTACACAAAATCATGTAAGTGAGTGCTTCTCAAACTTTAATGTTCATTCTGAAATTAATATATGTCAACTATACCTTGGTAAATTAAAAAAAACTTTAATGTTCATACAAATAATCTGAAGATGGTGTTAAAGTGTGGATTCTGACTCAATCAAACTGGTATGGGACCTAAGAGTCTGTATTTTTTTAAGTATCTGTTACATTTTTAGCAGCATCAGGTCTTAGCTGTGGCACATAGGGTCTTCATTGTCCCTCGGCATGTGGGATCTGAGTTCCATGACCAGGGATAGAATCTGTGTCTCCTGCATTGGAAGGTGATTCTCAACCAGTGGACCACCAGGAAAGCCTGTGAGACTTTTTTAAAGTACTGTTTCTTGGGCCCACACCAGACCAATTGAGTCAGAAATTCTGGGGCTGAAATCTTAATCCTCAAACATTCCTTCTTCACTTGCCTTAGGCTATGGAGACCAGCAGAAGTAGAAATAGAATGTTGGGTTCAGTTCAGTCACTCAGTCCTATACAACTCTTTGTGACCCCATGGACTGCAGCACGCCAGGCCTCCTCATCCATCACCAACTCCAGAGCCTACTCAAACTCATGTCCATGGAGTCAGTGATGCCATCCAGCCATCTCATCCTCTGTCATCCCCTTCTCCTGCCCTCAATCTTTCTCAGCATCAGGGTCTTTTCCAATGAGTCAGCTCTTCGCATGAGGTAGCCAAAGTATTGGAGTTTCAGCTGCAACATCAGCCCTTCCAATGAACATCCAGGAGTGATCTACTTTAGGACGGACTGGTTGGATCTCCTTGAAGTCCAGGGGACTCTCAAGAGTCTTTTCCAACACCACAGTTCAAAAGCATCAATTCCTCAGTGCTCAGCTTTCTTTATAGTCCAACTCTCGCATCCATACATGACCACTGGAAAAACCATAGCCTGGACTAGATGGACCTTTGTTGGCAAAGTAATGTCTCTGCTTTTCAGTATGCTGTCATAGTTTTTCTTCCAAGGAGTAAGCATCTTTTATGGCTCCAGTCACCATCTGCAGTGATTTTGGAGCCCAGAAAAATAGTCAGCCACTGTTTCCCCATCTATTTGCCATGAAGTGATGGGACTGGATGCCATGATCTTAGTTTTCTGAATGTTGAGCTTTAAGCCAACTTTTTCACTCTCTCTTTCACTTTCATCAAGAGGCTCTTTAGCTCTTCTCCTCTTTCTGCCATAAGTGTGGTGTCATCTGTATGCTGCTGCTACTGCTAAGTCGCCTCAGTCGTGTCTGACTCTGTGTGACCCCAGAGACGGCAGCCCACCAGGCTCCCCTGTCCCTGGGATTCTCTAGGCAAGAACACTGGAGTGGGTTGCCATTTCTTTCTCCAATTTTCTTCTTCATCTCTATACCTGAGGTTATTGATATTTCTCCTGGCAATCTTGATTCCAACTTGTGCTTCATCCAGCCCAGTATTTCTCGTGATGTACTCTGCATATAAATTAAATAAGCATGGTGACAATATACAGCCTTGACGTATTCCTTTTCCTATTTGGAACCAGTCTGTTGTTCCATGTTCAGTTCTAACTGTTGGTTCTCTATTGCAATTTCCCAGAATGTGTTTTTCTCAGATCCCACACTGGGACTTGGAATGTTTTACCTCCATAAACATCTTTCCTATGAACAAAACAGTATCTTCCTTTAAAGAGTTTAGAGGTCAGCTGGGAAATCGGTCCTCAATTATAAATACAGAGCAATAAGAGGCATGATATGAGGTGTACTATGTGTTTTAGGAACCCATAGCAGAGGAATCTAAAGGTCAAGAAAGATCTTCCCAGACAGGGAACATTTAAGAGGAGTCCATGTGGATGAATAGGAGTTTTTCAGAACAGGAGGGGTGGAAGGTTTCCCAGGGAAATACAACAATGTGTCCAAAACCGCCCAAACAAGAGAGATTATGGTGAGTTCAGAAAACTGAATGAAGCTCAGAATGACTGGAGTGTGTGGTAACACAGGAGATGGGCAGTGAGGTTGTCAGGGACCAGGGCTTTATAAATAGGGTGACCTCTTATGTCATTTTCTCAGACAGTCTCAGAATACACACTTATTCCTTCATAATTATTAACAGCACTTCCTTTCACTCTCCAAAGTGTCCTGTTTGGACAATAAATTAAATGGCCATACTTCCTACAGGCAAAACTTTGACTTTTTCCAAATGGGAAGAGATTGATGATTATTTTTGAGACTGATGAATTTTAAGCAGAGAATTGACATTGTTGAAGAGTTTTGAAACAATCCTTTAAGACTTCGGAGAGAATAACGAATTGAAGACCAGTTAGAAGGCTGTTACAGGTACAGGTGAGAGACAGTGGTGTCCTAGAGTTGTAGCATTGTGCATGGAGGAAAGTAGACAGAACTATGAACTATTAAGAAAAGAGAAACAATTTGGTACATGAACAGATGGAAGTCAATTCAACAGCTCTTCTGGCTTGAGCTAGTATTACTCTGGTAGCACATCACTTGCTATGACAGAAAAGGAAGAAGGAAGGAAAACATTTTTGAGAGAACTGAAGTGTACTGAATGATTAAGAAATGTCAAGTAAGATGAGGTCTGAACATTCCCACTACATTCATTAGCCACACTGTGAGAGAAGTTTTTCTATTTTCTTGGAGCTAATGACTACATAGCAATAGAATGAATAGGAGGTAAATGGAATGAAAGAGAAGAGAAGGGAATGAAGGGAAGAGAAATTGAGTGGAGATAATCAAGAGGTTTGGTTCTGAAGAGGAGGGGAGGAATGTAGCTGTAGCTGGGAGGGAAATTGGAATTGAAGGTTTCTTTTTTTTTAGATCATTTTTCCATTGGTAATTGCTTGTTAGAAGGTAGACAGAGAAGATTTGAAGATGCGGAAAAAGAGAAGCAAGTAAGAGGGATTCAGAGCACAGATGAAGGTTGATTAGTTATCTATTGCTGCATAACTTATCCCTAAATTTAGCAGCATAAGACAATAAATATTTACTATCTCCCAATTCCTGTGTGTCAGAAACCAGGGCACGTCTGGGGCTCAAGGTCTCTTATGAAGTTGCTGTCAGGCTACTTGCTTGGTCTGTGGGTCTCGTCAGATGACTCAGCAGTGGCAGGGGGAGGAGGGAAGAGGATCTGCTTCTGTACTTATGTATTATCTTCAGCATTCAGTTCCTCAGAGGCTGCTGAGTTACGAGCCTCGGTTCCTTATTACCTGTCAGCCAGAGGCCTTCCTTGGCCCCTGAACCTCTCCAGAGGGCACCTCGCAATATCGCAGCTGACTTTCTCCAGGGTCAGTGAGAGAGGAAGAGAGAGCTAGAGAGTACCCAAGACAGAAGTCATAATGCTTGTATTAATCTCGCCATAGAAGAGACAGTCTATGGCTTTGACTGTCTTCTATTTTAGGGAAGAGGTTGCCTATGTCGGACCGTCATGTGAGGGGGAGGGGTTTACAGAGCATGACTGTGGCCGTGTGCAAGCATTCTCAGTTGCTCAGTCATGTCCAACTCTCTTGCGACTGCATGGACTGTAGCTAGCCAGGCTCCTCTGTCCATGGGATTCTCCAGGCAAGAATACTGGATTGGGTTGCCATTTCCTCCTCCAGGGGATCTTCCCCACCCAGAGATTGGAACCCGCATCTCCTGTGTCTCCTGCATTGGCAGGTGGATTCTTTACCCCTGAGCCTCCGGGGAAGCTGATGAATATCGCTAAGTAGGAGTCACTGGAGCCAGTTTACAGACTGCTGGTCACAGAGTAATAGGTTAGTTTAGTCACTAAGTCATGTCTGACTTTTTGCAACCTCATGGACTGTAGCCTACCAGGCTCCTCTATCCATGGGATTTTCCAGGCAAGAGTACTGGAGTGGGGTGCCATTTCCTTCTCCAGAGGATCTTTCCAACCCAGGGATCGAACCTGGGTCTCCCACATTGTAAGCAGATACTTTACCATCTGAGCCACCAGGGAAGTCCTACAGAGTCATAAACTATCAAGAAAAAAGGGAGACCTCTTCCCTGGTAAAGAAGGAAGGGGGAAGAGTCGGATCTAGATTTGGGTAGTTTCGGATAATTGTAGTGAGAATGGAGAGATTTCTGTTCAGATGCCTTCTATTTTCTATGCCAAGTAAGACACATGGTCTTTTTTTTAAAAAATGAAACAAGAGGAAATTGGAGTTTTGATAGCAGAGATGCTTTGAAACAATCCCTGTTGAGGATAAGATAAAGAAGCGAGCTAGGAAACAGAGGACTGAGTAGGAATGTTACGAGCCCAGCTGAAGGGGGTATCCACAAATTTATAGCCAGATCAATCTGCCCAGAAGGGTGATTTTTCTCCAACAACACTTAGTAAAGGGAAGAGGAAGTTCTCCATGGCTACTTTCTGATGATTGCGCACTTACCCTTAGGGTGACATGGATAGCATGAAAAATTGCTGCAGCTGACACCAAAATTTATATAACCATAAAATTGAACAAAGTAGCTGTCAGTGTCAGAGTCTAAAAAAGGAATCTGTCACACAGAGTTTCATTTGCCACGAAATTCATGGAGAGTCAGGTTAGCACAAAATAGGCCGGGTTGCTAAGTTATATGCCATAAAGTTGTCTGTTCGTCTGCCTTCAGTGGAGTTCATGCTTGCTAAAGATAGTTAAATCCACCACCAACAGGAGAGTGTTAGAAACTTCTCACTGATTACTTTGCAGAAGATCTCTTTTTTAAAAAAAAATGAAAAGTCCCCAAAATGAATTTTTGAGAAATAGTTTCACCTGTTAACTTCACCTTTTTAATAAAGCCTAATTAAAACTCTACTCTGATGCTTTCATTTCTTATATATAAAACTAGTCCTTTCTGGGGCTTCCCTGGTGGCTCAGCAGTAAAGAGTCCACCTGCTAATGCAGGAGACACAGGTTCAACCCCTGGTCCGGGACGATCCCACATGCCTTCGAGCAACTAAGCCTGTGAGCTGCAGCTACTGAAGCCTCATGCCCTAGAGCCCACGCTCCAAACCAGAGGAAGCCACGGCGACGAGAGGCAGGCAGCTGGGGAGCAGCCCCCGCCTTGCCACAAAGCCTACACAGCAACGAAGACGCGGCACAAACAAAAATGAATAAATAAATACATAACATTTAAAAATAAATAAATAAGTGAAGTCCAGGAAGAAAAAAAACAAAACTAGCTCTACTGTAAGAAGAATGAGAAAATTTCCCTAGACTGGAGGCCTGCCTGGAGGCAGGGAGTAGCTATCAGCCTTTTGCTCTCTGCCAAGTGAGCAAACCACGCCTGGCTAATGCTTGGCCACTGCATCAGTGGAGGGAAGGCTTTGATAAAAACTGACACGTGCAGCCCTCTCTCTCACCCGTGTGTGCACGTGTTGCTGGATCATGAAAGTGAAATGTTGAAAATGTTTCAATATTGAAAAAGTGAAAATATTCAGGCTCTGTATCACTCAGCCTTGACTTACTTGTTGTTTTTGATTCAAGCATTTAGTGAACAAAGGACATCCAAAGATGGCAACATAAAGAGGCATCATAAGGCAGGAGGTAAAATTTTCCTAAGCCAGAGACCGCTTAAAGCCAAGATACCAACCTGGAGAGAAGACGGGCTGTTGGATTTCTCCAGAGTTGAGAGTTTCTCGGACAGGCAGTGAAAGAAAGGCAGCGAAACAAGGAGGTTTAGGATTAGCCAGTAAGCGTGGCTGACACATGGATCTTGACGGGGGCAGATGGGGGCAGATGGGGGCAGCAAGGCCTGAGGGATGTGAAGACGGTAGAATGGACCGTGGTTGGTGGTGTTGATAAAGCAGACCCGAGATGCTGAGGTGCTGAGGGCGGCTGTACCCCTAAGCTAGAAGGGGAGGCAGCTGTAGCCCTAAATGGGACTTGAGCTCACGCTCTCCAGGAGTTTCACAGTGTTCTCATGATATGATGGGTTTCGCCCACTAACTGCTATGCATGACATGACTTATATGGGAGAAGGCTTTCCAGATTCTTGTGTTTTTCAGAGATTTCCAGGGAGGCCTGGCGTGCTGCGATTCATGAGGCCGCAAAGAGTCGCACACGACCGAGCGAATGAACTGAAGTCATATCTCTTCTGGAGAGTGGAGACGCCTACCTAGATTTTGCAAGAAGAATGTGCTGTGCTTAGTCATTCAGTCGCGTCCAATGCTTTGCAACCCCACAGACTGTAGCCCATCAGGCTCCTCTGTCCGTGGGGATTCTCCAGGCAAGAATACTGGAGTGGGCCTCCTCTAGGGGATCTTCCCAACCCAGAGATCGAATCCAGGCCTCCTGCATTGCAGGTGGATTCTTTACCAGCTGAGCCTCCAGGGAAGCCCAGTAAGAAGAACAGAGCAACCAAAACAGGCCTCGGGACTTCCCTGGTGGTCCAGTGGCTAAGACTTCAAGCTCTCAGTGCAGGGGGCCTGGGTTCCATCCCTGGGGTGGGGGGGAAGATCCCACATGTCACAACTAAGACCCAGCACAGCCAAATAAATACTGAAAACAACAACAGTAGGCCTGGACAATCACTAGATACGACAACTGAGAGAGATTAAGTCAACATCTACTTCTGCTTTTTTGACTATGCCAAAGCCTTTGACTGTGTGAATCACAATAAACTGTGGAAAATTCTGAAAGAGATGGGAATACCAGACTACCCGACCTGCCTCTTGAGAAACCTGTATCCAGGTCAGGAAGCAACAGTTAGAACTGGACGTGGAACAACAGACTGGTTCCAAATAGGAAAAGGAGTACGTCAAGGCTGTATATTGTCACCCTGATTATTTAACTTATATGCAGAGTACATCATGAGAAACGCTGGACTGGAAGAAGCACAAGCTGGAATCAAGATTGCCGGGAGAAATATCAATAACCTCAGACATGCAGATGACACCACTCTTATGGCAGAAAGTGAAGAAGAACTAAAGAGCCTCTTGATGAAAGTGAAAGAGGAGAGTGAAAAAGTTGGCTTAAAACTCAACATTCAGAAAACGAAGATCATGGTATCCAGTCCCATCACTTCATGGGAAATGGATGGGGAAACAGTGGAAACAGTG
>SJYQ01000647.1:377874-409988 GCA_006410935.1 Redunca redunca | reverse complement strand
CTTCAGTCGTGTCTGACTTTGTGCAACCCCGTAGACGGCAGCCCACCAGGCTCCCCCGTCCCTGGGATTCTCCAGGCAAGAACACTGGAGTGGGTTGCCATTTCCTTCTCCAATGCATGAAAGTGAAAAGTGAAAGTGAAGTCGCTCGGTCGTGTCTGACTCCTAACAACTCCTAACAACAGCAGCCCACCAGGCTCCCCCGTCCCTGGGATTCTCCAGGCAAGAACACTGGAGTGGGTTGCCATTTCCTTCTCCAGTGCGTGAAAGTTAGTTTTATTTGATTTCCTAACTTATTAGGATCCATTCCTCTACGGGGAATGAAACTATACGATCAAAAGATACGAGTGCTGGATTATTCTAATTTCAGTTTGGTGGCGCTGGGAACTACAGTCCCCAGAATTCCTTTCCCTGCATGGTTGGAGGTAGAATTGGCCAAGAGAGGAACTCAGTGTGGGGTTTACCCATAGCTTTCTCTTCCCTGGTGGCTCAGAGGTTAAAGCATCTGCCTGCAATGCAGGAGACCTGGGTTCGATCCTAGGGTCGGGAAGATCCCCTGGAGAAGGCAATGGCACCCCACTCCAGCATTCTGGCCTGGAGAATCCCATGGGCGGAGGAGCCTGGTGGGCTACAGTCCAGGGGGTCGCAAAGAGTAGGACACGACTGAGCGACTTCACTTTCACTTTTGCTTCCTCTTCGGAGGTCTTTGTCGTCGGAAGCTGAGCTGCCAGGTGAGTTCCAGGTTGTCCTCACTCTTCTCTTGGCATCAGTCCTTTTTCCTGACGTCTGGCCCTGTGGATGGACAGGGGTCCTAGACTGGCTGCCCAAATCCTAGCTGTGGATCCCCAAGACAGTGGCCTCCCAGAGATCTCCCGACAGGTCCGAACCCCACTTTGAGTGTCCACAGCAGTGTCTCAGATCTGCTCTGCCATGCTCGCCCACCCCCGCGGACTGGTTACTGTCTCCCTGTCAGGGCTTCGCTCCCCCAGCTTTCCCCACGGTGGCGTAAGATCGCTTCATGTAACCAGTCCCGGGCTCTGCTTGCCTGACTAGTCCAGTATATGAGCATCCTGATGGCTCTTGTTACACATCACCAGATTGTGTTCCTGATAACTCACAACCAGTTGTAGACTCACCAGAAGTTTATGAAAATGCCCATCTCATCACCGTCTCAACACCATTGCTATTTGGAGTCACTTTGAATTTTATGGGGGAAAGTTGATATCTAGCTTCAGTTTTCTTCTCTTTGATTAGTAATCATGTAGACCTTCTGGTGTATGTGATACTTTCTGTGATACTCTGATACTTCCTCTTTTCTTTTCTACTGGGCACAGTTGCCCTGTTTGTAAAGATGTTCGAAGATTTTGAGAAGAGTTAGTTCAGTTCATTTCAGTGACTCAGTTGTGTCTGACTCTTTGCAATCCCATGGACTGCAGCACACCAGGCTTCCCTGTCCTTCACCAACTTTATTCATACTTCTCCCCTTTTGTCCATCTCCCTGCCTAAATTCCTTCATATTACAGATTACAGGTTGTTTTTAGTGGTGGTATGTGTGTGTGTATGTTCTGGTCTTACATCATAGTTCAATATGGTCAAATTATAAGTCAGTACATAAAAGTGAATCAGTTAGGGCTTTTAGTTGGAAACCAATAGGGGTTCTCCTAGCAGTCCAGTGGTTAAGGCTTCACCTTCCAATGCAGTGGGTATGGGTTTGATCCCTGGTCAGGGAACTAAGATCCCACATGCTTCATGGCAAAGACAAAACAAACGAAAACATAAAACAGAAGCAATGTTTTATCAAATTCAGTAAAGACTTTCAATTGGTCCACATGAAAAAAAGAAAAAGAAATAAAAATGTACTAGAATGAAGGAAAATGGGAACTTGTAGAATTTATGCAAATCTGTAGTAGCCTAGGCCTTAGTTCAGTGATCAGAGTGCTGGTGCAAAAATGAGTAAATTCCACCCATGTCAGTTTCATTAACACTCTAGTCAAGATTTAAATTCCCAGGACTGAGCCTGAAATTGACCTAGCCTACATGGAATGCTGGCCTCTAGTTTCATGTGCTTATTGAGTGAAAGGATCTGAGTGAAAGAGCATCCAAAGGCCCCTTTCTCAACCATAGAGGGAGGGAAGGCACTTGAATTTACCATTTTACCAGAAGTAGTTCCAAAGCAGAGAAGTCATTTCCCAGGGGAGACTGAAGTGTTGTTAAGAAGCACCCCAGTGCTTCTTGAATATTGGGTGGCCAATGTCTAACATCCATAGGCAAAATCTAACAGTCTTCGGTGAATTTTCACTGATACTGATTACAGACTGAACATATTTCGGAATCTCATAATTCCTTTTTACAATTATTTTTAGTTGGAGGATAATTGCTTTACAATGTTGTGTTGGTTCCTGCCATACATCAAGATGCATCAGCCATAGGTATACATATGTCCCCTCCCTCTCGAGCCTCCCTCCCACCTCCCTCCCTATCCCACCCCTGTAGGTTGTCACAGAGCACGGGTTTGAGCTCCCTGCACCATACAGCAAATTCCCACTGGCTGTCTGTTTCGCACATGGCAATGCATGTGTTTCCATGCCACTCCCTCGCTCATCCCACCCTCTCCTTTTCGCACTGTATCTGCAAGTCTGTTCCATCTGTGTCTCCAATGCTGCCAGTACCGTCTTTCTAGACTCCATATATACGTAGTAATATACAATATTTGTTTTTCTCTTTCTGACTCACTTCGTCCTGTATAATAGGCTCTAGGTTCATCCACCTCATTAGAACTGACTCAAACACGTTTTTATGGCTGAGTAATATTCCATTGTCATATTTCTTTTTAGCTACAAGTATGCTACAAATCATCATTTATAAACCTAGCTTGGAAATACGTAAGTGAATTTCCCTTTTAAAACTGTATAACATTATCTGAGCTTTATGGCTTTCAACAACCACTAGTAGGTCAAGACTTTCGATCGGGATGTATTACAGGTATTTGTCATCGCATATAGGAAAGCCTTATTGCTTAAAAAACTATACAGTCCTGGAGCAGCAATTTTTAACATGCATGAAACCTTTTCTAAAAGGACTACGTCATTAAAACAATGTTTTACTAAAAAATAGAAGGGTTTAACAGAAAGCCCTACCAATAATTTTCAGAATCTTTTATATATGCTTTTTAAAAACTACACGTATCTTCTTTTGTGGTTATATATATATACTAAACCTTGACTAGAGTGGTTATATATATTATATATATATGTTACGTATCTTTCATGGTTACTATTACTCAGTTAAAATACCAGTACATATTATCAAGGAATCGCGGGGCTGACTTCTTTCCCATTTTCTGTTTTGGCAAGTACTCTCCAGTATGAATAAGCAATGAGACCTAGCTTTCTGAATTGCTGGTTGAAAGTACTTGTTTGGCAGCTAACCGGTCATTGTGAACAGGAAAGCCACTATGAAAAGAAATTAAAACCTGAATTTATAAGGAAGTTAGGACTGAAAAATAAGAAACAGGGCTTCCCTAGTTGTCTGTCCAGTGGTTAAGAATCCTCTTTGCAATTCAAGGGGCAGCAGTTTGATCCCTGGTCCAGGAAGAGTCCACATGCTGAGGGGCAACCAAGTCTGTGCACCAGCTGCTGAAGTCTGTCTGCCCTGGAGTCCGTGCACCTCAACAAGAGTGGCCACCACAGTGAGCCAGTGCTCTGCGACCAGAGCAGCCCCGCTCACCACGAGAGAAGGCCCTCGCACCGCAGGGAAGACCCAGCACAACCATAGATAAAGTAAACAAGCAAACAAATAAATAATTTTTTTAAATTGGACAAAGAATATGAGTAGGCCATTCAGAGGGAAAAAAAGCAAATGGCTAGTAAATATGTAACAAATCACTTCCTAGTAATCAGAAAAATGCAAATTAAAATGAAAAAATATCAGGAACAAGAAAGTGTTCCCACAATATAAGGGATAAGAACCAGAATCTAATAAAGCCCTGGGCGCCCAGACGACTTCGCATTTGCCCTCGCTGGTCTTTGGTCTCTGGTGTCCACTTTTCTGGACTTCTCTGGCTTTTCCCATCTCTTTATAACAGCCTTTTCTGCTTCTGTACATACCAGCCCTTTCTCATTTACTACACTCTAGAAAATCATTGCCCGTATCATCGTCTCTGTCCTCAGTAATCAGCTTCTAATATCCATTTGCCCTTTTATCCGCAGGAACATGTTTAGCTGGACTCTTGACTACTTAGGAGCTTCCCAAGTGGCTCAATGGGTAAAGAATCCACCTGCAATGCTGCAGACGCAGATTCGATCCTTAGGTCAGGAAGATCCCCTGGAGGAGGAAATGGCAACCCTGTCCAGTATTCTTGCCTTGGAAACCCCATGGCCAGAGGAGCCTGGGAGGCTACGGTCCATGGGGTCGTAAAAGAGTCAGACACAACTGAGGCAGCTGAGCACCCACGCCTGCACGACCACTTAGATACACACTACATTTTTCAACCTTCCTTGCTGACACCTGTGGATTTATGACTTTCTTTTGACCGAAATAGTAAGTTAAGATTCTAGGTCAAACTCTTAACAGGAGTGCGCCTTTCCCTTTCCACCCTACTGCAGCGGGTGAGAGCCAGGAAGCTGCCCTGTGACCAGAGGGGAAGTCGAGCCAAGATGGCACCACCGTCTTGCGGGCCTAGCTGTCCCACTCAGGACTCCAGTGTGGACAGAAAGTTCCATCTCTTTCACTCTGGCGTCCGTCTGTCACAGAGGCTTACACGGCATGTCGATAGAATGTACCCTTCAAGACTAGACCTTTACAAGGGTGGGTGGGAAGATTTTTCTTTTTCATAGTTGTCCCCAATCTTTAGATATTTGGCACTCAAAGTATATTGGTTAAATGCTGCTATTAGCTGAACTGTGTCCTCCCAAAATTAGTACGTTGAAGTCCTAACCCTCAAGTGCCGCAGAAAGAGGCTGTTTGGTGACAAGAGTCTTTAAAGAGATAGTTAACGTTAAATGAGGTCATTAGGGTGAGCTTTGATCCAAAATGACTGATGGTCATTCTAAGAGGCCATTTGGACACAAGCACAGCGGAAAGACCATATAAAGACATAGGGAGAGAACAGCCATCTATCCTACCTACAAGCCAAGGAGACAAGCCTCAGAAAAAACCAACCCACTGACACCTTGAATTCAGACTTGTAGCCTCCAGAATTTTGAGAAAACATATTTTTGTTGTTTAAGCCACCCAGTCTCTGGTTCTTTGTTATGGCAGCCCCAGCCAACTAATACAAATATTTAAATAACAGAGAGATTTTCATAAAAGTTTTTTTTTTTTTTTTTTTTNGAGAGATTTTCATAAAAGTTTTTTTTTTTTTTAATAAATGAAGGCCTGGGGCATTAATCAAGGTTAGCAAAAGACAGGTAGAGAACTTTTCTCTTCTTTTACTCAAGGACAGTTTCAATGTGTGCTAGAATCACTTAAATAAAAAGTAAAAAGGGATCATTAAAACTAAAAGGTAAAGTTCAATAGTTTCAAGTTTGCCGAAGATTTGAGTCACTTGTGGACTTAGCAACTGATCAGAAATCTAATTACCACTGAGATATTTAGAGGAAAGATCTTTATTTTAAAATCCTCAAGAACATTGCAAATTGCACCACTCATATTATCCAGGGTAAAAATGACTGCTTTAAGGAGAACTTTCTTATGTAGCAGAGGAGCAAATCCTCATTCAAGTGACAGTAATCGTAGCACTTCAAGATGTGCTCGGACCAAAAAAAGTCACTCTTCAGATTTGCTTTAGAGTTTAATGAGCTAAAAATCCACGACTGTACTCCAGTTAGAAGACAGACTTTTATAAAGTAGGTATTTGTTAAGAACTTTCACTTAAAGCAGTACAAACCTAAAGAGTAAACAAAAAACATATTTTACTGGAAAGTTACAGGGATTCTCTTGGAATTAACAGGCGGAAACTAAAGGTGGCCTTTGGTGACCGCGATCGTCACCATTACTCTTCCGTGGTGTGTGTCTCTCTCTGGACTCCCTTGCTCTCTCGTCTCTGTTCCTTTATTCAGCTGTGTTCCCACTCCTATCCCCTTCCTCCTCTCTTGCTCTCCGTGGTCAAAGGTGGAAGTGGTAGCCGTAAGGCATGTTGTATACACAGAGCAGACATACCCTCCACCTACAGGAGCAGGGGACCTTGATTCTCAGAGAACTGGAGATGATCTGTGTTTGGGCTAACACCCTCAAAAGGTTACGTTCTCATGTTCACTTTAAAAAAATCCACATGTATGAATTCTCATCCTTGACAGTTTTCTTTGTTAGAAAAATCACACACTGCTGGTAGCTGAATATAAATACTTTTAAAAATTCGCATCATTGTCTTCCTATTTTTTTTTAACAAACTGTGATTTGAAACAAAATGGACATGAGCTAGGCATTCTAAAAGATCTTGCTTACAAACTAATAATTTTATCATAACCAAAAAATATTAAATTGAAGAAAAATGAATTGAGCTTGCAGTTCTGTTAACTTAGATCAAAAACAGAAGGTGAGATAGTCAGGGAGTTAGGGATGGATACGTACGCACTGCTATACTTAAAATGGATAACCAACAAGGACCTTCTGTGTAGCACAGGGAACTCTGCTCAGTGTTATGTGGCAGCCTGGATGGAAGGGGCGTTTGGGGGGAAATGGATACAAGTTTATGTAAGGCTGAGTCCCTCTGCTGGTCACCTAATACTATCACAGCATTGTTAATTAGATATACTCCAACATAAAATAAAAAGTTTTAAAAAGATATAACCTGAAGCGGGTAAAATCTTACTGACTGTTCTGAGAGAGTTTTAAAAAACAAAAAAACATAGAAGGTGGGAGAAAGCAGTCTACAGTGCCTGCAGGCAACACATGGGGAAAATACTATCTTCGTTTTAGAAAAGAAAAAGTCAAGTCCTATTTAGACTCCACTTAAGAATCTATATTTAGACATTTTTCTCAAGGCAATTTTATTTATGAGGTGGTTTTATTTTCTAAAAATCATCTCATTGTGCATTTAAAGACATCTCATTGTACATTTTTACGTAATACTAAGTGTGAACTTCTAGACAGTTTCAAGAGTTTATAAGACTAAGTGGCACTGTATTTTTATAACTTCATTGAGAAGACTAATGAAATTTCATACCAATTTATTTGTTCTTTTTTTTAGCTTTAACTGTTTAAAGCTAAAGACATTTTACCTTTCAAAAAGAATCACACACTGCATTAGGGTATGATGATGATTAGGGTATGACTTCCTAGAGAACAAAGTCAACTGAAGCTGATAAAGCTCTCTTTTCATGTAGTCTTCCCTGTGACCTCAAGTTAATTTCTGGGATTTAAAGTCTCTGCTGGTGGTGGTTTAGTTGCTAAGTCATGTCCGACTCTTGCAACCCCATGGACTGTAGTCCAGCAAGTTCCTCTGTCCATGGGATTCTCCAGGCAAGAATACTGGAATGGGTTGCCATTTCCTTCTGCAGGGGATTTTCCCAACTCAGGGAAAGAACCTGGGTCTCCTGCATAGCAGGTGGATTCTTTACCAACTGAGCCACCAGGAAAGCCCTAGGGTACCATAATTCTGAGCTGAACCTTTATTGATTGGTACTGAAATCAGACAGACCATTGGCAATGGGGAATGAGAAGCAAAGTTCTTTCATGTGTGTGTGTGTGTGTGTGTGTGTGTGTGCTCAGCTGCTCAGTCGTGTCTGACTCTTTTGCAGCCCTGTGGACTGGAGCACACCAGGTCCCTTTGCCCATGGAATTTTCCAGGCAAGACTACTGGAGTGGGGTGCCATTTCCTACTCCAACAGATCTTCCCAACCCAAAGATAGACCTCATGTGGGTCTCCTGCATTGGCAGGTAGAGTCTTTACACTAATACCCCACTGGAAGCCCTGCACACATATACACATCTTAAGCAACAGTTGTCAATAAACAGAAGAACCAGTTTTCAAAGTAGGTATATTTCTATCCCACATGTTTAGAGTACTCTTTCTGAAGAAGCTGATGATGAAGAATTGATGCTTTCAAGAATACAGAGTTCATGAAATTATTTGAGTCTCTGACATCTATCACACTGTAGCATATTTTCAATTTGCCCATCTGTTGGGGGTTATAAATTTACCAATACTTTTAAAAGTGGATCATTGTTTGGCAGTTTATAGCTCATTCCCCTTGGAAACTAGGAGGACATATGTATGAGGCAGGTTGGTACCCAGGCAGAACAGAGTTGACGAGGAAGAGGATTTACACTGGATGTAGAACCCTGTTCTACCAAGGTGCACAGGAGCAAGATAGGGGAGCTCTCTCATTTGCAGAGATTGTTTGGATCAAGGTTAATCCACAGCCTTAGGAAATGGAGCAGACCAGACATGAGTCATTCAGGCAATACCATCAAGAAATCTACCAGACATGATTCTTTTAGTCTCAAGTAATAGAAATCTCACCCCAAGTTGGTTTGAGCAAAACCCAGATGAATTAGCTCATAAACTGGACACTCCCAGGAGAGTGTAGGTGTGGCTTATGTGGAAACTTACATGATATAACCATAATCCAGTTCTCTCCACCTCTTGGTTTGGCTTGGTTCTTCTCTGATATGTAGGATTTAAAAAAAAATTTTTTTTGGATGTGGACCATTTTTCAAAGGTCTTCATTGAATTTGTTACAATATTGCTTCTCTTTTATTTTATTTTTTTGTCTGTAAGGCATGTAGGATCTTAGCTCCCCAACCAGGGATTGAACCCATGTCCCCTGGATTAGAAGGCCAAATCTTAACCAAGATTAAGATGAAGACACCACGGAAGTCTCTAATGTGTTGGATTTAAGACACATCCTACCTTTATGGTTGTGAGACAGCTTCCTGAAGCAGTGCCATCCTTCAGTCCAATTGAAACAGGACCCCCCACGCCCCAGCTCACAGGACCCTGTACTCTAGGGAGCTCTTCTCTGGATCTCCTTCAGCCACGCCCTTCCCTATGGAGCAACGAGCCTCAGGAGCCAAAGGCACACACTCCCCTAGAAGCTTCTCACATCCCTCCAGGTCACACTCTGCGTACCACGGACCCAAGGATTCCCTGCCCCAAATCTGCAAGCTAGCTCTCGGTCCTGAGTGGAACTCTGCTTTAGTCCATCCCCCTGAAGGCGAGCGAAATTGACAACTTGCACATCTTCAGGCTCAAGAGTGAGCTGCTTGCAGATGACACAGATGGAATTTAGATGAGCAGGATGGGGTTCTCTTACGTGTCTTATGAGTCCCCTTCTGGCACAGAATTGAGGCAGGAGTAAGAAGAGAAGCAGTTGGACCATGGTGTGCAGATCTTTTCATCCAGCTGTGTTTCAGAGCAGAAATCTGAAGAGTCTGAGGATTTGAACCTTGCCTTCAAGGTCATTATGAAAGTATATTTGTCCAAAAGTCAAAATGTTAGTCACTCAGTCATGTCCAACTCTTTGCGACCCCAGGGACTGTAGCCCACCAGGTTCCTCTGTCTGTGGGATTTCCCAGGCAAGAATACTGGAGTGGGTTGCCATTCTCTTCTTCAGGAGATCTTCCTGACCCAGGAATCAAACCTGGGTCTCCTACATTGTGAGTGGATTCTTTACCGCCTGAGCCACCAGGGAAATAGAGCAAAAGAACAATTAATATTTAACATTGTGTGAGATTTTACATATTTAAGCACGTGGTTCTGTGTTTGGAACATAAGCCTCCTCTTGCTTCCTTGCTCTGTGATGTCCACATGTTATCTGTTTAGGTTACAATCTGGCAGGTTTAAATTTAATCAAAGAAGATGGGGCAACTATCCTACAACTTTCAGAGGAAGTCCTGACGTTTCCTCTGCTTGTCTTTTTTAGGTCACATTCGCATCTCTGAACCAATCACTGTTTTCAAATAGGATATCTTGGGTCCCAAACGGCCTAGGATTTAGAACAGAGGTCCACCTAGTCTCCTCAGACTAAATGGGTGAAGGCTGAATCTCAAGCAAAACCTGGACCTGTTGCTAAAGAGACGGATGTGTGTTTAAGCTAGAAGGCCAGCCATGATACTGGGAAATTGTATCTGGTTCTCAACTGTAATATGTTGATGGCTTGTTTCAGAGGATGGCTTGGCAGGAACTGGTGGCTCCTAGGAGGAGGGGCACCACTCTTAGTAAGGAAGGTGAGAAGGCAGACAGGGTGACTAGAGGCAGACTTGCATCCATGGACAAAACCAACCAGGGGTGGGGATGGAACCACTCAGCGGGGAGAGGAGGAAGAAAGCTCTAGATCAGGAGTACCCAGGCATCCACGACACACCGAGTCTGGTGTGATGAATTAATTCTGAAAGGCTTGAGGATAGTCTGGGAGTCTATGCTTGGACATAGCATGTGGGTGGAACTGTGTCTGTGCGTAGATGGCATCTGTGGAAAATACAAAGGAAAGATGGTGAGTCAGAGGGAGGAAACCAGGCTGGCTTTCCCTGATATTACTTCCAGAGAGAATACTCTTCAAAGAAAAGCTGGTCTCTTGAGTGTGTTATTTGCAATTTAGAATCATTATGACCAAAACAGAGTTTGTATACTTTTTAAAAAGGCATTAGATGAGAATATAATAATATTCTAATAGTAAGACTAATAAGTCTTAAGATCCCCAAGCCATGTTGATGCTTGCTTTGCCATAATTCATAAAATTCTAAGCCCTTTATAAACAGATGGTTTTTATTAATAATCAAATATATTCAATTTACTATCATTACATGGATGAGGAACTAAAGTACAACTAAATTTAATCCACATACTGCAGGATTTACTCCCAACTCCTTCCCTATCACTTGCTTTCTTTGTTGAGGGTTTCTAAGGGTATTTCCATTTCTTTTGGGTTAATTTTCTGGTTGTGTGCCTATGTGCTATGTTGCTTCAGTTGTGTCCAACTTTTTGCAACATTTATGAACTGTAGCCTGTCAGGCTCCTCTGTCCATGTGACTCACCAAGCAAGAATACTAAAGTGGGTTGTCATGCCCTCCTCCAGGAGATCTTCCTGACCCAGGGATCGAATCCACATCTCCTGCACTGCAGGCAGATTCTTTACTGCTGAGTCACTGGGGAAGCCAAAAATAAAATTATAGTAACTCATATATTGGGCTTCCCTGGTGGCCCAGCTGGTAAAGAATCTGCCTGTAATGCAGGAGACCCCGGTTCAATTCCTGGGTCAGGAAGGTCCCCTGGAGAAGGGATAGGCTACCTACTCCAGTATTCATGGACTTCCCTGGTGGCTCAAATGGTAAAGAATCTGCCTGCAATGCAGGGGACCTGGGTTCAATCCCTGGATTGGGAAGATCCCCTGGAGGAGGGCGTGGCAACCCACTCCAGTTTTCTTGCCTGGAGAATCCCCATGGACAGAGGAGCTTGGCAGGCTACAGGCCATGGTGTTGCAAAGATTCGGACATGACTGAGACTCAGCACAAACACACAAATCGTTATTTTTATGGGGACTAATCAAATATATGATTTATATGGAAGATAGACTTTACTAATGTCCTAATTCATATCATACTGATTCATAGAAACTTGAGCCTAGAAGAATATTTGGAAAGCTCTCTCATCCATCTTTTTACAGAGGAGGAGAAAATTTCAGATAGTTAACTGCTTTACACAGGGATTTCAAAGGCAAGTACTAGATAATGGGAATATCCTAAAGACCTGAAAATCACTTCTTTGTCTACATATAAAACTGGCTTGAGATGGGTTAAAACTTTAAACATTGTTTTTTCAATCAATAACTGAGACATGTTAATAGTTGTTTTTGAAAACAGAAGAAATTCCACTGGAGAAAATATTTACTTCTCAGGAACTCTCAAGAATGGGACAAGGCCTTGGAGATCAGTTGGCTTAAAACCCAATGTGATGCAAGAATCCCTTTTTTATTGCCTTGAAAGTTATTGCAGGGTTAGGCAATTTTGAAACATCATTAACAAGGAGAAAATGGCTTTGAAATACTGGATGTAAGTCAATAGGAGCAGCAGCAATACCACAGAAAGCAAAAAAGATAGGCCAGTACTGGGATGCTGGGACTCCCAGTCTAAATTCTGCTGCTCGCCAGCTACTCAACGTTCTTACCAATTATTTCTCACATTATATCAACATGGGGATATGTCAACTTTTTAAATGCCTGGAAATCTTTTAATAACTTGGCCCTAGGCAACTTTTAAAACTCATGCTTGTATAAACTACACAGAAAATCATATTAGAGCTCAGTGATGCTTTCATTCTCCGGGTTATGTATTTTCACCAGCAAGAGGGATGCAGTTAACTTCAGTGTCACGGTCAGTGGATTGCAAGAAGCATGGAATCATGATAGAGCAGAAACGTCACGTCCCAGATGGATGGGCTGAAAAATCATCTTCCTCATTTTATAGTTGAGGAAGCTGAGGCCCAGATCCCTTGGCTGGTTGGCAGCAACCCCAAGGATGGCTAAATGATTGGCTCAATGACATCCCTGAAAACCCGGGTTCTTTCCAGTTGTCAGTTCTGCCTTCACTTTTTCCACATGTTTATCTCAATGATTGTAAAGTAGATGGAGCAGCTCTGGGAATCACAGCTAGATATGATATTGCCCAGCTGCAAATGAGGAAGGTGTCTTTAATAGTAAGAAAGCCTTTCTTAGAGGCATCCAGCAGATTTCTCATTTCTGATTGGTCAGAAGTGGGTCATGTGTCCTTCCTAAACCAATGGCAAATAAAATCAGAGTGTCGTTGAGCCATTAAGATTTACCTTCATGGGTTAGAACAGGGCCAGCCTCCTACTAGTACGTGGTCACATGGATGAGGGTAGCTATTTGAACAAAACCTGGGTCATTTTAGCACACGTGTGCAGAGAAATAAATATTGAGTAGGCAACCAAAAAAAATCTTCTAAAAGCTATTAGGCACCCCAAGCCTCAAGCGACAGCTGAAGATCACTGGGAATGATTTATTTTAGAAACTGCAGAGCATTTCTTTGCTGTCTCTTGCTCTGTTGCACCTAAAGTTTGCAGGGGACATGTTTGAGCCCTGGTCTGGGAGGATCCCACATGCCACGGGGCAACTAAGCCCGTGCACCGTGGGCTGAACCTATGCACCCAGAGGCCATGCTCTGCAACAAGAGGAGCCACTGCAGCGAGAAGCCCACACAGCAGAAACAGAGGGGCCCCCACTCGACACACCTAGAGAAAGCCCGACCAAAGCACTGAAAACCCAGGGCAGCCACAGATAACCACATAATGCTTTTCCTTCTTTCCTGTCTGCCTCGCCACTTTCTCTTCCCCAACGTTTTCCCTAAGCTGGTTGTGAACTAAAACTAGCGTATATCACTTTCAGAGTCTACCGTATGCAAAGCATCATACTAATATAACGATCTCTGGGGCATGTTTGTTACAACATTATAAACCATATTCTTTAAGTCAGTTTAATTATTTTATAATACTAACGAAATTGCTATTTGATACCAAAACTTGTTTCTTGCTTTCTTTCTTTTTTTCACCCTGGTAATCACAGATCTTCCAAGAGAAAAGATTTACACTGAGCTGCAGCCACCAAAAGGGTCTCCCCAGTGACTCAGTGGGTAAAGAATCTGCCTGTAATGCAGGAGATACAGGAGGCTTCAATCCCCGGGTCAGGGAGACCCCCTGGAGGAGGAAATGGTAACCCACTCCAGTAATCTTGCCTGGAGAATCGCATGGACAGAGGAGCCTGGTGGGCTACAGTCCAAACGGTTACAAAGAGTCAGATATGACTGAGCACACACATGGTGCCATGCATAAGAATACACAAGATACATAAGAATACACAAGATACATAAGAATCCACATCAGTGCATAGAGTTTTTCCTTAAGTATTCACTGCATCTCGAAATGCTAGTGAATGTATTATTTTCTCTACTAGTCATTTCATTCCATAATCAGAATTACATTCTCCACTAGTAGGGAGGTCTCTCATTTCCTTAAAATCCTTTTTAATTACAGTTCCTTGTCTTCACAACCATATCGGTGCCGTTGTACTAACTGACAAGGGGTCAGTTGCTTTGTGTTCTAAAACCTGCTATAAAATTGAAATGAGTATTATTCTTCAGCTCTGAAGGAATATAATGTAAATCATCAAGCATTATGATATAAATGTATATAAGTAGTGACTATAAAAAATAAGGCTAATTATTATTTAACATAACAAAACTTCATTAAAGATAAGCCAGTTCTTTCACTGAGCTGAAAGGCACGGGAAATCACCTAGATTTTTCAGGAAACAGAAACCTAGCTGAAGTCTACACTGAAATATTGACTATCTCTGTGGCCTTTTGAAAGCTGTTCCTAAATCTTACTTTTATTTTCTCTATAGTAGAAAAATTAAAAATAAAAAGAATCTCTCTCTCTTTAGTCACTAAATCATGTCCAACTCTTGCAACCCCATGGACTGTAGCCTGCCAGGCTCCTCTGTCCATGGAATTCTCCAGGCCAGAATATTGGAGTAGGTTGCTGTTTTCTTCTCCAGACAAAGAATAGGGTCAGCCTATAACTTATTGTCCAGCTGGGACACTTTCTGCAAGTTTCCCACAGACATTCTTTCAGGTCCTTTATTGGGGGAAGTTTTGCTTGAAGTTTAATACATACATAGAAAAGTGGATCATAAGTGGATTTTAAAAACTGAATATATCTATGAAATAGATTATGAAATAACCAGATTTAAAAAATCTATAAAATCAGTACCCAGACTAAGGAATAGAGTATGACCAACATTTAAGCTCAGATATGTTTTTTTTTTTTTTTTTAATGTATTTGGCACAGCACCTGGGATCTTAGTTTCCCAACCAGGGTTCAAACTGGGCTCCAGCAGTAAGAGCGTCAAATCCTAAGCACTGGACTACCAGGGAATTCTCTAAACTGAAATATTTTTGAGAATGAAAGGTGGCATTATATTCTAACAGCCAGTTGAGGTATATTGATATACAATAAACTGTGCATATTTAAATTTACAGTTTGTGCTCCTTTCAACAGCACATATACTAAAATTGGAACAATACAGAGAAGATTAGCATGAGCCCTGTGCAGGCATGACATGAATTTGTGGAGCACTCCATATTTTAAAAATAATTAAAAAATAATAATAAAATAAGTTTACAGTTTGATGAGTTTTGATATATACCTGTGAAACTATTCACCACAAAATAATAAAAATATTCACCATCTCAAAAAGTTTCCTTGTATCTCTTTGTAACTTCTCCTTTCACCCCTACCTTCCTTATCTTCAGACAACCACTCATGTGGTTTCTGTCACATTTGTATTTTATAGAATTTTATATTGACAGAATCAGATCTTAGTAGAAAAGCTTTCAGTTTTTCACCATTGCACATTTTAGCTATGGGCTTGTCATATATGGCCTTTATTATGTTGAATATGTTTCCTCTATACACTGTTTGCTGAGAGTTTTATCATGAATGGAGGTTGGGTTCTGTCAAATGTCTTTTCTGCATCTATTGAGATGATAATATGCTTTTAAAATTCATTTCGTTAATGTATTGTTTCATGAATCATACACTACATTCTTTTTTGTTTGACTTTTTTCCACATAGTGATTCTTAAAGATTGTATGTTATGTATCAACAATTTTTTCATATGGATTTCTGAGTAATATTCCATTGTATGGCTAAATCATGATTGTTTATTCATTCTCTTATTGTTGGATGTTTGGGTTTCCAGTTTGGAGTTATCACAAATAAAGCTGCTATGAACATTCTTGTAAAAGTTTTGGTACAAACATATGCACCCATTCTTATATAAATATCTACATGTGGAATGGCTGGGTGATAGGGTAGGTGCATTTCCATTTTTAAGAAGCTAGCGGTCCCATGGTAAGGAGAGCTTTCCAGGCTGTGCTAGTGGTTAAAGAACCTGGCTGCCAAGGCAGGAGACTTAGGAGACACTTGATTTGATCCCTGCGTCAGGAAGACCCAGTGGAGGAGTGCATGGCAGCCCACTCCAGTATTCTTGCCTGGGAAATCCCATGGAAAGAGGAGCCTGGTGGGCTACAGTCCCAAGGGCTGTAAAGAGTCAGATGGACACGACTGAGTGACCAACACTTTCATGTCACATAACACTGTGTTAAAATTATACTTTCTCCATACACTCACCAACCATTGTTATGATCAGTGTTTGTTATGTGAGCCATTCTAGTGACTGTGTATCTTATTTTGGTTTTAATTTGCATTTTGCTAATGACTAATGATGTTGAACATGTTTTCATGAGCTTATCTGAGGGGCTACTACTTTTAATTACACTAAGAAAACAAGCATTAAGTAAAAGTGTCCCAGGCAAACTGGGACATATGATGGCCTAAACAAAGACAAATGAAGGTGTGCTTTGTGGATGCTGAAACATCCTTATACCCCTGGAATAAAGCCCACTTGAACATGGTGTATGTGATACAACATATATGACAGGCCCATAGCTAAAATGTGCAATGGTGAAAAACTGAAAGATTTTCTACTAAGATCTGAAACTTTGCCACTTTTATTCAACACAGTACCATAAGTCCAAGCCACAAAAGGTAGTCAAAAAAAAAAAAAGAAAGAAGGAAAGAAAGAAAGAAAAAAAGTCAGAACTGTCTCTATTTGCAGATGACATAATTTATATAAAGAAAACGCTAAAGAGTCTACCAAAAACTTAGAAATAATAAATGCATTCAGTAAAGTTGCAGGNCTTCGCATCAGGTGGCCATAGTATTGGAGTTTCAGCTTCAACATCAGTCCTTCCAATGAACACCTGGGACTAATCTCCTTTAGGATGGACTGGTTGGATCTCTTCGAAGTCCAAGGGACTCTCAAGAGTCTTCTCCAACACCACAGTTCAAAAGCATCAATTCTTCGTTGCTCAGCTTTCTTTATAGTCCAACTCTCACATCCATACATGACTACTGGAAAAACAATAGCCTTGACTAGATGGACCTTTGTTGACAAAGTAATGTCTCTGCTTTTTAATATGCTGTCTAAGATGGTCATAACTTTTCTTCCAAGGAGTAAGTGTCTTTTAATTTCATGGCTGCAATCACCATCTGCAGTGATTTTGGAGCCACCCAAAATAAAGTCAGCCACTATTTCCACTGTTCCCCCATTTATTTGCCATGAAGTGATGGGACTGGATGCCATGATCTTAGTTTTCTGAATGTTGAGCTTTAAGCCAACTTTTTCACTCTCTTCTTTCACTTTCATCAAGAGGCTCTTTAGTTATTCTTCACTTTCTTCTTCATGCCATAAGGGTGGTGTCATCTGTATATCTGAGGTTGATTGCAATAACCTCGGCAATCTTGATTCCAGCTTGTGCTTCATCCAGCCCAGTGTTTCTCATGATGTACTCTGCATATAAGTTAAATAAGCAGGGTGACAACATACAGCCTTGACGTACTCCTTTTCCTATTTGGAACCAGTCTGTTGTTCCATGTCCAGTTCTAACCATTGCTTCCTTACCTGCATACAGATTTCTCAAGAGGCAGGTCAGGTGGTCTGGTATTCCCATCTCCTTCAGAATTTCCCACAGTTTATATTCAAAAAATATAAAAAATTCTTACAACTCTATAGCAAAACCCCCCAAATTATAGTTATGTGGTCATCATTTTGTTATATATGTACATATATATATATATACATATGTATCAAATACTTATATAGAATATCTAAAACAATGTTACATGTTAATTAAATGTCAAAAAAACTGGGGGAGTGGAGGAAGGAAGAATGAAGGAGAGAAAGGGAGAGTGATGTAGGGAAAGAAGAAAAAAAGCCCTTCATTGGCAATGCTTTGTTAACATAAAGTTGTATAAAATTTTATTTTGTTATTATATAAGCTAATAATAATAATTCAAGTTGATTTTTTTCCCAAGGAAAAATATGGTAAATGTTACATTCTTGATTAAGGGATTGCAGATTCAAAGTATTTCTAAAAGTTAGTAAACTGCTATGTTTAAAATTTACACATACGCACACTCATAATATATATCAAATGGTTCAGACAGCGCATACGGCTTCCCTGGTGGCTCACTGGTAATGAATCTGCCCGCAGTGCAGGAGATGCAGGTTTAACCCAAGTCGGGAAGGTCCTCTGGAGAAGGAAATGGCAACCCACTCCAGTATTGCTTGGGGAATCCCATGGACAGAGGAGCCTGGTGGGCTACAGTCCACAGGGTCGCAGAAGAGCTGGACACAACGTAGCGAGTACACAACACCACAGTTATATACGAAATAGTAAAATGTACTATCTCATAACACTGCACTTAAAATAGCTCAGTTTCATAGAACGTTGTAAACAGTTCTTCTTCCTAAAACAATTCTAGCCTTTCTTTTTTCCATAGTGCAACAGGCCAGAACGTGTAAGATTACAGAATGCTTAGGGCTCTTTGGAGAAAGTCTGCCGGTCACCTTTGAGACAGCTGAAGAGACTAAAAGATACTTATTATGCATTTTGAAGTATAGATTTTTTGTTTTTCTGTCCTCTTCTTATAAAAAACAAAACAAATATTGGATATTAAAAAATCATTTTTCCCCTTACTTTTTTAAAAAATTGAAGTATAGTTGATTTAAGCAAAGTGATTCAGTTATACACACATATATATATCTATTCTTTTTCAGATTCTTTTCCATTACAGGTTATAATACATATATATACATTATAGGTTATAATATATAGTAGGTTATAAGATACTGAATATAGCTCCCAGTGCTAATAGAGTAGGTCCTTGCTGTTACCTATTTTATATATGGTAGTGTGTATCTGTTTAAAAAATCCTGTTTAACTCACATTTCTTAACATAGAAGATTGATACAAGATTAGGAAAAAAGCATTCTAGCTGTGGAAAGACTGAGACTAGCCACAGTCCTTATCTGTTGTTTTCTTTTTTAAGGAAAATGTTAGAAGAATTTTCAAGTAAGAAAAATCAAGTCAAGAAGATTTTGGAACAAAAAAGGGAGTTATATGTGATAAAATATCTTTATTACTGACTAAAAAAATACATAGAAAAGATATTGGCAATTGCTGATGTTTATGCATATTCCACAGATTTTTTTCCATGTGTAATTATGTTTTAAGATGAAATAACCTGTCTATTGGCTAGAGCATGAAGTTTAGAGCATGCAAGCAAACAGGAAAACATCCTATTAGCTAGAATCTGTATCTATAGTGAATGATGTCTGGAGCATTATGTCATATTTTTGTATGCAGCACTGTTATTGCAATTACTATGAACAACCTATAATGTTTTGTACAGAGCAGGGCCTCAAATGTTGTTAGGATTAAACACTGGGGACAAAACTATTCCTAAAAATGGAACCTGTTTCACTAAGGTTTTAGTATATGATTTCCAGATGACTAGAAGACTGTTTTAATATAATCTTCTGAAATTTAGGATTTTCACCATGATGAACAGAGTAAACATTTGAGCTGTAAGTCAGTGGAAGTGTTTGAACCAACTAAAAGGGTAATAAAAAGCATACCAGTCCTTCACTTCAAAACCAACCATCAAGTTTTCTGGTTTACTCTTGTAGAGATGAAAAAGCATTTTCCTCCAGAATTGTTCAGTTTCACTGAGAAGAAAGTCTTTTCTATTTAATAGCATAATAACTTCTTTTTTTGCATGATTTTAGAAATATGGAAAGAAATTCTTTGCGTTATTATCTCACTGAGAAGCAGCTTTTTATGTGACAAAATCTGTGTCCTTCCAAGCCTACCTCCACATCTTAAACCCATTATGATCTTGGACAACTCATTTTGCTGTGGCTGGCTTGTTTAAGGGGCTTCCCTGGTGGCTCAGACTCAATGCAGGTGCAATTCAGGAGACCCAGGTTTGATCCCTGGCTTGGGAAGATGCCCGGGAGCAGGGAATGGCTACCCACTCTAATATTCTTGCCTGGGGAATCCCATAGACAGAAGACCCTTGCTTGTTTAAATACCTTATTTATAAAATAGAGGTCACTTTCACTTTTCACTTCCATGCATTGGAGAAGGAAATGGCAACCCACTCCAGTGTTCTTGCCTAGAGAATCCCAGGGACGGGGGAGCCTGGTGGGCTGCCATCTATGGAGTTGCACAGAGTCGGACACGACTGGAGCGACTTAGCAGCAGCAACAGTACCTGTCTAATTCAAAATACCCATTTAGAAAATGAGAAGAACACCATTTTCTTCAATTAATTTGTCTTGATCACAAATAATTTGGGGTCAGGATTAAAATTAGGGGATCACATGAGGGGAGGAGAGGGAGGCTTAAGAGGGAGGTGATATATGTGTAATTACGGCTGATTTGTGTTGTACTAGAGAAAACAACACAACACTGTAAAGAAATTTTCCTCCAATTTAAAAAAAAATTGAAATTAGGACCAGGTGTCCTAAATCTGACATTTGAACAACTCTTCCAAGCATACCACTCAATCTCATGAGGTTAAGACAGAGAAAGTTGAATATCAATATGAAATTTCAGCTAGCAGCTTTTATCTAAAGGATCATTTTTGATCCCTCCGCAGATTATATCTTTCTAAGGTGAAAACCACGGGTTTCCCTGGTGACTCATTTGGCTAAGAATCCACCTGCAAGCAGAAGACCCTGGGTCTTCGATCCCTGGGTCAAGAAGATCCCCTGGAGAAGGGAATAGCAACCCACTCCAGCATTCTCGTCTGGGAAATTCCATGGACAGAGGAGCCTGGTGGGCCATAGTCCATGGGGTCGCAAAGAGTCAGACATGACTGAGCAACTAGCATTTTCACTCTTCAAGGTAAACCAAAGTTCTGATTTGGAATGGAGACTCTCTCTCTCTGAATCTAAACTCCTTTCCTCCTTTATAAAATTACTTTGCTTCCTCTCTTCAAAGCCAATGTTTTCTGGAGTCGCCTTGATTCAGCATCATCTATGCAGCTCAAGTTAGTGATGGACAGGGAAGCCATGGGTTGCCAAGAGTCAGACACAACTGAGTAACTGAACTGAACTGCACTGATGCAACTCAAGAGTTTTCAGAAATTCAAGAAGGCTAAGATGTATTCCTAGTAAGAATCAAACAGGCTGGTACAAGCTGGAGAATTAGGCTTTTGTCCAGATTGATGCCAGGTGAATGGAAGAGCCTTGGGAAGAATTAATCAGATTCAGTTTTGATTTATATTCTATTTATTCTGAATCCCAGTATAGATATGAACTCAGAAGTACAAATTAAAATCATATAAAACTTCAGCACTTCATACACCACCACTTCCAAATGTTTGCATCCTTTCAGAACAGACCATTGAAAATTCAAAGTTTTTTCAACAACTGCTGAAATTGTTTTGAATTTTTCTTTTCAAATTGCTATCCTATCATAATCAATTTCAGCCCCTCCCTTTCCTCCCTGCCTTTTCATTTTTCCAAGTTTTTCATAGCCTATCCCTGACTTTGACCAAAAATGGATTTTCTGAAGCGATCAGTTAGTTACCTGTTCTCATCACCTATGGGTATGAATGCCTGTCTGCTATTTTAAAAACAAATTCTTTGTTCCCATCTCTCAACCATCCTCAAAATATGATGACTTGCCACCACTGAAGATTTTTTTATATGTTCTGCAGGTTCTTAAAGACATTTCAAGTAACATCAGAAGTGAAATACGTGAATAATTTCAACTAGTGAATATCCTTAAGGGAGAAAATTAATTTTGGCTCTTAATTTTAGTGTTAAAAGATGATTCAGATTAAATTATAGCTATACTTTATATATATATGTACACACACATACACACACTGTGTGTTCATGTATATCATCTTGAAATCTCTTGTGTATTTTTAAAAGGAAAGTTAAAATTGAAAGACAGCAAGAGAAGAAAAATCAGCATGTAAAAATGCCATGGGGGGAAACACCTGCTGGGAAAACATAAATGTAAAAAAGATCTGACAGCCTTCCTTCATAATTTCACCCAGTAAAGCAGTAATATTTAGAAACAAAAATGTGGAAAAGCAGTAACACTGCAGTATTTTAACACATTTAAAGGCTCTGGTTCCACTGTCAAGTTGTCAGGAATCTAAAAGCCTTTAAGAAAACCTTCTGTTTTTCTAATAAATCAATTTCAATGTGCATTTTACTCCATTATTTTACTCATTTAAATTAATGAAGTTTTAGGAATAAGTTTTAAAACTTTATAAGCAAATTTTGTCTTACTGATAAACTTGTGAAGACTATATTTACATTTTATCTAGGCATTTCATTTTGTTATATACCACTGAAAATCCGGTAATCATAAATGCACAATCTTTTACTCCTGACGCACACACCCAGGGTCTCTTTAATAATTCAAAGAGCTTTCTATAATGATGAAGTCATACTGACAAACTCAATAGGAAAATTCTAATACTATTAAACATAATTTAAATAATTCACTGTAGAAACCAGGCCTAATAGGGCAAGAAAAGTAAATTCTAAGTGCTCAAAATATTTTGCTTTTTCTTACACCAATGCATATTTCGTAAATCACAGTGACAGTTCTCCTCTCTTTTGATGGAGTGCATGACAGCTATTCATGTACTGGAGCAGGTGCAAAAGATAAAAGCCTTCCTATTAAAGTCAAGAACGTCAGCACTCCCTGTGCTGTGATGGGCATGTCTCCATCATTTCTGCATAAGATGTCTCCTGGGAAGCTATCACCAGACCATTACTACACTATCAACTTACTCTCATCTCAAATTATTATTCTTCAAAGACAGCCAGCTGAGTTGCACTTTACTTTATAGATTCCCTGATAGGTGATGAAATGAAAATGTCAAACAGAGCNAAAGAAACTCTCTCCAAATATTAATTAATGAGATTTTGAAAGATTTGAAAATGGTCATATGTATTAATACAAAATGAATGTATTTTTAACATTCTGAAAGTTAGCATGCTATTGAGATATGAATTCCTCTAATAAAAAGGATATATTTCAATCTGGCAATGGTAACTGTATAAATAGTCAACATATGTTGCATATGTATATATATATGTTAGATGTATATGTGCATGCCTGCTAAGTTGCTTCAGTGCATCTCACTCTTTGTGACCCCATGGACTGTAGCCCACCAGGCTCCTCTGTCCATGGAATTCCCAGGCAAGAATACTGGAGCCTTTTCCTACTTCAATATGTATACATAACAGCAAAATACTATTCAGTCACGAGAAAGAAGGAAATCCTGCCATTTGTGACAACATAGATGAACCTGGAAGATATTATCCTACCTAAAATAAGCCAGACAAAGACAAACATTATACTGTTTTATCTCACTTACATGTAGAATATTAAAAAGAAAAAGGTCAAACTCATAGAAACAGAGTAGAATGGTGGTTACCAGAGGCTGGGGGTAACTGATACATCCCTTCAGTCATAAGATGAATAAATTCTGCAGATATCATGTATAGTATGGTGACTGTAGTTAATATACATTATACTTGAAATTAAAGCATAGTCTTAAACTTTCCCATCACATATACACATTAACACATCAGTTTGTGAAGTGATGGATGTAGGAATTAACTTGGTTATTTTATAATATATCTGCATTTTATAATATATATGCTTATCAATCATCATGCTGTACTGTTTTATATATGTGATTTGCTTTTTCACCACACCATGTGGCTTGTGGGACCTTGGTTCCCCAACCAGGGACTGACCCTGGGCCCTCAGCAGTGAAAGTGCAGAGTGTTCACCACTGGCCCAGCAGGGAATTCCCTATATATGTAATTTTATTTGTCAATTATACCTCAGCAAAGCTGAACTAAAGTGAGGGCAAACATCGGGAAACAAGCGAAAGCAGAAAGAAAGAGACAGAGAGGAGCGAGATCAGGCTTGTTATGTCAAGAGGGAAAAGACAGGAAGTTCTCATATTTGGGGCTTCCCTAGTAGCTCAGTTGGTGAAGAATCTGCCTGGAAGGCAAGAGACCTAGGTTTGATTCCTGGGTCAGGAAGATCCCCTGAAGGAGGGAAAGGCTACCCACTCCAATATTCTTGGGCTTCCCTGGTGGCTCAGCTGGTAAAGAATCTGTCCACAAAGAGGGAGACCTGGGTTCGATCCCTGGGTTTTAAAGATCCCCTGGAGAAGGGAATGGCTACCCACTCCAGTATTCTGGCCCAGAGAATTCCATGGACTGTAGAATCCTTGGGGTCACAACGAGTGGAACACGACTGAGTGACTTTCACTTCTCAGATTTTGGTGGAACAAAGAGTTACTTATTTCTGCATTGCTGTTACAGTTCACTGCATGCTCAGTTGCTTCAGCGGTGTCCAGCTCTTTGCTACCACATGAACTGTAACCCACCAGGCTCCCCTGTCCAAGGGATTCTCCAGGCAAGAATACTGGAGTTGGTAGCATGTCTTCCTCCAGGGGATTTCCCCAACCTAAGGATCCAACCTGCGGCGACTTCAGATGGAGTTTCTCTGCCCAGCACAGAAATCAATCTTTGATCCAGTGAAAGATCTGTTTTGCTGGAGTTACAGCCACATCAACTGTTTTCCAAGCTCAAGTTATTCCACCCTTGATAGCTTCGAGAAGCGCTTCTAAATATATACAGAATCAAGTTCTATTCACTCTATTATGATAATTGATTGTTTTCTTCACAATTCTTTATATCACATCCCCCACTCCCAGTTTGACTGAAGCCATGTTAGTTTATATGAAAGTAAAGTAGCAAAAATATCAAATATAAGTTTATGCCTTCTTTCTTCCAAATTCTGCCTAATAAGTAAAGTTTAAAAAAAATGTTGGTGAAACACACTTAATGAATATTTCAGAACATTACTGAATTTTAGTGAAGAAACTATTTCATATTGAAACAAGACTGGCACAATTTTGTTCTATTAAAAAATCCTCTAGTATTTTTCTTACGTTGTTAAGAGTCATTATCTCTTTTTTCTTTTTTAAGAAAAAAACTTTTCATTTTGTATTCGGGTATAGCCAATTAACAATGTTGTAATAGCTTCAGGTGAACAGTGAAGGGACTCAGCCATACATACACATGTACCTGTTCTCTCCCAAACTACCCCCCATCCAAGCTGCCACATAACACTGAGCAGAGTTCCATGTGCTGTACAGTAGGTCCTTGTTGGTTATGTGCTTTAAACACAGCAGAGTGTACATGTCCACCCCAAACTCCCTAACTATCCCCCCCATCCTTCCCCCTGGCAATCACATTATCTATTTTTAAACTATCTATAGCATTAAAAATATATTATCANCTAACTATCCCCCCCATCCTTCCCCCTGGCAATCACATTATCTCTTTTATTTTTAAACTATCTATAGCATTAAAAATATATTATCATTGATATATATTCATCAACACAGATTCTAATAACATCAATCATTATTTAAAGTTTACTACTGTAGGGAAGATTTGAATAGTGGAGCAATTTTGTAATGACAAATGTTAAGCAAGATCAGAATCTTTATTCATTGTCTGGTCATCACAGCAATGTCAGACACAAACATAGGTGCTGCGTGCGCAGTCATGTCTGACTTTGTCCATGAATTTTCCCAGCAAGGATACTGGAGGAGATTGTCCTTTCCTCCTCCAGGAGATCTTGACCCAGGGATGGAACTCACGTCTCCTGCATTGCAGGTGGGTTCTCTCTCGCTGAGCCATTGGGGAAGCCCGTATAGACAGAGAGTGTAGCCACTAATCTTCCTGCCATGCATACATTTACAAGTCAGGTGCTCGTACATTCTATATTTATTCCATGTTATATGCAAAGGGAAGAATATTAAGATTATAAAGCTAGTGAGAAAGGAGATTATTCAAAAGCTTAAAAAAATTTTTTTTTAAATCTTGTTTCAAGAGGTTTTTCAACCCTCAGAATCACAAATTACTTCACAAGTCATAATGTAAAAGTAATGAAATACTCTACAAACGTGTTCAATAGAATTTAAATTTTTAACTTAAGGGAATTTTAAAGTTCAGTCATTCTCATAGAGGCTGTCTGGATGATTAAAATCCTAAAGGAAGCCTGAAAGAAAAAGGAACAGTCATTACTGGAAATGTAACACAATGTTAACTCTCAGGTTTCACGTTAGACTAGAAAGTTTAAGTTCAAGGCCATTACACCAATTTTCATAGAAATGTAATGTTCTCCAACTCATGGTCCTTCCCTTGAAAAGCTGTGCGTGGGTAATGGTGATTATCAACTCAAATTAGTCACACACACCAGGGTAAATTGGAAAGAAAAGCTTCTTCAATTACTCAAACTAACATAAGTGATTTATTTCCTTCTGCTGACATGAAAGGAAAAGGGTTGAATGTTCGTGAAGGATAGCATTTATCCGCCCTGCTCTAAGGTCAGGGAGCTCACTCAGCACAAATATTCCCAGAAAAGGTTCGACTTGGCAGAAAAGAAACCATCTATTCCAAAAGGTTACCACTTCGGCTCGACTCTTCATCTGCTGTGATAAAAATCCTGTCCAGTCCATTATTGTAAGGCAGCAGCTGCTCTATAGACTGATAGCCTCCAAAAGAAAGTGGTTTCTCATAATCCCCAGGGCAACTCCTCCACTTCAGACTCTTTCATCGCCTGACACCACTCTTCCTCACAACTTCATGGCTTTGTTCTTCCAACTCAAAAGCCTAATCCCAAATATTTCTCTACATTTTACATAGTCTTAAATTGAGCTAACTGGAGGAGGAACCAGCAGCCCACTCCAGTATTCTTGTCTGGAAAGTCCCGTGGATGGAGGAGGCAGGCTACAGTCCATGGGGTTGCAAAAAGCTGGACATGACTGAGTGACTAAACAACAGCAAAGCCAGCTGGAAATCCGATCCTCTCAGTCACGTCTAAAACAACCCAAACTCCTTTTAATGACCTAAGCTGCTGCTGCTGCTAAGTCGATTCAGTTGTGTCCGACTCTTTGCAACCTCATGGACTGCAGCCAGCCAGGCTCCTGGGTCCATGGGATTTTTCAGGTAAGAATACTGGAGTGGGTTGCCATGTACTCCTCCAGGGGATCTTCCAGACCTAGGGATTGAACCTGTGTCTTTAATGTCTCCTGCATTGGCAGACAGGTTCTTTACTAGTAATGCCACCTGGGAAGCTCTTCAGTTCAGTTCAGTTCAGTCTTTCAGTTGTGTCTGACTCTTTGCAACCCCATGGACTGCAGCCCGCCAGGCTTCCCTGTCCATCACCAACTCCCAGAGTTTATGCAAACTCATGTCCATAGAAACAGTGATGACATCCAACCATCTCATCCTGTGTTGTCTCCTCCTCCCACCTTCAATCTTTCCCAGAACCAGGGTCTTTGTTTGTAGTGATGCTTTCTAAGATCCATTTGACTTCACATTCCAGGATGTCTGGCCCTAGGTGAGTGATCACACCATCATGGTTATCTGGATCATGAAAATCTTCTTTGTATAGTTCTTCTGTGTATTCTTGCCACCTCTTCTTAATATCTTCTGTTTCTGCTAGGTCCATACCCTATAAATCCCCACATAATCTGATCCCTGCCTATGTTTCCAGCTTAACCCTTGCTCAGTCCAACCACACTGAACTTCAGTTTCTCCAAAACCCCGAGCTCTGGCTCACTCTGGAGTCTCCACCTGGGATGTTCCTCCTGCCCAGACTGCTCCTCATCATGTCTGGGTCCCTATTTAAACTCCACTCCCCTGGTGCCTTTGCTATTTATCTCAAGTACATTCACCACCTTAATTTCCCCCAATTTCAGTCCTTTTGTTCTTTCCAGCCATGTCACAATTTTTTAATTATTTTTGTTTGCTCCTCACTTCTTTTGTACTTGGAGAAGGAAATGGCAGCCCACTCCAGTACTATTCCCTGGAGAATCCCATGGACGGAGGAGCCTCACAGGCTACAGTCCATGGGGTCGCAAAGAGTTGGACACGACTGAGCGACTTCACTTTTCACTTTCTTTTGTACTTACCCTGGGATCACGGTTTTTTCCCAGCTTTATTGAGATATAATTGATATAAAACAGTGCATAAGTTTAAGGTATACAATGCGTTGATTTGATACTCTTATATATTTCAAAATGCTTGCTCTAGCTATTACATCCATCACCTTGCATAAACATCATTCTTTTCTTGGGGCAAGAACGTTGAAGATCTACTCTGTTGGTAACTTTCCAGTATATAATGTGATATTATTATAATCACCATGCTGGACATGAGATCATCAGAACTTACTGCTGTAACTGGAAGTTTGTACCCTTTAACCAACAGCCCCCCTTTTCCCTGATGTTGTCTGTCTTGTTTACATGGTATGCCCAGTGACCGGCCACAAAGCAAAATGCAATAATTGCTTATTCAATCAAATCCATCCTATTCTGCTCTTTTTCTAACTCCCTTTGTTCGTATTGGACTCAGAGCAAAATTAACTTGTCATTTATTCAAATATCATTATTATTCAAGGCAACACACACACCTATTATTAATGTATGCCAGGGACTGTAGGTGCAGCCATTGTATACTGAGTATTTATTACGTGCTAGAAGTATTTTACCTGTGATATCACGTTATAGCCCCATCACTATGTAAAAAACAACTAGTTTTATCCCTATTTGAAAGATGAGGCAGCTGAGACAGAGAGAGGTTAATATGTGTTCCAGATATCACAAACTGTGATAAAGCTGAAATTCTGTATTCTATCCAATAAAACACAATTTCCACCAACAGAGAAAGTGATCTGCAAATGCAAAGGGAAGAGATAACAGTTGCTTAAGGGAGACCAGGAAACTGTGTTTGAAGGTGGCATTTAAGACAAGATTTAGAAAAAAAAAAAGCATTTTGACAAATGAAAAGGAGGAGTTGGTATAAAGGGTCCACATCAGAAAAAAATTTAGTGAGAACAAAAATACAGGGAAAGAGACAGCAAGTGGGCACAGGAAATAGTAATAGAGTTACTATATGTTGTCCCATCTTTTGAACCCAATTGTGTATGTCTTTGCCTATATCATTGAGAATTTGAAAGTGAAAGTGAAGTTGCTCAGTCCTGTCTGACTCTTTGCGACCACCAGGCTCCTCCATCCATGGGATTTTCCAGGCAAGAGTACCGGAGTGGGTTGCCATTTCCTTCTCCAGGGGATCTTCCCAACCCAGGGACTGAACCCGGGTCTCCCTTATTGCAGGCAGATGCTTTACCATCTGAGCCACCAAGGAATTTACCTATGGCTAAAGATAGAGTGAAAATGTAATCAACATTTCAAAGTATCAATTACTGTGGACCTATTTTGTAAGTTATTAGTTACTCCCTTGTTCAATACCTATTTCTAGTAACTATTCTCTCATCAACTGGATTTTAAGTTTTTTGATGGCTTGTGTACCCTTGTCTTACGGGACTCCTTGGCGGCTCAGCAGTAAAGAATCCACCCGCAATGAAAAAGATGCAGGTGGCCCACCAGGCTCCTCTGTCCATGGGACTGCAAAAGGATTGGACACGACTTAGCGACTCAACAACCACCCTTGTCTCACACCTTCATCAGCGGGGTTATAAAAGCTGACTCTTGAAAACGTCAGTGGACAAGAAGAAAATCAGAGAGACCAGGGAGAGGCATTACACATAGTGATGTCAATAACATGCCACCCTTGCCCTTAAAGAGTTATATTCTGACACAGAGATGAATTTATTTGTGCAAATTTATGTAATACAGCAGATATATTAGAAGAAATATTAATACAAAGGGCTAGAGCTCTAGAATTCCATGAGGCAAAATTATTTTAAAAATTAATTCCAGTAGGTATTTAAATTATAACGACATTTTCCAAAAGTGTTTATGGACAACTTTTTTAAGACTAAGAACAGTAAATTTCTATGATAAAGAATACTTACAGAATAAAAGCTTCTTTGCAACAGTTATTTACGTAGAACAGCAAAGAGTCTCATCTAAAATTTTATTAATGTACTTACTATGAATTCTCCTCAGTGAATAATCCAATGTAGCATCCGTTTTTTATGTCCCCTATCTATGGCTTTCTATAATCAAATTTCTTGACTGGAGAAATTTAAATAACTTTTCTTCCACTTTCTGTAAAAACCAATCACCTTCAGTTTCTTCACATATTCCCACCACTCTCCCATCAGAACATTTATCTAAAGTCACGAAAAACACACACGCACACACACATCCCCTGCCCCTCTAATGCTTGTATTAGGAACCAACCGAGTTGAAGGTGTGGGGTGATTCTCCCTAATTTATCCTATTGAATGCATATAATTCGTCTTCATTCATGCACTCTAGAGTGCCTCATAGCCTTCATTTTATAAGCCTCACTGGAAAACTGTGCTACAAAAATCATGAGGGGTCATTTGCATTCTTAAAAAAATTGATGTATATGATAAACTAGGATTTGATGTTTACAGAACTTTAGTATTTTAACAATACTTTGTTGGTTATTTTGTTGTTTAGTTGCTAAGTCATGTCCAACTCTTTGCGACCACATGTACTGTAGCCCACCAGGCTCCTCTGTCCATGGGACTTTCCAGGCAAGAATACTGGAGTGGCCTGTCATTTCCACCTCCAGGGGATCCTTCTGACCTGGGGATGTGTTGGGTTCCCCACACGTGGATTCTTTACCACTGGGAATGTAAATTAATCTTCTGTGGTGGAATTTTAGGTATTATGCATGGTAGTGATGATATCCTTTGAAGCCTGAGTTCCTCCTATGCTCAGTTGCTCAACTGTGTCTGACTCTTTGTCACCCCAAGGACTGTAGCCCACCAGGCCCCTCTGTCCGTGGAATTTGCCAGGCAAGAATACTGGAGTGGGTAGCCATTCCCTTCTCCAGGGAATCTTCCCAACCCAGGAATTGAAAACAGTTCTCCTGCATTGCGGGTGGATTCTTTACCATTTGGGCCACCAGGAAAGCCCAAAATGATCAAGAAGATTTGTGAATTCTAATCTAAAACGTCATTCAAGTCTCCTCCCAATTTCATGCTGTCAGCTGTGCCCACTTGAATGACTGGCACTCTCCTAAATTGCCTTCCTGCCTCAGTCTCCCCTCTCTAAACCATCCATTCATCCCATCTCCTGTCCTGCTCCCCTCAATGATACTATCAAGATATATTTCCTTACAAATGTGATTGCCATTCTTCACCTTTGCCAAAGCGTGCTTCTACATTTCTTCAAAATAAAGTCAGTATCTCCTTTTACTTTAAAAATGAAGCTCAGATTCCTAAGTGGGGATTTCAAGGTTCTCCAGGAAAAAGGACCAGATGCCTTTCTCCTTATGTAGTATCATGATTACAAGCTCAGACCCTAGAGCCAAAGTGCCCAGCTTTGAGACACCAAGCAGGACTGCTGCATGCACGCGTCTAGGCTGAGGTGTCCTGAGTGAACGAGGGCGAGGAGTGAGCAGGGGTAAACGTGTAGCCCACCGCTCACCAAGCTATGCCTCAGAAGAGGGCTTCTACAGGCTCAGAAGAAGGGGCACCATTTTCTGCTTCATGTATAGGCCCTATTAAGGTTCTATCCCTTATACATTCAGTGGAGCTAGCACTAAGACTTTTCTCTTAGGGAGAAAAGTCCCTAAGAGAAAGGGGGCTGTTGTGAGGGTTCAGTGAATCACAGCCCTCAGGGCAGGGTCAGGCACTGAATGCCCAGCAACTGTCAGCGGTTAATCACCCCCCTTCCCTGCTCCTTATACGTTAAAGAAACAGAATTGGCTCACTAGTTTATTCATGTATAACTGTGCTTTTCCACCTTCATGGCGTTCATCGATCCTTCTGCTTTCTTTCCCCCAAACGCTCTCCCCTAGCAGCTCTAATCTCTGCCTGTCCACGCTTCAAACTCAACTGAGCTGCCATGATTGCTGCCATGAAGGACTTACAAATATGAGCTATCTAGACTTTAACTCAACTCCGGGGCACCTATGGACCCCTGTGGTGGAACTTGACTATACTACTATTTGTACTGTCTAAACTTAAACTTATATATCTTAAGACCTTGTCCTCCTCAAAAGATTTTAAGTGGCTAAAGGTAACCTGTAAGTTTCTTCCATATGTTTCTACAGCACCTACAGACCTACAGGGACATAATAGGCAATAACAGAACCATTTATTGAGTATCTACTATATGCCAGGCACTACAGAAATTATTTCTCACAACAACATTTTTAGTATTGCTATTTCCCTTTCCTG
>SJYQ01000647.1:360496-377793 GCA_006410935.1 Redunca redunca | reverse complement strand
GGCTGCAGTCCATGGGGTCACAAAGAGTTGGACACGACCGAGCGACTGAACTGAACTGATGTGCCCAGTCACTTCAGTCGTGTCTGACTCTGTGCAATCCCATGGACTGCAGCCCGCCAGGCTCCTCTGTCCATTGGACTCTCCAGGCAAAAATCCTGGAATGGGTTTGCCATGTGCTCCCTCAGGGGATCTTCCCAACCCAGGGATTGAATCTGCACCTCCTGCATTACAGGCAGACTCTTTACTGCTGAGTCACTGGAGAAGCCCATTATTCCAATATGCATGAAGAAATCAAGGCTCAGAGATATTAAGCAATTTACTTGAGATCTTACAGTGAATTAATTCCAGACATATCTTGTAAATCTGACCCCTGAACTCCCCCATCTCCCCAAAAGCCTTGTCACATTTTAGGAGGGCCCTTTTAGAAAAACGTTACTGCCTTCACTAATTTTTAAAAATTCCTCACAGAGTCTCATTTAGGTTGTTCTATTTCATTTAGACACCCTTTTGACAGAAAGTATCACTATATACATTTATATTGAATAGAAAAATGTTAATCCCTGCATTATATTTTATCAACTTTTATCTTTATATATCAACTATTAATCCTGCCTATTATAAATAACTTGGCAGAAAAATGCTTGTTCCCTAAAGAATTTGATAGAAATCTACATAAAAAATGACCTTGATATCAGAAAAAGTTATTGATATAAAATGATTTAGACACCCTTTTGACAGAAAGTGTCACTATATACATTTATATTGATAGAAAGAATAGTAAGTAAATACTAGGTCAGGAATCTGTTGAGAGACTTACACTTAGTGCTTGTCATCATTAATTTCACCAGGTCATTAGCTTGTGCTGTGTTTCTATTATATTCCAGCTATTTGGAAGGTCAAGATAAAATACTAATGGGAGAAATATCAATAACCTCAGATGTGCAGATGACACCACCCTTATGGCAGAAAGTGAAGAGGAACTAAAAAGCCTCTTGATGTAAGTGAAAGAGGAGAGTGAAAAAGATGGCTTAAAGCTCAACATTCAGAAAACGAGGATCATGGCATCTGGTCCCATCACTTCATGGCAAATACATGGGGAAACAGTGGAAACAGTGTCAGACTTTATTTTTTGGGGCTCCAAAATCACTGCAGATGGTGACTGCAGCCATGAAATTAAAAGACGCTTACTCCTTGGAAGAAAAGTTATGACCAACCTAGATAGCATATTGAAAAGCAGAGACATTACTTTGCCAACAAATGTCTGTCTAGTCAAGGCTATGGTTTTTCCTGTGGTCATGTATGGATGTGAGAGTTGGACTGTGAAGAAAGCTGAGTGCTGAAGAATTGATGCTTTTGACTGTGGTATTGGAGAAGACTCTTGAGAGTCTCTTGGACTGCAAGGAGATCCAATCAGTCCCTTCTAAAGGAGATCAACCCTGGGTGTTCTTTGGAAGGAATGATGCTAGAGCTTAAATGCCAATACTTTGGCCACCTCATGCAAAAAGTTGACTCATTGGAAAAGACTCTGATGCTGGGAGGGACTGGGGGCAGGAAGAAAAGGGGATGACAGAGGATGAGATGGCTGGATGGCATCACTGACTCGATGGACGTGAGTTTGAGTGAACTCTGGGAGATGGTGATGGACGAGGAGGACTGGCATGCTGCAGTTCATGGGGTCGCAAAGAGTTGGACACGACTGAGCGACTGAACTGAACTGAAGGCAAGAGTACTGGAGTGGGTTGCCATTTCTTTCTGCAGGGAATTTTCCCAACCCAGGGATCGAACCCAGGTCTCCCGCATTGTAGACAGATGCTTTAGCGTCTGAGCCACCAGGGAAGTCCAAACAATAGGCACTGACATGAGTACCAAAACAGATCTTGAACTAAATAAATGCCAGGAACAGAGCGAAGAAGGGGGAAAGGAAAGATTCAGGATCAGAGTCAACCACTAGATTTAGTTAAGAGTTTCTAAGAATACAATGTTGTAAAGGAAAAACTTGGAGCAGGGGGTGATTTTACTGGAAATTAGTCTGATTTATTTATGGGAAAGCAATAATACCAAGTTAATATGCAGCAACTTCCAAGTTATTTAAAGATACTTAGAAGATATTACTTAAAGTTACATGACTTGAATATCATTACTCCCTTTTGCCAGCACTCACTATTTGATTGGAAATATCCTACTGGTTTAGGGGGGAAACAACAGGCAAGTAAGCGAAGGTAGAAGAAAATTAATAGAACTAAGATCTTCCCAAGCAAAGAGGAACTCCAAAAGAGTGGAGTTATAGTAACCTTCATTATGAAAGCACTAGTTTCCAGAGCTTCTAGAGGATTCTGAGGAAAACTGGACATATTTGCCATGCATTATAAATGTATAATTACCATTTAAATGGGGAGAGAAAGCTGGTGAGTGAAACGAGAAAAAGGCATTTTCTTATAGCCAACCAGAAGCTTGCATTTCGGGCAATAATCATCTCATCTACAGAGTCAGGTTAACAAAGCTATTGTTGTCTGCCACTCACCTTCTGCTCTCTTCTACCAGGAGAAACAGAAAGTTAAATGTACCTCCATGATTTTCAGTCACAAATTTGCTCATGAGGCTCTGGCATGCTTGACAGGTAATTCAACAGCATATGTTTACCAAAAAAACCAAAAACCAAAAAACAAAACCCAGAAGTGACATAAAGGCATCTCTTTTTATTCTCCCTTTTTATTATTTGAGGACCCAATTTATAAGAATAAGTGAAATTTTGGAGTAAATTCCTATTGGTTGTACAGTTGTGATGATTAGGGTCATCTCATCTCACCTACAGTCCAACGAAGACTTTCTTTAATAACATTCCTGTTTGTGGAGTTGGCCAGGCAGCAACTTGAATGTGGAAAATACTGCCTTATTCCAAAAAGGCATTGAACATCCTTTTCAAAGGAGTTTAAAGTTTGTCATGTAGATTTCAAAACTCTGGAAAAGTATCAAAGGTGTTTTTATTGGACAGTTGAGTAATAAAGTACAGAAGGTAAAAGATTTGTCAAGAATCACACAAATTAAGTGGAAAGATACCTATCACATGTATATTTCAGAAGTCTAGTCTATTACTTTGGGATTACTGCTACATTTCTTATGAGATTAGCTACTTTTTAAGATGTGTTTGCCAAAACCTGTCTGAATTTATCAGGGTGGCATATATTGACTGGATTAATTTTTGCTTCCATCTCAGAACACTCAGCATTTAGAAGTAGGAATATACAAACGGAAGATGAAAAATTAATGAATCACGAAATGAAAGCCTGTGTATACGACATTAACCACGTAACAAAATTGATGGGATTATTAGTTACATAACAGCTACCCTGTTTGGGCTTTCCTTTTGTGTCTTCTTTTGTCAATTTTATTTGGAATCTTTGAAAATATTTGTTACAAGTCAATGTAATGAGATAGGCAATGGTCTTTTTCATCATCTAAACCAGAAATCCATGAACTGTGGCTGGCAAACCAAACCTGGCCCTCTTGTGTTCTTGCAAATAAAATGTTATTGGAACACAGTTACATACATTCAATTATATATTGTCCGTGGCTGATTTAGCAGAATGATAGCGAAGTTGAGTAGACCAGAAAATGCCAAAAGCCTAAAGTATTTGCTATCTGGCCCTTTATGGAAAAAGTTTGTTAATTCCTAAATTGTTCCATCTCTTAGTGTTCTAGAAGACATTTTAATCCCTGGTGACAAACCTACAACTCCACTCTCTGTCCCATTAGATCTGCTTTTATTTTTACTTCTTCAAGACAACCATTTTTCAATTGCCTTCTTTTCCTAGTAAATCTACCATCTTCTGCTTACATATTTTTCCCTTCTCGGTATCACAATTAATTCTATTCCAAAATTTATTTAAATATAGTCACATGTGGCCCAATCTCTGCATAAGCACAATCAAAATAATAATAATGGAAAGATTTAATTGAAAGAAATGTTAATATTCCTTTGGGTTGCAAAGAAAATGTAAAAGTTGAAATGGAGGAGTGTGCTGTTTTTAAAGAGTAATAGAACTCTTGAAAGTCCCTTGGACAGCAAGGAAGTCAAACCAGTCAGTCCTAAAGGAAATCAACCCTGAATATTTCATTGGAAGGACTGATGCTGAAGCTCCAATACTTTGCCCACCTGATGTGAAAAGCTGACTCATTGAAAAAGATCCTGAAACTGGGAAAGGGTAAAGGCAAAAGGGGGGCCACAGAGGATGAGATGGTTAGAGAATATCACAGGCTCAGTGGACATGAATTTGAGCAAACTCCAGAAGATAGTGGAGGACAGAGGAATCTGGCATGCTGCAGTCCATGGGGTTGCAAAGAGTTGGACATGACTTAGTGACTGAAGAACAACAAGAACATTTCAAATCCTATCTTCCCAGCACTGCTAATCTCAATATCCCCCCAAATCAATGACAACTGCTGTGGTAGATGGCTGGACCTCCCTTTCCAGAACAGGGTACTCATTTCTCCAGCGGCCAGGCTGTCTTTGGTAATTGCCCTCAGTCAAAGGGAGCTGCCCCACTCAAAATTAAGTCTCCTTTTGAAGCATTCCACATTTAATGACAGTTGATACAGAGGTCTGGGCCCCTTTGTCTCAATTAGAGAGCCTGCCAGGTCCCAGAACTCTCCATAAGATTAACTGAGGTCTCTATTGTGATTCTATGACTATTTTCCCCCTTCCCAAGTCTCCATCTCTCTCTCCCGCATATGAGTTATTCCTAAGAGCATTCTCCAATAAATTCTTACAGGAAAAACTCTGCCCTGGAATCTATATCCCAATTTAAGATAGCTCCCTCTTCTAATACTCTTTCTCTCATTCCATTCTCATCACTCAAAGGCTTCTTTGAATCTCAGTCTTTCTAGTTCTTTATTCCTCTCTGCTCAAAAGTCCTATTTGCTCACAATCCTGGGTCAATTCTTTTCCTCTCAATAGAATTCATTACCTTTTCTTCAAATTTACTGGTTAGATAGGAACAGGAATTGAAAAGTAGTTCTATATTTGTGCTAGTATATTTTTATGTCTTATTTTAAGATTTCAAAATATTGCCTTATAGAAGACACTTTGGGGCTGGAATATCATGTCTGTTTTTTAAATGTTTCAACTGTTTTATTTTTAACATAATATCTAATCAAAAAGCATTAAAATTGTAACTTTTACATTATGCATTTGAAAGTCTTTCTATGAAGATCATATGGTCAACTGCATAGTAAAAGCTCTTCTGAAACAACATTTTCCCTCTGCAATAGGATTTTATTCAAAACAAACTGATCTGCTACAAAAGTTAAACAGCAAGGCAGCATAAGAAGACCTAAATTTAAAAGATATACTAATATCATCAAATTTTTCTTTGGTAAGTCTGCTCTGAAAAGAAGAAATGAAGGTTGGAGGGAAAAAAAAAGAGAGCAAGAAGAAAAAGAAAGAAGAGGAAAAGAGGAAGAGGAAAAAAGATGGGACAGGAAAGGACAACCAAGTTGAAACAAATCAAGAGGAAATTACTGTAAAATCTTGAGTTACTTTACATGTAGAACCTCTGAAGTTCGAGAAAGATTATCTTTCCCAGATACCAAATGTTTAACTTTTTGAAATGTTAAGCATTGGTGCTAGTTAGAATAAACAACTTATCTTTATTACACTTGAACTTAAAATTAAGAAAAAAATGGAAACAAAAAGAGTTATGTGAGGTGCGAAGAAGTTTAATACCATTTCCAGATATTAAAATAATTTACATATCCTCCATAATTAATTAAGGTGTCAGGGAATGAATAGCCAGACAAACCAATGGTAGTCAATAGATATACTCAAATATGTATGGAAATTTAATGTATGAAAAAGGTTCCATCTCATCACTGATGTAAAGATGGACTTTTAAAATAACTTGTGTTGGATAGCCATTTGGAAAAAGACAAACCTGGAACTGGATCTCACATCATATATTACGCCTAATTCCAGATGGATCATAGAGCTAAATGTTAAAAAATGAAGCTATTTCAGATTATTTTCACAGGATAAATTCCCAAAAGTGACATTTTTGGGATTTAAAGAGTAAAAAGGATTAAGGTTCTTAATTCATATTAGCAAACTAATTTTTAGAACTCTTCTACTAATTTATATCCCTAAATGTAGTATATGTCAGTTCTATTCTTATTCAAACCTGGACAAGAACTGTGTCCTATTTTTAAAAACATTTAATAAAATATGTGTGTGGTAGAGCATAAGCTTTAGGAGCCCTCAGTTGCCCTGGGCCTTTCATGATCCTGGGAATATGTGTTATCAGAGTCAAACATTTTTGTAAAATTAAGAAAAGGATGATATAAAAACAATTTTTAGGAAGGTCTCCAAATTCCATAAGTTTCAGACCCCACAACACCAAGATCAACTCCTGATCATTTTATTAAACTATATGCAATTGCTCCTTTAATATGTCACAAATGGACAAATCTAGACATTTCAAATGATTCAACTAATACATATAATTTTGGTGATTCATAAGGGGAAAAATCTCCATTAACTAATAACAGAATCACCAAGTCAAACAGTAACTCAAAAAAGGTTTTGACAGATATTGTCAGATTTCCTTTTTTAAAGTTTGTAAAGACACCCAGCCCCTCCAACAGCAAACAGACACAAGCACGTGTCCCTCACAACGCTGGGTACCCACCAGCACGGCTGCACATTCTCACTTGTGCACGAGACTCATGGTTTGTACCTGTCCTCCCAGCATACTTGTTAATACTACCACTTTTACTTTCAAAATGGTTTGGATGGCAGATGGTCATCCAGATGTCATCGGTCTTTTAAACTCTAATTTTTCTCCTGGAGACCATTCTGGCTTCTAGGGGGCCTACAGGCTTCTGGGAGTTGCCTGCGTTCTCTTTTCCCTCCTTCCTTATTCGCCTGCACTGACAACTGCAGAGTCATCGAGTTACGGAGCCGCACACTCTAGGTAGGGACTCCCTTTCTCTGTACACGGAGGCTGGGTGTAGGAGGTAGCAATGAAAGCATGCCTGTGTGTCTATCCTGTTGAAAGTGAAGCACCTGTGTGTGCACACAACGTATATGCACACACACCGCACACAGCCAAATGACTGTCTAAATCCAGCTGTTCACCATCCAACATGCAGAGATATTGGCAAGGGGGTCCTAGCTCTGGAGCAGGAGCTGAGCAGGGCGACCTTTATTTGCCTCCAAGGGCTGGGATTCTGTGACTCCCCCAGAAACAATGAACATTTATTAAGGCTTACTGAGCATGAGGGAAATTCTAAGAATTCTGCCCGTGAAAATCTCATTTTGTCTTCACACACAATGACTAATTTAGCCACTATTACTAGAGAGTATTAATGAATAAGTAAACTAAGACACAGACAGGTCAAGTTAGTGGTCTAGTATGACATACTTAGTAAATGAAGCCCAGATTTCAACTCAGGCAGCCTGACTTAGGAGCTGTTATAGCTCCATTTTCTGGTTCATGTTTCAGGCACTGAAAATCACTTTACATTTCACAGATTTTATTTCCATTTACTTTCTGAACCACTCTGATTACATTTCTGAAAAGCTTCATTATAGAAGGGAGGGAAGCCATGCAGAAAATTCATGCAATATAATTTGAAAGCTTACCATTGAAGAAACTTCTTTATCTGGGCAATCCAGCTTTTCAGTTATCTATTCATTATATACTGTGAGAAAAGACAATCAATTTACCTTTTCAAAGTCTTCCTAAGCAAAGTCAACGATGACTTACCTAATTTTCAAAAAAATGCTAAACATAAAATATTTATGAATATCATATGATTTCTATTCTGAGATTTTTATATTGTTGTTTAGTCACAACGTTGTATCCGACTCTTTGCGACCCCATATACTATAGCCCACCAGGCTCCTCTGTCCATGGAACTCTCCAGGCAAGATTACTGGAGTGGGTTGCCATTTCCTCCTCCAGGGGATCTTCCCAACCCAGGGATCAAACCCACATCTCCTGCAATGCAGGCGGATTATTTACTGCTGAGCCACCCAACTGCTATTTTAATATTTAAGGCTGAAATGACATAAGGCATTATCAAACTGGGTATGAGTCAAACAAAGAGAAAAAAGCCAAATATTTGGTGGTGACCACAAGACGACTTGTCTCTGATGACAGAAAGCCTGTGGATGCTCAATGAATTCCTTTTGACGAGTCTCGTTTTCTTTACTCACCCTTTTAATATAGGCAGTCCCTTAAGCCTGAGAAGTTTCTTCTGGGTAAAAGTAAAGCTGCTTTGTGAATTTGATTACATTATATTCCTACAATGAATCTCCTGTAACTAACTGTTCTCAAAATGTGAATACATAACTGCTTCTACCTAAAATGAATAAATATCCAAACTTGTGCTCTTTTGTAAAAAAAAAAAAAAAAACAAAAAACAAAAACCTTTTATTTTATATTGGAGTATTGCCAATTAACAATGTGATAGTTTTAGGTGCACAGCAAAGCAACTCAACTCAGCCACATACATACAACCCTGTGCTCATTTCAAAGCATTTCTCCTGGCCCAGTTTGCTATGGAATTGGACGTGGATGGACACAAGTTGAAATGCCACATTGTTCTCTGCAGTCTTCTGGTTTGATTTCAGTTCTAGGAAGCAGCAGTAACGCTGCACTTCAGCTCCTCTCCTTAAATAGCTTTTTTTTTAAAATTTATTTTTAACTGGAGGATAATTGCTTTACAATATTGTGTTGGTTTCTGCTATATATCAAGATGAATCAGCCATAGGCATACATATATCCCCTCCTTCTTAAACCTCCCACCCCCCATCCCACCCCTCTAGGTTGTCACAGAGCACCAGCTTTGAGCTCCCTGCATCATACAGTACATTTCCACTGGCTATCTGTTTTACATATGGTAATGTATATGTCTTAATGCTACTCTCTTAAATAGCTTTTCCAAACAGTTCATGATCCTGTTACCATCAAAACAATTTCTGTGTAACAAGAGCTAGGGGTTAGCAATGGAGTCAATACATGCTTGACAGCTGATCCTTAAACCATACACATTTTACCCTGCTTCTCATTCGGATATAGTATCATGTCCCAGAGGCCCAAAACAGCACAAGAAGCTGGATATCCCCTGACATTGTTTTTAATGAAAATTATGAAGGACCTTGCAGTGCCCTCTCATCAGTAATATTTTATGGTTCAGTCATCCAGGTGAGCAAGGGTACTGTTCTGACTTTAGTTGGACTTCCAGGATCTAGAGGCTTTCCTGATAGCTCAGTTGGTAAAGAATCTGCCTGCAATGTGGGACACCCTGGTTTGATTCCTGGGTCGTGAAGATCCTGATTCCTGGGTCGTGAAGATCCCCTGGAGAAGGGATAGGCTACCCACTCCAGTATTCTTGGGCTTCCCTGGTGGCTCAGCTGGTAAAGAATCTGCCTGCAGTGCAGGAGACCTGGGTTCAATCCTTGGGTTGGGAAGATCCCCTGGAGAAGGGAAAGGCTACCCACAGTATTCTGGCCTGGAGAATTCCAAGGACAGTTGGGGTCGCAAAGACTTGGACATGACTGAGTGACTTTCACTTTCACTTTCCAGGGTCCAAGCATGGGTGCAAGTATGTGAGAACCTACCCAGAGCTGTCCATGTTTAGTTGAAGGAAGCTAAGATTTGAGTTCTGGGTAAGGAGGAATCTTGTAAGTAAGGGAAGGCTTAAAGAACCAAGCTGAAAAAAAGTAGAGAGAGGGTCAGTCGACTAAGTAAGGCAATNAAGTAAGGCAAATTGTTTTGGGAAAAGTCTTCAAGGATTTCTTAAAGCAAAGTTAATTTTTTGTTGAGTTCTTTTTGTGGAGTGGGAGTAGGGGGAACTGGGAAAGCTATTAATATCCAACCCTGACTGGAAATTTTAGTCTTCTCTATCAATATGATGGTTTTTACCCATCTTAGATTAGCTATTGAGGTTATAAGAATATGTTTTAGAAATGAGAACAGTATTTAGTACTCATGCTTTCATTTTGATGCCTAGAATAAGTAAGGGGAAGAATTCTAATTGTGAGTTACTGAAAGAGTATGGGGCATCTCATCAAATAAATTAAAATACTTGCCAGAATCACCCCCATGAGGAATGTAAACCGTGTGTGGTCTTCCACCAATATAGACTTGAGTTCTGTTCAAAAGGATGGTAAATTTAGAATTAGTAAGGCTTATTTTGAAAATAAATTTATCATTGGAGTTATTTTATTTCATCAGATTATGTTTATATAATGTTCTATTACCGTTGCTTTGTCACATATTCCATTCTCCTTATATTTATTCATCAGGAGACTTAAAGTGTTTGATTAAGGATACAGTAATAAAATTAAAATAAATGAAATGTCATTTAAAATTTCAGTAAGTTAGCAGTAGAATTAACACCTGCTAATTTACTTCTCCGCATCTTGTCTCAGTAGGATGTAAACTATGTAAAGGCCAGGATTTATCTTTTCTTGCTATAATTATGTCCCTAGTGACAACCACATTACATAAGGCATAATAAATACTCAGTAAATATTTACTGAAATAGATGAGAGTCAAGGAGGCATTGAGTACATGAACAGTTAAACATTTATGTTATCTGACATTTGGAACTTTTAAAAGTGCTTTAACTTAGAAGCATATCTGCTAGATAATAAGACCATTAGATCAGATGTAATAATCAACATTTTAATGCCCCATTACTCATTTCATTTTTTAATTGAAATATGGATGTTTCTGGAACCCAAGAAGAATCTTTGTATTATGAAGCACAATACGTCCTTAACACAAATTCTCCTAACAGGATGCAGTTCTCATGGAATTAATAAGATTTCCAAAATTACAAGATGCTTGGAAGAAAAGCTATGACAAATGTAGACAGTGTGTTAAAAAGTAGAGATATCACTTTGCTGACAGAGGTCTGTGTAGTTAAAGCTGTTGTTTTTCCAGTAGTCATGTACGGATGTGAAAGTTAGACCATCAGGAAGACTGAACACCAAAGAGTGATGCTTTTGAAGTGCAGTGCTGGTGAAGATTCTTCAGTGTCCCTTGGTCAGAAAGGAAATCAAACCAGTCAGTCCTAAAGGAAATCAACCCTGAATATGCACTGGAAGGACTGATGCTACAACAGAAACTCCAATACTTTGGCCACCTGCTGCAAAGAACCAACTCACTGGTAAAGACCCTAAAGCTGGGAAAGATTGAGGACAAGAGGAGAAGGGGATGACAGAGGATGAGATGGTTGGATGGCATCACCGACTCAATGGATCTGAGTTTGAGCAAGCTCAGGGAGATGGTGAACCACAGGAAAGCCTGGTGTGCTGCAGTCCATGGGGTCACAAAGAGTCAGACATGACTTAGAACGGCACAACAACAGATCTCTAAATGAAAACAAAAAAAGAAGAGATAGATAGCAGGTGAGTAGCAGAGCAAAACCAGAATGAAGGCAGTTGTTGGCCCATATTTGCAGAGGTTTCAGAACTTTCCATTCAAACTACAGAAGCTTCAGTGATGGATATTTGCTCAGGCCCCTATTCTCTTGTGGGAATAATTAGCCACTTTACTGATAAGCAACTATGCAAAAAAGTGATGACACTTGTAAAAGACCAGGGCCCTAGGGGAAAATATAGGTATTTTTTTTTTAAAGAGCAACATGTTTGTTATAGCCTATTGCCACACATGTAATGTACACTTTTTGGTTCTTCCTTCTGGGTATATTTTTATAATGAGATGTAAAGCATAAGGAATTATCTTCTATCTTACTGTTTCTTTTATCCTTATACGTTAATAAGAAGAGGATAAAAAGTCTCATAGCCAGAAAAATACAAAGTCCTAGAAAAATTAATGGTCTTAAGTAAGTGAACAGAACATTTGGCTAACACTTATTTTTTCATACAGGTACATTTTACTTATAGATGGGCCTATTAACGTGCCTTTGCCTTATCAATGGATCTTTCTATCTTGTCTATGGGTTCTTCTTGGAAAAGGCACACAAACTGAAGGAAGAAAATAATATTGTGTTGGCTTGAAGAAGAATGGAGAAAAGCTTCTCAGAGTGTATGGACTATGAAAATATTTTCCATACCTTTTGTGAACTCCTTTTGAAAAAATTACTTGAAAATACACTCCAGCAAAAGAATGAATTCTAAAAAAAGGAAGATATGGGATCCAAAAAGTTCTTCTAACTCAGTAGAGCAGTGAAAATAAACTAATTTTTGTAAAGTATAACAGGAAGTCAGAGGACTTTTAAAAGAATATTTATAAGAAGAAAATGAATATATTTTACCAAATACTAAAGGAGTAATCACAGTGTTAGGAATAAAGATACATGTGTCCTGTGTCCTTTTTGTCAAGAAATAATGAAGGTAGCTAAAACTCCAGGAAATCCAAAAGCTGTATAAGTTACAATGTAAACATGAAACAAGCTGAAACGTATCACGATTTTCAGAAATGGAGAGTAAAGAAAGAGGCTATTTGGTTGGAACACTAGGTAACTCTTTGTTAAGCAATACAGGTTTGTGACATAGAATTACCTTTCCTATTTCCACTTCAGTTCTTTCCTAAACATTATTTACACAATCATAATATGTTTTATTCTTTTAATAGTTAAAAAAAATGTAGATTCAAATTATAGAGTAAGTATTTCAAAATATAAATAAAGTTACAGAACAGAATGCAAATATTATACACTGAAAAAAGTCAAATGAGTGAGAAAGCCTACTGAATTTAGGAGCTAGAGAGAGAAGAAGACAAATGGAAACAGGTTTCCAGATTTTCTGATCTTAATAGGAAAAGTATTGATGGGTAGAGAAATAGCGGGCTAAATAGATTACTCAAAGTAAAAAAGATAGCCAACAGAAGAAATATTAGGCATCTTAACAGCTAGTAGTGAACAAGGATAGTTACGATTCTAAAATAGCAAAATAATAATATGTAACAGTGAAAAACAAAAAGAAATACGGATCATGCAAGATACATTTTTCAGTTTTCATGATGGGGAGCAGACAGATAATATCTAAAGTCAATAAATCATGAAAAAGAGAAATAGCCATATTGTTCAAAGACTTGGAGTTAACCAAAACAAGAACTACAAATAGAATCATACTAAAAGGATCACTTTTGGAGAGGAGGTGTCAGAGGTGGAGTGGGGAGTGGAAAAATTAAACTTTTTATTTGACAATTTTCTGTACTTTTCAAAAACGTGATGTGTCCTTATCATATGGATACATGTATTACTTTTATTACATGAAAAAGGTAAACCATTTCTTGATTATTAGCTCATTCTCTTCACTGATATTATCCCAAAGTGCATTCTTACTAAGGATAAAATGAACATACCTCTGTAGGTAATACTGATAAATGCAGAATTGACAAATGAATGCTATAACCATGATTGCAAGGAGTAGAAGCATCAGGAATCCAAACATGTCAACTGAAATGAATGAAAAGAACTATATTTTAAGCCAACAGTAGGTTAATTTCTCATAGTTTCATCATCTCTACTACCATGCAGTCTGATTCTTAAGTATAAATTCACATGTCATTACTAAAAATTATACAGTAACGTACATTATACACTCCAATAAAACCATCTTTAATGCAATAGTCACTAACATCTGAAACTAATCTGGGTTGCTAAAAATGTTCTTTATCTTCCTGGTGGCTCAGACAGTAAAGAATCTGCCTGCAATGCAGGAGACCTGATTCGATCCCGGGGTTGGGAAGATCCCCTGGAGAAGAGAATGGCAACCCATTCCAGTATTCTTGCCTGGAGAATTCCATGGACAGAGGAGGCTGGAAGGCTACAGTCCATTATGTCAGAAAGAGTCAGACACAACTGAATGACTAATACTACTTTCATCTCTAAATCGGTGAACTATTAGGCCACTAGCTTATTTTTTTTCCTTTATTTTATCTCTAAACTCATTCCCAGACAATATCTCAACAGAAAAAAAAAAGGTCCTTCAGGCTACTGTTTCTGTACAAATACAAATAGTAGGTAGTGGGGGGTGGTTTATTGTTTGAGTTTCAAGAGTTCTTATCAAAAAGACAACTAAAGTGCTGGGAAATCAGATCTCCAGCACTTGGAAACTTTATCTCCTCTCAATACTATTTAACTTATCAGCCTGGTGTACCTGTATAATGAAACCAGAGGGCAGAAGATGAAGTAGGAGGCTAGGGGTTCCCCATTCATACTAAATACACAAAGTGTCACTCACTCATATAAGCTCTTTGCAAAAAACAATTATGAACTCAGTTTACCTGATAGTATCTGAAGAAAACATGGGTTTGTGAAAAAAATTTGTAATCTTTCACTTTAAAAAAAAACAAAATACAATATTACAGATATAATTTAAAGATTCTTTGATGATTGAGATGAGTTTAGTTCTAGGGAATCATTCTTTTTGATTGGCAATTGTCAGTATCGAACACATTAGCTGAGAAAATATAAATTATAATAACACCACTGGGCTCAGTATGTCCTCATCCCCAGGATTAGCTTATAAGAAACTCCTGGAGCCGATTATACAGAGTGAAGCAAGCCAGAAAGAAAAACACCAATATAGTATACTAACGCATATATATGGAATTTAGAAAGATGGGGATGATGACCCTGTATGCGAGACAACAAAAGAGACTCAGATCTATAGAGTGAACTTTTGGACTCTGGGGGAGAGAGGGAGGGAGAGGGTGGGATGAGATGGGAGAATGGCATTGAAACATGTATACTATCAAGTAAGAAACGAATCGCCAGTCGGTATCTGATGCAGGATGCAGGATGCAGGATGCTTGGGACTGGTGCAAGGAGAGGACCCAGAGAGATGGTGGTGCAGGTATACTATATCTTTGTGTTTCCCCCCAGATTTCATTGAACTGTTAATCTGATTTGAAAGTTTGTACATACATTTTTCTAGTTTAATCAACTATGTGTATCTGCTTTATGTCCTTTGTATTAATAAATTGTGCTTTTTATATTAAAAAATAATAATAATAAAAATTAAAAAAAAAAAAAGAAACTCCTGGAGTTCCTAAAGCAACGTAAGAACACAATCCTCCTTTCACTGGTTATAGTCATTGTGCATAGGAGTATTTTACAGATGAAATTTGAAGCATTTAACAATCGGTAAGGTAAGGCCCCCACCAATCAGAATAAAGATTGAGCTAGTTTGGAAGCTAGCTGGAAGCAATCAGGGGAAACAGAAATGAACAGATATACTGTATTTTAATAAAGCAAATATAATAATTTTTCAACTGTAGCAAATCACTAGTGTTTGCAAATCTGTTATTAAAAAGTACATAAAAATTCAAATAAGGACAACTCACCTTGACAGTTTAACCAAAATGAACAACTGACAGGACACTCAGAAATTGGAAAACAAATTTTTTTGCAAGCCTTTTCTTCACTGCACCAAAAACACTGTGTTTGGAAGGGAAAAAAAAGTATAATAATCACAATCTCAGTAAGTTTCTGGTCCTAGTTTGATAAGTATTCAATTTATAACAGCCATCATCATCATCATATTATTATTATTGTTTGTAGTTGGTGCTGCTGGTGGTCTGCTCACATATGCTTTACCAGGCCCGTGCACACAAACCCAGCTGCAGCGTGTGGTGGCAGACAGTGGCTCAAGCTGCCCTTTTCCTTGCATTGTCCTCACGGATGGGTACCAGCTGGCCTACGCGGTTACTTCCACCTCCATCAGTAACTGACGGTATGTTGTGTTGTCACATGTGTGTGCTCACTCATGTCTGACTCTGTGTGACCCCATGGACTATAGCCCGCCTGGCTCTTCTGTCCATGGGATTCTCCAGGCAAGAACACTGGAGTGGGGTGCCATGCTCTCCTCCAGGGGATCCTCCCGACCCAGGGATCAAACCCACGTCTTCTGCATCTCCTGAACTGGCAGGTGGATTCTTCATCACTTGAGCCACTGTGCATCGCCAACTGACAGGTACACAGGGTTCTGAACGAAGGGTTTGCTTGCCTCAAGGCAGGCACCAATTCGCTATATAACCTTTTGCCCCAGGGCTTCCCGGGGTTCAGGCCAAGTATAGGCTTTGGCAGAGATCACATCTTTGCTTGGCTCTTGTCCCTTAGTTTCTCTGAGTCCCTTACTCCTTCATATTAATAATTCTGCTGAACAGCAGTCACTCAAGGAATCACATGTTCCTGAATTCTTTCTCAGGCTCTGTGAAAGAATTGTGTGAGTGTGCTCAGTCACGTCCGACTCCTTTCGACTCCATGCACTGTAGCCCACCAGGCTCCTCTGTCCATGGGATTCTCCAGGCAAGAACGCTGGAGTGGGTTGTCATTTCCTTGTCCAATGCATGAAAGTGAAAAGTGAAAGTGAAGTCGCTCAGTACATTCCAGTGTAAAAAGTCACTGCTTAGAATGGCAACCCACTCCAATATCCTTGCCTGGGAAATCCCATGGACAGAGGAGCCTGGAGGGCTACACTCCATGGACTCGCAAAGAGTAGGACACAACTGAACAACTAACACTTTTCAGACACTTCCTGAGAACAAGAGATACATCACAGGTCAGCTTTCGTTTCCTGTTAACCGAGATCAAAGGTCAAGTGAAGGTGCGTTTCAGATTGAAATCATTTAGGCTAAATGGGTCCTGTCCTCTTGGACTTTTGCTTAAAGACTGGAACTTCAAAATCAAGGGCTAGAATCAAAGATTACATCCTGGAGACTTCAGGCCTTGGTTATTAGATCTTGAAGTTTCTAAGAATCAAGTTCCTGCCATCCAGCAGGGTTTTCTTTGTTTTGTTTTTGGCTGTGCTGGGTCTTCATTGTGGTGCACAGGTTTCTCATTGCGGTGGCTTCTCTTGTTGTGGTGCACGGGTTCCAGGGCAACTTAGCAGTTGTAGCACAGGGGCTTATTTCCTCTGTGGCATGAGGGATCTTCCTGGACCAGGGATCGAACCCATGTCTCCTGCATTGTCAGGCAGATTCTTAAACGCTGGACCACCAGGGAAGCTCTACCAGGGTTTTCAGTTCAGTTCAGTTCAGTCGCTCAGTCGTGTCCGACTCTTTGTGACCCCATGAATCGCAGCACAGACATGAATTGCCAGGAAAAACTTGAACCTGTCAGAGAGGAGCTTGTGGTCACTCAGCACCAGGCTGGTGCCCTGGCCCTGGACACCAGGTTCACAGCACGCGAGCTTCTAAGGCAGCGCAGCCCCCAGAAGAGACTTTCCCCCCTGCCCCTCTCTTTGATAGGAGCTTGGGGAACAGTGGAAGCTGCTTTGCAGGATGAGCCAGGGGGTCGGGGGGCGGGGGGGCGGGGGA
>SJYQ01000647.1:306531-358806 GCA_006410935.1 Redunca redunca | reverse complement strand
GTGGGAAAGGGCGAGGGTGGGATGATTTGAGAGGGTAGCATTGAAATGTGTATATTATCATATGTGAGGCGGATCACTGGTCCAGGTTCTATGCATTGAGGCAGGGTGCTCAGGGCTGGTGCACTGGGATGACCCTAAGGGATGGGATCGGGGGCAGGGGGTGGGGGGAGGTGGGAAGGGGATTCTGGATGGGGAACACAAATGAGTCCATGGCTGATTCATGTTGATGTTTGGCAAAAAGCACTACACTATTGTAAAGTAATTAGCCTCCAATTAGTAAAACAAACAAAAAAAGAACAGGTTTCAGGCTTCCCTGGTGGTTCAGTGGTAAAGAATTTGCCTGCCTGTGCAGGAAACACAGGTTCGATCCCTGATCCAGGAAGATCCCACATGCCTGAGAGCAACTAAGCCCCTGCACCACAACCGCTGAGCCCGGGAGTCTAGAGCTCACAGCATCACAGGCTCCGCACAGCCCACGTGCCGCAACCGCTGAGCCCGGGAGTCTAGAGCTCACGGCATCCTGGGCTCCGCACAGCCCACGTGCCGCAACCGCTGAGCCCGGGAGTCTAGAGCTCACCTGGGCTCCGCACAGCCCACGTGCCGCAACCGCTGAGCCCGGGAGTCTAGAGCTCACCTGGGCTCCGCACAGCCCACGTGCCGCAACCGCTGAGCACGGGAGTCTAGAGCTCACGGCATCCTGGGCTCCGCACAGCCCACGTGCGGCAACTGCTGAGAGCCCCAGTGCCCTGGAGCCTGTGCTCCAAGAGAAGCCAGCACAGGGTGGGGCCTGAGCGCCACCATGAGACAGTAGCCCGAGCGCTCCGCAGCTGAAGAGAAGCCCAGGCAGCCACGGAGGCCCAGCACAGCCAAACATACACCAGTAAAGTTATGTATACAAAAGAATGGCTTCCACAGTGCCGGGAGTGAGATTCGTCATCATGGGATTTTGTGGAATATTTGGGGGAGGCAAACTTTTCTCAAGCGGAGATGGACTTTTAACCAGACTAAAGAGTGCGTTTTTCCTTTTCTTTTTAAAAATTGAATTATACTCTGTGCGAGGGCGAGGGTGAGATGATTCGGGAGAATGGCATTGAAACATGTATATTATCATTATTAGGTCCGGACTCTGGCCTTGACAGCCTAAAAATAAAATCTGAGTCATGTTTCCGGGGAATTCGCGCACATGCACACCATTTAACCAATCATTTAATGCCATCTAACCCGCTACTAGAACAAAGGACTGCCTGTATATAAGCAGCTGTGAGTCAGAGCTCGGGGCTCTTGTCAGATTCCTCTGCGCTGGAAGAGACCTGAGCCCTAGCTCGAGCTAGCAATAAAACCCCTTTATGCTTTTGCATTGCTGTGGACGTCTTATTCTCTCAGTTTTGGGGACTCGGACTCTGGGCATAACAATCATAAGTGAAACAGATCGCCAGTCCAGGTTCGATGCATGATATAGGGTGCTCAGGGCTGGTGCACTGGGATGACTCTGAGGGATGGGATGGGGAGGAAGGTTGGAGGGGCGTTCAGGATGGGGAACACATGTACACCTGTGGCAGATTCATGTCAATGTATGGCAAAATCACTACAATATTGTAAAGTAATTAGCCTCCAATTAAAATAAATTTAAAATTGAATTATTTTTTCATACAAAAAATTATTTTGTTTTAGAAGTACAATTTTCTAGAAGTACATGTTCACACTAAGTTTTTCCTTTGTTTTATTTCTAGGTTCTCAAGGAATGGTGTGAAATGCAGAAATACATCTTAATAACTGTGACCAGTCATTCCTATTATTAAAGAACTGTGTAAAATGAAGTTTGGCATACCTTTTAGACTACAACTGTAAATTACATGACTTTATAATACTCCCAAGACAATTTCTTCATATAAAAGTTAACTTACTTTCTTTCTGTTTATACATGATTGGCAATTATTCACTGCAGTACATTCTGAAAAAAAAATTAAGTACAAAAATATAAATATTTTTATTGCTCAATTTTAGATAAAATGCATTTTGTTAAGTCATTCCTGTTTCATGGCAAATGTATCCATACCTGGAGCATTTTCCTTTATTATTTTCATAAGCCTAGACACTTTCTCATTGATACTATTTAAACCCTAACTCCTTCTTACTTTCTCCTCTTAAACTCGGAAAAAAATGAGATAGCGTTATCCAGCTTTGATGAGACAACTAAAGTTTTAAAAAATAACCTCCCTCTCCTACACTAACTCCCTGGTCCCACCAGACATTGAAGGCTACACCTCTGAAGCAAATTGGACTAATCCCACACCGCACTCATCGATCCAGGGAGAAGGAATCTGACCAAATCAGACCAATCAGAAGCCTCCTTCCATGATTTACAGATTGGAACTTGAGGGTTAGGGGTCTCCAACTTTTCAAAAATTTAAATAGGATTTTTATCTTTGTGTAATTATAAAAGTGATACATATTCAATACAAGAAATAAGGATACATAAAAATCAAAAGTCAGCTGAAATTCCACCATCCAGAGAAATTCTGATGCTTCATCTTACTTTAAACAAATTATTGGGCTTCCCAAATTATTACCATAATCTAAATTTGAATTTTGCCATCATTGCAGAGGACTGCAACCATGAAATCTTAAATACCAATATTCTAGTCTCTGACTAGAATCTTCTCTCCTTTCCTCTTGTTTGCATTTTGGCATGACTCAGACCTTTACTTTTCTTGACGTTTCCATCGTTTTCCAAATCTGTTTGCTCCTTATGGCCTCATTCCTTTCTCTCCAGCCTGAACTTCAGATCAGGGAATGACCTAATCTGGGTCCATCTCAGAGATTTAGACTAAGTATTTGTAGAACTAACCAGTGATCCTTCTTGTAGTCTTTCTTCCTATTACTGAAAAACCAATGAAGGACAGCCGACCTACATGACCGTCTGCTACATGAAGCAGTGTGTTCTTTTCCTCTGTGCTGAAGAGACACCAGCTATTTCCACAGCATTCTCAGGGCCAGATTCTCCTTTTACTCTAAAGACTGATTTTTTGTGTGTATTTGTTTACTATCTGGTCACTTCGGTCCTCCTGAATACATTTTCCTAATATCTCCAGCATCACTCTCTCCTAGTTCTCTTGGAATGTTTCTGGCCATTCTTTTTGAGTTTTTTGGTTGGTTCCATTTCCTCTAATTATGCCTAAAATGTTGTTATTACATAAACTTCCATCCTTGGTCTTCTTCTCTTCTTCCTTGAGGGATCACAATTTCAAATACCTAGGGACGCCAGGCATCAAAATATATTATATTCGATATCTGATTGGTATTGCAAATAATTAATAACTAAAAAATTGAACAACTGAATCTGACAAGTTTATCTAGGATGAGTAAAAATATTTTTGGAATCAAAATTTTTTGATGAACAGGTAAGAGAAAAATTTAGGCAATGGATAACAAGATTTCATACATTACTATTAATATTCTCTATACCACCTCCTTATATTTTTACTTTATTGGTTTCTGATATAGGCATGTAAAGTATGTCCATGGGTTTTTAATTTTTTTTTTTAAGTTTCTATCAGCTTTGGCTAGAAAGTAGTTCTATTTCATAGTTTATATTTCAAAATTATATTGTTAGGTGAATAAAGATTCATAATATGTCATCTCCATGTATTGAGCTGTATGTCAGTATGGAATATTGCTTATTATTCTCCTTAAATATTTTTTATTTAAATTCTGTTTTATCTAACTATGTTGCTACACTTCCTTTATTTTTCATTAGCATTTGCAATGTATATATTATTTCATCAATTTATTGTTTGTTCCTTTATTTCCTCTAGTCACACCCTGCAGTCAGACCTGTTTCTGTTTCCTTAAAATTTTTTGAGGAAAAAATTTTTTCTATCATTGATTCATCAAGATCTACATTCTCCACCTATACGAGGATCTTAATGTGCTTTAACTTTCTTCCTTTCCCTTCCCACACCACTCCCCAGGAAGAAGTCATCTGGAATTTTAATTATTATTAAATAGTTATCAATTATTATTAGACTATCAATGCATTTACATTGCTATCAACTTGTAATAGATGGGGAAACAGTGGAAACAGTGTCAGACTTTATTTTGGGGAGCTCTAAAATCACTGCAGATGGTGACTGCAGCCATGAAATTAAAAGACACTTACTCCTTGGAAGAAAAGTTATGACCAACCTAAATAGTATATTCAAAAGCAGAGACATTACTTTGCTGACTAAGGTCCGTCTAGTCAAGGCTATGGTTTTTCCTGTGGTCATGTATGGTTGTGAGAGTTGGACTGTGAAGAAGGCTGAGTGCTGAAGAATTGATGCGTTTGAACTGTAGTGTTGGAGAAGACTCTTGAGAGTCCCTTGGACTGCAAGGAGATCCAACCAGTCCATTCTGAAGGAGATCAGCCCTGGGATTTCTTTGGAAGGAATGATGCTAAAGCTGAAACTCCAGTACTTTGGTCACCTCATGCGAAGAGTTGACTCATTGGAAAAGACTCTGATGCTGGGAGGGATTGGGGGCAGGAGGAGAAGGGGACGACCGAGGATGAGATGGCTGGATGGCATCACGGACTCGATGGATGTGAGCCTGAGTGAACTCTGGGAGATGGTAATGAACACGGTGGCCTGGCGTGCTGTGATTCATGCGGTTGCAAAGAGTCGGACACGACTGAGCGACTGAACTGAACTGTAATCAATCATTTATAATTCTGTTTCACTGGTGTCTTTGCTTACTACTCTTTTTTGAATCCCACATCTCCCCTTAGTTCATTTTCATTTTGCTGAACAATATCCCTGAGCACACCTTTCTCAGAGAGGGTCTGTAGAGTTACAGAAGTCACTCTGATTATATATAACATAGGTTATAACATAGGAATCAGGTACCCAGGTGATAGAAAAGACTGAGAGATCTACCGGGAGGAAGACAGTGAATACCCAGCCCACCCCAGATATTAGCACACTCTATGCTAGACGGCAGAGGAAGGAGGCAGCTACCAGAATCCAACATAATAAGTATATGTAGAGTCTGCATGACAGATATTCTTGGTGCATTCACCATTAGCAGAAGTAAACAAATATATACTATAGAAATAAAAAGAAAACCTGCAAGCCTTGCCTCATTTTCAAATATGTAGCCTTCATTTTATTTCCTTGGAGAGACCTGACTTTTCATCTCATTCTGACTTTGAGATATGTTTCACCCAATCTGTTTCTCCTTTGGTGGTTTCCTAGCTCAGCCCTTGTGGGGGAGATTTTCATCTGTTCCTTGAGCTATGCTTTCTTCTAGGATAGTTTATCTGTTTCTCTGCATGTGACCATATGTGTGTGCTCAGCCACTCAGCTGTGTCTGACTGTTTGCAACCTCATGGACTGTACCCCACCAAGCTTCCCTGTCCATGGAATTTTCCAGGCAAGAATACTAGAGGACAGGTTGCCATTTCCTCTTCCAGGGGATCTTCCCAACCGAGGAATCAAACCCACATCTCCTGCATTGGTAGGTGGGTTCTTTACCGTTGAGCCACCTGGGAAGCCCATGTGATCATATACTCCTTCATTATTTACTGTTAGCTGTGCAGTGTTTTTTAGGCTCTATGTTGTCTATTTTCATCTTACTAATGCTTTGACAGCTGTTTTCAGAACTTCCATGTGTGCTGACATAGTATAAGTGACATCTTGGCCATCTTACCACTGTCCTTGAAAATTTTTTTCTGACAAACTACAGTTTTACCATATTTTATGGTGGCGCTAGTGGTAAAGAATCCACCTGCGAATGCAGGAGATGCAAGAGACACAGGTTTGATTCCAGGGTCAGGAAGATCCCCTGGAGTAGGAAATGGCAACCCATTTCAGTATTCTTGCCTGAAAAATTCCATGGACAGAGGAGCCTGGTGGACTACGTAGTCCATGGGGTTGCCAAGAGTTAGACACAACAGCACTTTCTTTTCACTTGGCTGTTCTAAGCATCTGACAAAGGGAGAGAACTCACGTGAGTCGGTGCCACCAGACTTTGTTATGGTATCTGGACTCTATACTCTCTTCTGAGCTTTTGCCATTTTTCCACTGCCAGGGTTGACTCTAGCTAATTGCTAAAATAGCTAATTTCCAAACAGGGAATATCTTTGAATTGTAGATCTGCCCCCTAAATCCAGTTTGTAGCCCAGGAACTTGTGTTTCCAGCAGAGTCAGATCCATTGTTCAATTTCTCTGTTTTCCTTATTTCTTCTCTGTAACTATTTCTCTGTTCTTCAGAACAGGGTGAAAAATAGGATACGTGCTCAATTTGCATCTCTCTAGATCTGGGAATACTAATGAACATTTTTGGAATTTAGTGACTTGGTCATTTCTAAGGGGTGATGGTGGCATTTGGATGGTGGCATGGTGATGTTGCTATGCTATGCTGTTCTGTTCTTATCCAGAGTCTTCTATTTCTTTCCATGCTTGCCCTTTGTTGTTTGATTGCTCCCAGTAAGAGAACTTCTCTACAGTTTAGTATTTTTTGTTCATTCATTAGGTATTGGAGAAGAAGATTCTTAATTCAAAGTACCAAGAGCAAACTAGAACTTCTTCAGATATTGCTTACTAAACTCTCAAATGTAAGTGAGCATCAGGGTTAAAAGCTCTGGGGATCAAAGTAACCCACTTAGTAGGAGATCTCACTTGATGTGGGATCATTCACAGAGTCCTGTGGGAAGGTCTATCGCTTGGAGTGTTAGAAATGATGGAGGTGGAAATCTCCTGTGAGAGAATAGAAGAGGTTTTGGAAGTGAAAGTATCATGTCTAGGAAACCATATGCTTATAAAGGAGGAAGGTTGAATGTGAGCTTAAAGGGGAAATTACCCCACGCTAAGAAGCTAACACTCAGGAGAGGCTCAGAAATAGGCTGAACCAGGTCTTTCTTCCAAAAGGGAAGTTGTTTTCTGAGAAACACTGACCAAGATTGGTCAGCCCAGAACCAAGCTGGCTAGAAGACCAGGCTCTGTCCTCTATCTGTTGTTCAGTCACTCAGTCATTTCCAACTATTTGTGACCCCATGGACTGCAGCATGCCGGATTTCCCTGTCCTTCACCATCTCCTGGAGCTTGTTCCAACTCCTGTCTGTTGAGTTGGTGATGCCACGCAACCATCTCATCTTCTGTTATCCCCTTCTCCTCCTGCCTTCAAGCTTTCCCAGCATCAGGGTCTTTTCTAATTGAGTCAGCTCTTCACATCAGGTGGCCAATGTATTGGAGCTTCAGCTTCAGTGTCAGTCCTTCCAATGAACACCCAGGACTGATCTCCTTGAGGACTGACTGGTTTGATCTCCTTGCAGATCAGGGGATCCTCAAGAGTCTTCTCCAACACAGTTCAAAAGCATCAATTCTTCAGTGTTCAGCTTTCTTTATAGTCCAACTCTCACATCCATACATGACTACTGGAAAAACCCATAGCTTTGACTAGACGGACCTTTGTTGGCAAAGTAATGTCTCTGCTTCTTAATATGCTGTCTAGGTTTGTCATAGCTTTTCTTCCAAGTAGCATTCTTTTAATTTCATGGCTGTCATCTATGATTCTTGATTTATTTTTGTTTCCTCCCTTTTTGTCCTTCCTCAGTATTTTAACAAGGTTTTCTGAAAAATTCTAGTGTGACTCCAGTTTGCTAGGGGACAAAGGGAGAGATTTGTTTCTACGTTCAGCCTGTGTTTTTAGGCACTCTTCGTCGGGAGAATGTGGCAGGTGTAGTGAGAGAACACTGTTTCGCTTAAAGTATGTATGGGAATGATTGTGAGGTTAAGTGAGAGAAACATGTACAGGAGAGAGGAAACCAAAGGAAGCAAGCCAAGTCTTCCAGTTCAGCCACCCCCACCTCCTACCCTCTCAAAGGAACTTCTCATTTCAGGGCAAAGCTAAGAGCTTTTGCTTTGGTTTTAGGAAGGAAGACAAACTTGGTTATAGATACTATCCTTTTCACTCTGAAAACCAGAAAGCAGTAATTATTCTGTCTCAAAGTCTTCATAAAAACGGCAACCTTGGCTTTACAGGGCATTTTCCAAGTAGTTCAAATCCTGTCCTTATTCTATCTATACAATTCCAGTTTAGGATACTGGAAACTTCATCTCCAGGTTCGTAAATTTAACTCAGTAAGGCTTTTAACATTTCAACATTTCTTCTGTTGGGGAGGTGAACCAAGGGAAGTCTCTAAACCAAAGTAATGACTTGATAAGACCCAAACTAAGAATTTATTAGTTAAGACCTTAAAACACTAAAAAAAGACTGTATGTGTGCTTAGTCGTGTCTTACTCTGCGACCCCGTGGACTGCAGCCCTCCAGGCTCCTCTGTCCAAGGGGATTCTACAGGCAAGAATACTGGAGTGGGTTCCAATTTTCTACTCTAGGGAATCTTCCCAACCCAAGAATTGTCTCCTGCATTACAGGTGGATTCTTTACCATTTACCAGAGCCACCTGGGAAGACCCCAATTTAACTGGATTTCACCAAAAACATGAAGATCTTTTAAAAATGTCTTCCCATTGTCAACTACAAATTGGCACCTGCCAAGGGCATTTGCTGTTTGCCTCTGTGGAGACTGACCTCTGTGCTGCTGTGGCTGTTGACCTTCAACACCCCCTGAAGGGGTTCAGGGTAGAGTGAGGCACTCTGTGCTCCAAGGAATCTGGTGGGACAGGTCTTGAGAAAGTTAGATATTTTCAGGAACTGATTTCATAATCCCAATCCTTACATCTCTTCATATATAGAAAAATCACTAAATCCCTTCATGGTGACATCAGCTCCTGGTGACTGAAGAAAACCTCTTGAAAAGTAAGCATTTGATTGCATTGAGCTCCCCCTTCACCCTCTCAGAGATATTTGAGGTGCTGTCTCCCAGGCTGCAGTCCTTATTTTGCCCCTCAAAAACTTAATTGGTATCTCACACATTGTGCATCTTTTTAGTCAACACCCAAAGGCAACTTTAGAGATGAAAATTTCAGCCTTCCAGGAAGGCTCAAATATAAAAGCCACGGCACACGTGAAGCAGCGCCTCTGGACTCAGGATGGCTTACCTACCATCATCCATAGTTTTTGGTCTTTGCTTGTTCTTGTATCTGGAGATTTGGGAAAAGCTATTTTCTGAGAAGCTGATAAACAGTTGGATGAGAAAGAGAGAGATAAAAACTGGCAGGAGGATTTGGCTCCATGACCGCAGCCAGCACATAGCTCTTCGGACCTGGGTGCCACCAGTTGTTGGCCAGAGGGACTGTGGTAGGCATCAGGTACTTATTTGGACCTGTGGACCCACTCACGGACCATGAGCCGTCCCAGCAGTCCCTTCCGAGGCGCCTCTTTCAGAGCCTTGGACTCCAGCATAATTTGCAGAATTTTAGTACCACTAATGTTCCAGCCAGAATGCAGAATGTTTGTCATGCAATGCTGGCCTGCCATGGTTACCACTTACACTTTGTCCAGTGGTCTCAATCGAAGTCTATTACCCTCCGAAACCCACAGCGTTTCCCTGCTGGGTTGTTGCTTTTGAAGAAGGCCTGAATTCTAAGTTCCACCATTCAAGAGCTAGAAAGCAGTAGCAGCTTTCTTCACCTGGTTATTAGTTTTTATTTTTTAAGTGATGGGAAAAATATAACTAGTGGTTAAGATGTTGATGCTGGGAAAGATGAAAGGCAAAAGGAGAAGGGGCCAGCAGGGGATGAGATGGTTAGATCGCATCACCAACTCAATGAATACAAATCTGAGCAAACTCTGAGAGACAGCAGAGGACAGAGGAGCCTGCCTGGCGTGCTTCAGTCCATAGGGTAGCAAAGAGTCGTAGCAAAGAGTCGGACACGACTGAGCGACTGAATGGCAACAAAGTCATAATGACATACTGGCAACAACATATGCTATTCTTTTAAAATAATCTAGGTTAAAATGTCACGTTTCAGAAATATAAATAGTATGATTTAAAGGATAAGGCAAAATTGTGAAGGTGGTTCCAGAATGACTGAAACTTGAGCAATATTGCCCAGTGCCCAGGGGTGTGGTGGGAAGGAACCGGGCATAGAGGCCTCTCCTTGATCAGGGTCTATCTTGTTGTTTCTTAAGTTTTTATTGAACTTGTTACAATATTGCATCTTTTCTTTGTTTTGGTTTCATGGCCTCAAGGCATGTGGGATCTTAGGTCCTTATCCAGGGATCAAACCCCAAACCCCTGCTTTGGAATGTGAAGTCTCAACTGCTGGACCACCCAGGAAGTGTCTATCTTGTTTTGTTTTTTAAAGCTGAATGATGGAGCTGTCCCGTGGCCTCCTTGACACATTGGTCTAGACTTCACGCTGAGGATGATGAATCCAGTACTGACAATAAAGATGGTGAACGGGACAAGCATGGAGTCTCTTTTCCTCACCTCTTTTAATGCAGAGGACAGATAGAGCTGTTAATATATATAAAAAGTTCTCATAAACTGACAAGATAAGGACAGAAGGAAAAATGAAAGTCATTTCAGAAGAAGAAATAAGTCCCTGCTGATCCTTTTGGACACTGAATCAGACACTCCCTGGAATCAAATTGTTTGATCATCTGACTTAATAAGTCTCCTTTTGCTTAAGCCAATTTGAGTTATGTTTTCCGTCTTTTTTTTTTTTTTAATTTTTATTTTAACTTTAGTTTACTTTACATTACTGTATTGGTTTTGTGTTTTCCGTCTTTTTGAGCATTCCTCAACAGCAACATATCAAGACTCCTCCCAGGAAGGAAAAGTGGTGGTTACAGATTTGTGACACCGTTCTTAAACAAAGTCCCTGTGCTCCTTCCTGGAGTTGGTGTAGATATCTGCAACGAGGAAAGGGAATCTGTGACTGGACAGACCCCATGTATGAAGCTCCTTTTGTTCATAAATGAAGCTTGCTCTCTTGCTCTTTCTATCTACATACACATTTCCATATGTACATATGTATACTCATTTGCATTTGTACATACACATACAAAATTACCTATCCAAATAAGCAAAATTATCTATCCAAATACATAAAAGATAAAGGTACCACTTCTATACAGTCCCACGTTCAGAACAGAACATTGTGATTGTCACAGGAGACCCCTAATTTCTAGCGCAGAACCGTAGCGTCTGGTCAGGACACTCTCCCACGGCATCTCTCTCCTGTGCCTACTTAATGCCTTCCCTGTCCTGATGTGGACCTCAGCAGCTCTGAGTCCCTGAATCTATTCAGATAACTGCAACATCCCACTTCAGGCAGAGGGATAAGAATGTGATGTGATCACCCACCACGCCTGCAATTCTTGGACTGACCTCAGTCTCTTGGCACTTCACAAGTTAGGTTTTATCATCTCATCACAAGTACCACCATGCCCAGAGAGGTTGCCCCAACTCTGGCTGACCTGAAACCAGCCTCATATACTCTGATATAACAATTGCCACTTACTCATCACCCTCCGAAACCACTTGTAGCTGATGGCCTTGTTTACTACACCAGAGAAAATGGAACCAGTCCAGAGGAAATTTACCTAGATTCCACTTCCACACTTAGCCCAGCATCTGCACTCACATTCTCTGCTTTCCTGCTTGTAACCATAGAGAAATTTTTCGTGCTCCTGTTCAAAGGCAAAGTTGCTCCATGGACACTAGATTTCCCCCTCTATGTCTCTCCCATAGCATTGCTCCATCAACTCTCCTTCTGCATTATTTGTTTTCCGGTCTCTATGGTTCATTCTCAAAAGTATACAACATGCTCTTATTGATTCTGTCTTTAAAAGCACATACAAACTTTGTCCTCACCCTGCTTCTTTTATTAGGTCTCACCTCATTTCTCAGGAGGAGCCTACACTTAGTGACTTCAATTTTCATCCATTATTGTCTCTTGTTGTTGGTGGTGTTCAGTCACCAATTCACGTCTACGACCCCTTGGACTGCAGCACGTCAGGCCTCCCTCACCATCTCCCGGAGTTTGCCCAAGTTCATGTCCATTGAATCGGTGATGCCATTCAATCATCTTATCCTCTGTCACCCTCTTATCCTTCTGCCTTCAATCTTCCCTAGCATCAGAGTCTTTTGCAAGAAAGGTCCATTATCTCTTAAACTCTCTCTAATCATACTCCCCAACCCCAACTCCACCAAAAAGCTTCTTGTCAAGGACACTAATGATCTTCATGTACTAAATCCAACGATCAGATCTCAATCTTCCTTTTCCCTGACTGATGGCCAACAGTTGGCATTGTTGGTCGCACCATCTTCCTTAATACCCCCTCTCACTTCATTTCTAGGTCACCAAGCTCTCTTTAATGTTGTTATATCCCTCAGGTTATTCCTGATTAGTTTTTTTTTTTTTTTTGATGCTACTTTTCTCCAAGACCTGTTCATATTTCTGTAGTCTAGAGTGAATCCTCGGTTTTCTTTTCTAAATACATTTATTCATCTAGTGGTATGGTTTTAAATATCATGGCAAATATCATCCAATGTGCTGCTGACTCTTAAATTTCTACTTTAAACTTGGACCTCTCTCCTAAACTCCAGACAAATATATCAAAATGCCTATTCAACAGCTTCAAACAACATCTTATCTCTAGACAGTCAAAATTTATGATCTTCCATCCATGTTCCGATCCTTCTAATTTTTCAGTCCCCAAACCTTAAAGTCATCCTTGTTGCTTTATTTTCTGAAACTCTGCACCCAAATTCATTAGCAGATCACCTCTTGTCTTCAAATGAATAAACCTCTCCCTCTTGTTCTGTTGTTCTTTGCTCACAAGCTTGTCCTGCCCTACTCTCCCAGCCTGTCAGTAACACAGCAGCTAGTAACTCTGTTAAGAGTCAGAGCGGGGAACAGCTCTGCTTGGAAACTTCCATCTGAGAGTAACACTCGAGGTCCTTACAGAAGGCTGATGACTGTGTGGTCCGACACGCCCCTCCCTGGCCCCTCTGGCACCAGCTACTCTCTTTCGCTCCCTCCTCGTGTGATGAGGCTGCTGCCGTGCTGGCATCTCTGCTGCTTCTCGAATACACTCAGCATGCCGTCACCACAGGGCTTTACAGTGGATGTAACCTCTGCCCGGAACGCACTTCCTTAGACAGCCCCTTGGTTAACTCCCTCAGCTCCTTCAAGTCTCTGATTAAATGGCATCTTCTCAGTGAGGCTTCACCTGAACCCCCTTGGAGAATATTACAAGCCACAGCCCCCTATAACGGTCCTCCCAGTCCCCTTAGCACGCTCTGTTGTCTTTCAGTTCAGTTCAGTTCAGTCGCTCAGTCGTGTCCGACTCTGTGATCCCATGAATCGCAGCACGCCAGGCCTCCCTGTCCATCACCAATTCCCGAACTTTACTCGGACTCACGTCCATTGACTCAATGATGCCATCCAGCCACTCATCCTCGGTCGTCCCCTTCTCCNGTTCCTCTTCACTTTCTGCCATAAGGGTGGTGTCATCTGCATATCTGAAGTTATTGATATTTCTCCTGGCAATCTTGATTCCAGCTTGTGCTTCTTCCAGCCCAGCGTTTCTCATGATGTACTCTACATATAAGTTAAATAAGCAGGGTGACAATATACAGCCTTGACGTACTCCTTTTCTTATTTGGAACCAGTCTATTGTTCCATGTCCAGTTCTAACTGTTGCTTCCTGACCTGCATATAGGCTTTGTATTAACTTCTAAAATACTATAAAATTTGCTTCTTATGTTACTGCTTTTTTCCTTTCTCCTGTCCACTGGAAATATAAACTCCAGAGTGAGGATTTTTATCTCTTTTGTTTACCAGTACAATGCAAACATTAGAAGAATGCCTAGCACATAGTGCATGCTCAGTTTTTCAAATTGAATCTATATCTCAAAGCATTCATCACCTTAGCTCTGGTCTTATACTCCAAGAAATCTCTACCTGAACATCCTTCAGATGTCTCAAACCCAGTATGCCCAAGGTCAGTCTCATTTTTTCCCATCAAATTTGTTCTTCCTGCTGTCTTCCCAGTTTGATTCACAGCACCAATATCCATACAGTCACCTAAGAGCGAAGCCTCAGAGTCATTCCTCAGTTTTAATTTTGGAACAAATGCCTAGCCCTTTCCAAAGGCTAACAGTCATTTGATATTAATTACAGTCCTTTAGCCACATACACAAACATTCTTTAACTGCTTTAGTCACTTGTCCCAGTCTCTTGAGGATTATTTTCCATTGGTTAGTGCATAAGTCCGCTTGGGCTGCCATAACAATATATCACACTGGTGGCTTAAACAGTTAATTTCTCACAGTTCCAGAGGCTGGAAGTCCAAGCCCAAGGTGCCAGCAGCATTTGCTTCTCCTGAGGCCTTCATACTGTGTTTTCATGTGGCTTTTCCTCTGGGTGTGCGCGGGCTTCCCTGGTGCCTCAGTGCTAGAGAATCCATCTGCCAATGCAGGTTCCATCCCTGGGTCGGGAAGATCCCCAGAAGAGGGCCTGGCAACCCGCTCCAGTATTCTTGCCTGAGAAATCCCATAGACATACGAATTTGAGGGGCATATTCTGTCCCTAACAGTCAGACATAGCACTTTCCCCTCATCCTGAGATTCACTCTTTGTCCTTCAGAATTATGCCTGTCAGAAAAATTCATTCCTTGTGCACATGCAAACTTTGTTTTCTCTCGTTTGCATTTTTCCCAGCTCATCTTTTTTCTCACCTTTATCAAAAGCAAATGTGTGCCTAGAAAATAGTTTTCAGTACTTTCCCTGCTTTGTGTTTATCAGGTAGAGAGAATTGTTTGTAAAATATTTTTTTTTAAATAGGGAAAAAAAACACAACTCTTTTAGGTTTGGAGCACCAATTTCAACATACTGGGGGATATTCCCCCCACAATGCTCTGGACAACAGCTGGGTGTCCTACAATTCAACTAAATTCCAATGCTGTCTACCCATAGGTGGCATCAGATTCTTCAGGGAAGGGTTCCGTAACACAAGACTGCAGCCCTACCCCAACACACTTTAGACACAAGTCAGAACAAGTCCATGTTATCACCTGTGTTTTCGAGGTTCCCAAAACATCCTTCAATTAATTTACTAGAGTGGCTCACAGAGCACAGAGAAACACTATACTTAAAAATCACCAGTTTATTATAAAGGGACACAACTCCGGGGCAGCCAGACGGAAGAGATACATAAGACAAGGTATGGGGAAAGGCTGAGGGGCTTCCACATGCTCTCCAGCCCCACCACTCTCCCATTTCCCCATGTCACCAACTGGGAAGCTCTTCACACCCACTCTTCTGTGGTTTGTACAGAGGCTTCATTACAGACGTGTGTTTGATTAAGTCACTGACCATAGGCAACTGATTCAACCTCCAGCCTCTCTTGAGTGGAGGGGAGTGGTGGGGGTGGAAAAGGAGGGAAGAGGGGATGATTGGCAATCAGCTCCCATACTTAGGTGAGGCTCCAAAAGTCACCTCATTTACATTAAAAAGGCACCTTTATCAGGGTCCTGGGTCTTCCCTGGTGGCTTAGCAGTAAGGAACCCTCTCCAGTATTCTGGCCTGGAGAAGCTCCTGGACAGAGCAGCCTGGTAGGGTACATTCCACAGGGTTGCAAAGGGCAGACACAACTGAAGTCACTGAGCATGCATGCATGCAGCCATCGTGGTCCTTACTTAGAAATTCCAAGGGATTGTTTCGTTGAAGTATAGTTGATTTATAATAGTATACTAGTTTCAGGAGTACAGCATAGTGAGTCAATATTTTTACAGATTGTACTTCATTGACACTTATCACAAAATAATGATTGAAGGAAATTCCAAGAGTTTTACGAGCTCTATGCCAGAAATAGGATGATGACCAAATATGTATATATGGATCTTATATATCACAAGCTGGAATCAAGATTGCTGGGAGAAATATCAATAACCTCAGATACGCAGACGACACCACCCTTATGGCAGAAAGTGAGGAACTAAAGACCTCCTGATGAAAGTGAAAGAGGAGAGTGAAAAAGCTGGCTTAAAACTCAACATTCAGAAAACTAACATCATGGCATCTGGTCCCATCACTTCATGGGAAATAGATGGGGAAACAGTGGAAAAAGTGGCTGACTATTTTTGGGGGCTCCAAAATCACTGCAGATGGTGACTGCAGATGAAATTAAAAGATGCTTACTCCTTAGAAGGAAAGTTATGACCAACCTAGACAGCATATTAAAAAGCAGAGACATTACTTTACCATCTAGTCAAGGCTGTGGCTTTTCCAGTAGTCATGTGTGGATGTAAGAGTTGGACTATAAAGAAAACTGCGCACTGAAGTATTGACGCTTTTGAACTGTGGTGTTGGAGAAGACTCTTGAGAGTCCCTTGGACTGCAAGGAGATCCAACCAGTCCTTCCTAAAGGAGATCAGTCCCGGGTGTTCACTGGAAGGACTGATGTTGAAGCTGAAACTCCAATACTTTGGCCACTTGATGCGAAGAACTGACTCATTTGAAAAGACCCTGATGCTGGGAAAGCTTGAAGGCAGGAGGAGAAGGGGACGACAGAGGATGAGATGGCTGGATGGCATCACCGACTCAATGGACGTGAGTTTGAGCAAACTCCAGGAGATGGTGAAGGACAGGAAAGCCTGGCGTGCTGCAGTCCATGCGGTCACAAAGAGTAGGACATGACTGAGCGACTGAACAACAACAAGCCTCCCAAAGCCAAAGAGGCAAAGAAACTCAGGTAATAATGCAATCCAATCTATGGACATCAGCGCAGTGCAGAGGAGGGTGGAGAATGGGTTTAGAAGTTTAGCTGGTGAATAATCCATACCTTTACTTCACTAAACAAATAGCCCTCTCCTCTGATATATACTTACACACAAATATGTATTTGTATATAAAATCACGTCATATTATGAATTTTCATTTTATGTGTTTGGCTCCCTCTACTAAATCAAGACTCAGTTCTTACATGCCTCATTCATGGTGTTAAGTATGCCAGTACCCATTATAGGAGGAATTAATAAATAATTTTTGAATAGCTAAATGAATGAATACTTACTGTCTGTCTCAATGGTTTAAAATTTTGCTGGGGGAATAAGGGAAAATGTACACTATTTTGTGTTACATTTTAATGACCAATGAATTCCATCTGGCTCCTAAGTATAATAAAGACGTCAATAACAAAAACAGGATAATTTTTCCTGATTGCTGGCTATATGCAGACATGTGAAACAAACAGCAGATCTAAGAATTCATACCACAATTTGCCTTTTAAAAATTAATTTTCCATTATTAAAAAAAATAAGACTAGCTCATTTATCTTTGGTTTTGGCTTTGAAAGTCCACATTTTTATTTCTTATTTTGAATGTAATTTATAAATTTTATACTGGAGAAAAGTTGATTTATAATGCTGTGTTAGTTTCAGATGTACAACAAAGTGATTCAGTTATACATATATTTTCTTTTTCAGATTCTTTTCCAATATAGGGTGTTGATGGAAGTGAAAAATTGAGTTTATCCCCAAAAGAAGCACTAAGGTAAAAATTGAAAGCATTCAAATGTCTGAACTGCTTATCGAAGGCAAGCAGATGAAAAGTCGCCAGGATACTACTGGATTAATCAGTGAATACTGTTAAAGTTGGTATCAATGCCCCTTTCCACCCAAAGTATAGAGAAATTGTGTTTTGGTGACTGACATTCCTTTTTGACCTGTGGGTCACTGAGCTTTGAAAGTTGTGTGAGATGACGTTTAAGGCAAACGCGCAAGTGTACTCACTACTTACTGTCTAGAACTGCTCACTGACTGGCTCAATGACAGGGTTGCATCAGTTTTTAAGCAGTACCTCAGTAATACAGTAGACATTTTTCTAGACTTCACATTCTTTTTACATTCCCAACCAGTGGAAAGAAAGCACAGTGGGGATTGTCTTCTTGGTATTTTGTTGTTACAGAAAAAAGGAATGTTTATGATTTGTTGGACGTTTCTGAGGGCACGTATAACATGAAAAGGACATTTCAATAGAAAATGTACATTCTGGTTGGACACTGTTGTTAAGTGCATTGTTCATCAAATGTTTCATGATACTGAGTTTCAGGCATCAGTTGAATTATATTATGGTGAAATTTGTGATTAAGGTAAGCTAACTCAAAATGACAAGCCAAGGGCTTTTAAAACCCACATTTCAATGAAACCTGGCACACAAAAACAGCTGCTCTAAGTCTGCTCCTCTAATATTTCAAAGGAAGACTAGTGATGGATTTCTGATACCATATGTGGCAACTGCAGAAATTCTAGAACAGTCTGAGAGACCTTGGGTGAAAGGTCACACTCTGCCTTATACAGATGGCATGTTTAATTATTAAAGAGTAATTTTAATCATCTAATCATTTTAAGCCCTGAAATGAAAGGTTTTCTCAGATACCTCAAAGCTTGTTGCAACCTAAACTCTACTGTCAAACTTCTGTGGAGCCTGGAAGTAGCATATGTGATTTCATATCCTAACTTGACTTACATTCTCGTGTGAACTGAATTTGTTTTGCAGGCTCTGAAAGACATTTTTTTTTGAGGGTGGGGGGACTGAAGATCATGTCTTTGGCAGAGAATTTACCTATTCCGAGCAGGAAAATTAAATCTAAATCCTTGCGTCAGTCTTAAATGAGGCTCAAATTTCTCAGGAGGATGGCTGAATTGCCCCTTCTTTCAGCAGAGTGTTTGCAGTTCTGAGAGAAATGTTTGCATTTAGCTTTGAAAATCTTTTTCAGAAAAATCTTAGCCTTTGTTTGTTACCAAAAATAAATAAATAAACCTAGCAAAGTATCTGACGTGCAACATTCAGTAAATACCAGACCCTCCTCATTCTCTCATTCAATGCGTGCACACGCATTTTCACGGTCATAGATTGGAATTCAAAGTTACATGATCTGGCAAGCACCATGGAATAAAATCAAGGATAACTGCACCAATCTATAAAGGCAAAGTTAGTTCCTATTGTTTTCATCCAAAGAATTCTGATTGACACATAGAGTTTATTTGATAATGTCATGCTTTTATCTTTTTTAAGGCTTTGTGTATTTTATTTTTGGCTGCTCTGTGTTGGTGCACCTGGGCTTTCTCTAGCTTTGGTGCCTGTACTTCTAATGGTGGTGGCTTCTCTTGTTGTGACGCACAGGCTTAGTTGACCCTCTGCATGTAGAAACTTCTCGGACCAGGGGTCGAATCCACGTCCTCTGCATTGGCAGGCAGATTCTTAACCACTGGACCGCCAGGGAGGTCCAATAATGTTTTCTGTTGAGCAGAATCTGGGGGAAATGTCCCTTAACAATGTCAGTTGAAAATAATAAGAAAGGACATACAGTAAATCTGTGGCTTCAAGTTCACATGGAAACCAGACTAGGCTCTCCCAGGAGACTCTTGCTTTATTAAGACTACTGATCATTTTGCCTAGCACTGACAGGTGGTCAGAATAAATGGCCACAAAGATAATGGGTCTTTGACCTTGACTTTCATTATACGACATTATGTTACTTCTCAAAGGGAACGGATGATGCTGACTTCACATCTCTCCTCCAACTTGTTTTTACCAATCAACAAAGAGAGAACAGCTTTGTATCATTCTATTTACAGAGAAATGTGATTAGGAGCTACATAAATCTAAAGACTATTTCTCCACGAAGACTTCTGTTCTTTAAAAAATCACAGGTATTGGATTTCCCTGGTGGTCCAGTGGTCAAGACTCCACAGTCCCAATGCAGGGGGCCCAGGTTCCATCCCTGGTCAGGGAACAAGATCCCATATGTCTCAGTTAAAAGGTTTCACATGCCACAACAAAGATCAAAGATCTTGAGTATCATAGCTAAGACCCAGAACAGTCAAATAATTTTTTTTTAATCACATATATTAAGTGGGATACTATGCTCTTCTGAGTATCACCCATTTTTTTCCAATTTTTTGGTTTTGTGCTGCTGCATTTGAAGTCACACCAAGGAATAGAGGCTTTGAGCAACAGAGCAAGAAAAGAACATGATTATAACTATTCATATGTGTGTGCTGTGTGAAGTCACTCAGTTGTGTCCAACTCATTGTGACCCCATGGATGGTAATCCCCAGGATATTCTCTCCATGAGGATACTCCAAGCAAGAATACTGGAGTGGGTTGTCATGCCCTCCTCCAGGGGATCTTCCCAACCCAGGTATTGAACCCAGGTCTCCTGCATTGCAGGTGGATTATTTCCCATCAGAGCCACCAGGGAAGCCCTTAATATACTTCTAGAAACATTTGGGATATCCTGAATATCGCTGGAACATATGCTTGTAGATACTGGATGCTGATTTTATTTCAGAAATCAGATAACCTTCAGTTCAGTTCAGTCGCTCAGTCGTGTCCGACTCTTTGCGACCCCATGAATTGCAGCATACCAGGCCTCCCTGTCCATCACCAACTCCCGGACTTCACTCAGACTCATGTCCATCGAGTCTGTGATGCCATCTAGCCATCTCATCCTCTGTCTTCCCCTTCTCCTCCTGCCCCCAATCCCTCCCAGCATCAGGGTCTTTTCCAATGAGTCAACTCATCACATGAGGTGGCCAAAGTACTGGAGTTTCAGCTTTAGCTTGCTATTCTGTAAAACAGCAGGTCACATTGAGAAATATGATCCTTTTAAAAATGCTTGCCTCTTCTTATTTTCAGATCATTGCTCACATAGAAAATCCAAGAGAATCTATAAGTTATGAGAATTAATGAGTTCAAAAAGTTTTCTTGATTTCAAATCAATGTTCTCATATGCTAGTCAAAACCAACTGGAAAATGTAACTGAAACAAAGGTCCCATCTACAATATCATAAAAGCTAAAGATATAAATATATTAGCTTTAAATATCAACATAATTTCAGAAACAACACTGAATGTAAAAAAACAAAGTACAGCATGGTAGATGCAAGATAGGTATTCATATAAATTTGATAAATTTATCTTTTTATATAAGTATAAACTGACATTAAAAATTTACATGCTAAAGTACTATATAAACATTTATGGGTTAATATAAAAATTTTAGGTTGCTGGTTACCTCTGGTAGGTACAAGTAAAGAACGGAATTGGAGAAACATTCACTGGGACTTTATTACTTAAAAAAAAAATCTGAAGCAAACATATGGTAAAATGATCATGTGTGTTATAGCCGTGTGGTGAATATCATTGTTTTCTTCAAGGGATCATCATTATTTTCTATAATTACTTATATTTCATACAAATGCTTTTAAATGCCATTGTAGTTGTAAGGAATGGCACAAAAAGATTTTTTTTTATTGTTCTCTTATACCAAGTGGAGGATCTGAGTGTGAAATAAGGATCAGTCTGAATGAGTGAACAGTTCTGTTTTTCTTAGGCACTTCGCCAACAAGTTAGCCAGAGAGGAAACATGCAGTAAGTTGGAACCTACATGACCAGAGCTGATGCTTTAGAAGAACAGCCACCTACAGTTCCCCTAGTGGAGGAGACGATCCCTCCAGCTTTTATGAAACAGACATGGTTTCAGTGGCCCTGGACTAGGGAGGAAAATGTCCTGAGTCTGGGGGCCAGTTGTGCCACTACTGGGTGACTTCGGAGAAGCTCCTTTCTCCTGTCCTCGGTCTCTTTGTTTGTAACATGTGGGTATTCCCTTCTTCCCCTTCTCACAGGCTTGTTGTGCAGAGTAAATGGAGTGACGCACGTGTGACACTGTCTACTGTTATAGAAATGACAGGGGATCCTATGATTTTCACTGACTTTCAGGCTGAATGTTATAAAAAGCCAAGTGAAGTTAAGATGTCAGGGGAGTGCAAAGACAATCACTTTGGGGGGAAAAAGAATAAACTCTGCCTAATATCAAAGGCGCAATATCAGGGGAATGATCATGCATGAACAGAACTTAATCCCAAGGATTCTCTTTAGAAGAACATGTACAGAGATGTTAATTTTAGTGCTTTTTCCTCCTACTTTACTAAGAGGACATTATTTGAAGAATTTCCTTCTCTTATCACGCTGAGTTGTTTGGTAGAAATTAAGATGCCTTAGGTTATTTTTGTGGGGTAAGGGCTCTCCTCCAGGATGTACTTTAACTGAAAAGAGACTGTCAACTATTTTTTATTATTATCCACAGATATAGAAAGTCAGTGGTTAAAAGCACAGACTCATTAGCTCCATTGACTGAGTTTGACTCCAGACTCTGCCAGTTATTGATGCCAACTTATTAACCTCTTTGCCTCAGTCCCTTCCTAAGTAAAATGAGGATGATGATGGTATCTAACTTTAGGCTATTGGGTTTTAGAGAAGGCAATCATAACTCTCCCCAGGAGTGGCCCTAGGTTTTATGGGGTCTGAAGCTTGTATTTTTTTAGGGATCTCTTTAAGAGAAAGAATATAAAATTATAAATACAAAGTTATAAGGCCAGTGAAGGGTTCAGTCATATCTGACTCTTTGTGATCCTATGGACCATAGTCTACCAGTTTCCTCTACCCTGGGATTCTCCAGGCAAGAATACAGGAGTGGTTTGCCATGCCCTCCTCCAGGGGATCTTCCCAACCCAGGGACTGAACCTGTGTCTCATGTCTCCTGCATTGGCAGGTGGGTTCTTTATCACTAATGGTACCTGGAAAAAAGAAAGATATTCCCATCTGAATGCAGAGTTCCAAAGAATAGCAAGGAGAGATAAGAAAGCCTTCCTCAGTGATCAATGCAAAGAAATTAAGGAAAAGAACAGAATGGGAAAGACTAGAGATCTCTTCAAGAAAATTAGAGATACCAAGGGAACATTTCATGGCAAAGATGGGCTCCATAAAGGACAGAAATTATATGGACCTAACAGAAGCAGAAGATATTAAGAAGAGGTGGCAAGAATACACAGAAGAACTGTACAAAAAAGATCTTCACGACCCAGATAATCACGATGGTGTGATCACTCATCTAGAGCCAGACATCCTGGAATGTGAAGCCAAGTGGGCCTTAAAAGCATCACTACAAACAAAGCTAGTGGAGGTGATGGAATTCCAGTTGAGCTCCTTCAAATCCTGAAAGATGATGCTGTGAAAGTGCTGCACTCAATATGCCAGCAAATTTGGAAAACTCAGCAGTGGCCACAGGACTGGAAAAGGCCAGTTTTCATTCCAATCCCAAAGAAAGGCAATGCCAAAGAATGTTCAAACTACCACACAGTTGCACTCATCTCACATGCTAGTAAAGTAAGGCTCAAAATTCCCCAAGCCAGGCTTTAGCAATACGTGAACTGTGAACTTCCAGATGCTCAAGCTGGTTTGAGAAAAGGCAGAGGTACCAAAGATCAAATTGCCAACATCTGCTGGATCATGGAAAAAGCAAGAGAGTTCCAGAAAAACATTTATTTCTGCTTTATTGACGATGCCAAAGGCTTTGACTGTGTGGATCACAATAAATTGGAAAATTCTGAAAGAGATGGGAATACCAGACCACCTGACCTGCCTCNGGTCCCATCACTTCATGGGAAATAGATGGGGAAACAGTGGAAACAGTGTCAGACTTTATTTTTTTGGGCTCCAAAATCACTGCACATGGTGATTGCAGCCCTGAAATTAAAAGACGCTTACTCCTTGGAAGGAAAGTGATGACCAACCTAGATAGCATATTGAAAAGCAGAGACATTACTTTGCCAACAAAGGCCCGTCTAGTCAAGGCTATGGTTTTTCCTGCGGTCATGTATGGATGTGAGAGTTGGACTGTGAAGAAAGCTGAGTGGTGAAGAACTGATGCTTTTGAACTGTGGTGTTGGAGAAGACTCCTGAGAGTCCCTTGGACTGCAAGGAGATCCAACCAGTCCATTCTAAAGGAGATCAGTCCTGGGTGTTTTTTGGATGATGCTAAATCTGAAATTCTAGTACTTTGGCCACCTCATGTGAAGAGTTGACTCATTGGAAAAGACTCTGATGCTGGGAGGGATTGGGGGCAGGAGGAGAAGGGGAAGACAGAGGATGAGATGGCTGGATGGCATCACTGACTCGATGGACATGAGTCTGAGTGAACTCCAGGAGCTGGTGATGGATAGGGAGGTCTGGCGTGCTGTGATTCATGGAGTTGCAAAGTCGGACACAACTGAGTGACTGAACTGAATGGTAGCTGGGAAGCCCTTATCTACCTCTACATTTCTCTATTCTCCAAACCAGGAACCAGCTGAGAAAGCAGACACAGTTCGAGATCAAAATACAGCCAAACAATCCTTTATCTACAATTCAAAATCCAAAAAGTTTTAAAACCCAAAAGAGTTTTTGTAATTCATTTGGCAGCAAAATCCAACATCTTCAAACTCATTTGACAATAAAATCTGGTCTGACTTAATGAGACATAGTCTTAATTTATCCAACTTTGCACACACATTCATACCTTTTATTGCATAAATAACAAAGTGTTTGACAATGGGGAGTTGTCCCAGAACCTGTAAGTAAGATATAACCTTTCTGGAGTCTGAAAATTTCTCAAATTTGAAACCCACCAGGTCCCAGGAACTTCAGATCAAGAATTGTGTAGTGCCAGGTACATTACAAATAAAGCTGAATTGGGGAACACATCAGAACCCCAGAAGTACAGGGGCAGGGTTCTGAGTGTGTACAGAGGGACTGAGAATCCCCTAGGCTGGAGCACAGCCTCCCCAGGGAATAAGTTGCAGCTCCTTTCCCTTCTCTTAAACCACCAACTCTCCCAAGTTCATCCTGAGGAGGAAGGAGTTACACAGAAGATTGCATAGCCCAACAAATCACTCCCAAAGTGACCTGGGAAGTAGAGAAGAAACATGGTAAATAGGAAAAAAAAGTCCCCCACTAAGAATGGTTTTATTGTAAAGGTGAAGCAGAACCATGACTTGCAGAATGGAGCTGGAAGAATCAACCTTCCTGACTTCAGACAATATTACAAAGCTACAGTCATCAAGACAATATGGTACTGGCACAAAAACAGGAATACAGGACAATGGAACAAGATAGAAAGCCCAGAGATAAACCCACACACCTATGGGCATCTTACCTTTGACAAAAAAAGCAAGACTATACAATGGAGAAAAAGATAGTCTCTTCAATAAGTGGTGCTGGGAAAATGGGACAGCTACGTGTAAAAGAATCAAATTAGAACACTCCTAACATCATATACAAAGATAAAACTTGAAATGGATTAAAGATCTAAACATAAAACCACAAACTATAGAACTCTTAGAAAAAAATATATAGGCAGATCACTTTTGTCATAAGTAACAGCAAGATCTTCTATGACCCACCAAGTAATAGAAATAAAAACAAAAATAAACAAGTGGGACCTAAATAAACTTAGAAGCTTTTGCACAGCTAAGGAAACCATAAACAAGATGAAAACACAACCTTCAGAATGGGAGAAAATAACTGCAAATGAGGCAACTGACAAAAGATTAATCTCCAAAATATATAAGCAGCTCATGCAGCTCAACATTAGAAAACCAAACCACCCAATCAAAAAATGGGCAGAAGACCTAAACAGACATTTCTCCAAAGAAGACATCCAGATGGCTAATAAGCACATGAAAAAATTCTCAACGTCGCTTACTATTAGAGAAATGTAAACCAAAACTACAGTGAGGTATCACCTCACAACAGTGAGAATGATCATCATCAAAAAATCTACAAACAATAAATGCTGGAAAGGGTGTGGAGAAAAAGGAAGCCTCTTGCACTGTTAGTGGGAATGTAAATTGATAGAGCCACTATGGAGAACAGTACAGACATTTCTTTTAAAATTGGAAATAAAACTACCCACGACCCAGCAATCCCACTACTGGGCATATACCCCTAAGGGACAGATTGAGAGAGTAGCATCGAAATATACGCATAACCATGTGTAAAAGCGAAAGCTAATGGGAGGTGCTGTATAGCACAGGGAGCACAGCCTGCTGCTCTGTGATAACCTAGAGGGGTGGTGTGGGGTGGGAGATGGCAAGGAGGTTAAAGAGGGAGGGGACATGTGTTTACCTGTGGCTGATTCGTATTGATGTATGGCACAAACCAACACATCAGTTAAAAAAAAAGTTACACAGCTTAGTCTGGTTTCTGACTCACAGGAAGCCTGAGTAGGAGCTGTGGCCACTGATACTGTCCTATATCAACCCCATGCACTGACTCATTTCCCTTTGGCCTCAATCTCAGAACAGTTTGAGCCTCCCCAACTCTGATCGCTTTCTTTTAGGATGAGGAGCTATTTAGAAGAGTCAAATCACCCTCAAAAGAAAAATGGCTCTTAAGGGATAGATTTCATCTTGTGATTTCATTTTCTCTTTCCTTCTGTCCTGTTTTATCTTGATTTCTCCACCCGCTTATTTTACATTTTCCTTTCTCTGGTTACACTTTACTTATTTTTAAAACTTGTGTGTTTTTTTAGTAAGGACTTTAAATCCTTTCTGGAACGAGACTGAGTAAAATTATATAAATAATTTTAAAAGAATTCGAAGAATGTCAAAAGTATTTGCTACTTACTCCACATAAAATATAGATGAAATCAGTCAAGTGTGGAGGAGAAACCCTAGGATTAAGCAGTCTTGCATGACTGAAATTTGGTGGAAGAAATAACCTTCATGTCAGATATTTTTGTATTCAATTATCTTCTGGCTCCATGAACCAGAAACTTCTCCCTTTAAAAGTATCAAAGAGCATATCATCTTATTTTATAAGAAAACTAGGTTACTGGAGTGGGGAAGAAAGAGCAGACAGGGCTAAGGCTTTAGGTAAAGTAAAGCGTGCTGTGTGTGCGCAGTCGCGCAGTTGTGTCAGGCGTTTTACGACCCCATGGATTGCAGCCCGCCAGGCTCCTCTGTCCATGGGATTCTCCAGGCAAGAATACTGGAGTGGGTTGCCACTGCCTTCTCCAGGGGATCTTCCTGCCTCAGGGATCAAACCTGCATCTCTTGCATTGGCAGGTGGGTTCTTTACCACTATCGCCACTTGGGAAGTCCAAGTAAACCATAAGCTATGTGAAACTATAGTTAATGTATCTTACAAGAATTAATCAATTCTACTATATATACATGTGTGTATATATATATAAACATATATTCACTTTTTATAGTCACAATGAAATGTGTGTCCACTGTAAAGTATTTGGGAAATAGAGGTTAGTACAAAAGTAAACAATAAACATGACCCAGATTTGAGATCAACTCTGAGATCATCGTTAACATTTTGGTGTATACCCATGCAGTCTTTTCTCTTTACATGGACAGTCTTCTGTTTTCTAAAATGGGATCATATTTTACTTCTTGTTTATAACTTGCTTTTTCAGGTAACTACAGATCCTAAATATCTTCCCATATTATTAACTATTACTTTAAAATAATTTTTGTAACATACATAATACACGTTCCTGGTAATATACTCAAATAGTAGAGAGCCGTATGGAGACAAAAGTAAAATCCTGCTGGTCCAGCCAGCATCTCACGGGCCCCTAGACGTGCCCACTGCAACAGTTCAATGTGTGCATGCGTGTGCGTACACACCCTTTCAGATATTTTCTGGGCCTTTGCAGGGAAATAATTTTTCTACATAAAGGGATTCGTATTATCAATATTATTCTACCCTTTACATATTTTTGACATCTTTTCTCATCAGTACGGATACTTACCTCAATCTTCTTAAGAGCTATGGTTCCATTTACCAAACTCCTTTACATTGTTAGGGGAAAACAAAGTTACCTATTTTACTAGAATACCAAATAGATAAAGAGAGTAAATGCAAAAAAAAAAAAAATACTAAAACACTATAAATGACTTACATGATTATGTTACATAAATAAAGATATATAACTTTTAATTTTTATCCCCTGGGAGGCAGCCTTTTGAAATATGACATAAAATAAAAATTATAAAGGAAAAATCTGATATCCCTGACTACATAAAATCTCAATCCTTTGCAAAGTGAAACAAACAAACAAAAATCACTAGGTATAAATAATAAATGACAAACTGAGGAAGATATTTTCAGTGCAAATTATAGATAAATGACTAATTTCCTTAGAATGTGTTGGCACTTCAGGGATAAAGAAAAACAAGTGGCCAAAAAAAATAAAAACAAAGGAAAGAAAAAGGAAAAACAGCCATAAAAAGATGAAATGCCCATTCATAAAGAAATGAAAATCAAATAAAGATGAATGCATTTGGTAACTGTCATCGTTGGTTAGATGTGAAGAACTCTACTTGCAGTTGCAGAAGTATAAACTGGTGCAATCTTCTTTGGAAGGTAAATTGACAATACCAACATTCTAACTACATCTTTTCACTCAGGAATTCCACTCCTCAGTTTTGTTTTTATAATTTGTCTCTAAGTGACGTCCAACTCTTTGTGACCCCATGGACTATAGCATACCAGGTTTCCCTGTCCTTCACTATCTCCCAGAGTTTGCTCAAATTCATGTCCATTGAGTCGGTGATACCATCCAACCATCTCATCCTCTGTCACCCACTTCTCTGCTTGCCCTCAATCTTTCCCAGCATCAGGGTCTTTTCCAATCAGCCGACCCTTCCCATCAGGTGGCTCAAGTATTGGAGTTTCAGTTTCAGCACCAGACCTTCCAGTGAGTATATAGGGTTGATTTCCCTTAGAATTGAGTGGTTTGACAGTCTTGCAGTTCAAGAGACTCTTAAGAGTCTTCTGCAACACCACAGTTCGAAAGCATCCACTCTTTGGCACTCAGCCTTCTTTATGGTCCAACTCTCACATCCATACGTGACTACTAGAAAAACCGTAACTTTGACTATATGGACCTCTGTCAGCAAAGTGATGTCTCTGGTTTTAAATATATTGTCTAGTTGTTATAGCTTTTCTTCCAAGGAGCAAGCATCTTTCACTTTCATGGCTGCAGTCAGCATCGTTGGTGATTTTGGAGCCCATGAAAATAAAATCTGTCACTGCTTCGGCTTTTTCTCCTATTTGCCATGAAGTGATTGAACCAGATGCCATGACCTTAGTTTTATGAATGTTGAGTTTTAAACCAGCTTTTTCTGTCTCCTCTTTCACCCTCATCCAGAGGCTCTTTACTTCCTGACCTTAGAGTGGTATCATCTGCATATCTGAGGTGACTGATATTTCCCCTGGCAATCTTGACTACAGTTTGTGAGTCATCCAGCCTGGCATTTTGCATGATATACTCTGTACATAAGTTAAAGAAGCAGAATGACAATATACAGCCTTGACATACTCCTTTCCCTATTTGGAATTAGTCTGTTGTTCCACATACGGTTCCAACTGTGGCTTCTTGATCCACGCACAGGTTTCTCAGGAGACAAGTAAGGTGGTCTGGTATTCTCATCTCCAATAATTTTCCACACTTTGTTGTCATCCACACAGTCAAAGGTTTTAGCATAGTCAATGAAGCACAAGTAGATGTTTTCCCGGAACTCCTTTGCTTTCTCCATGATCTAATGAATGTTGGCAATTTGATCTCTGGTTCCTCTGCTTTTCCTTAACCCAGCCTGTACATCTGAAGTTCTCGGTTCATGTACTGTGAAAGCCTAGCTTGAAGGATTTTGAGCATAACTTAGTTAGCATGTGAGGAGATCACAACCATATAGTAGTTTGAACTTTCTTTGGCATTGCCCTTCTTTAGGATTGGAATGAAAACTGACCTTTTCCCGTCCTGTGGCCACTGCTGAGTTTTCCACATTTGCTGGCATATTGAGTGCAGCACTTTCACAGCTCCATCTTTTAGGATTTTAAATAACTCAACTGGAATTTCATCACCTCCATTAGGCTTCCCTCATAGCTCAGTTGGTAAAGAATCTGCCTGCAATGCAGGATACCCAGGTTTGATTCCTGGGTCAGGAAGATCCTCTGGAGAAGGAAATGGCAACCCACTCCAGTATTCTTGCTTGGAGCATCCCATGGACTGAGGAGCCTGGCAGGCTACAGTCCGTGGGGTCACAAAGAGTCAGACACGTAAACCACCACTAGCTTTGCTCCTTGGTCTTTATCCCATATAATTAAGTATGTAAAAGGGTGTCTATAAGGATATTTGTTATAGTGTTGTTTATGTAGCAAGTTCTCACATGAAAACACATGAAACCATTCCTTAGAATTACTGAGAATCACCACTAGATGTCACAATTGTTCCACAAAAATACAGCTATAGCCAAGGTCAATCAAATTTAAAGGCAATAAAGAACTTTGTATACATAGTCCTCCATGAGGGCGTGCTCAGTCATGTCAGACTCTGCAACACCATGGACTGTAGCCTGCCAGGCTCCTCTGTCCATGTAATTTTCCAGGCAAGAATACTGGAGTAGGTTGCCGTTTCCTCCTCCAGGGGAATCTTCCCAAACCAGGGATGGAACCCATGTCTCCTGTACTTCCTGCATTAGCAGGTGGATTCTTTACCATTGAGCCACCTGGGAAGCCCCCTTATAGGCTTTCACTTCAAGATAATTATCCAGGCCACCCACTGCAACTCTTCAACAAGGACAATTTACATCACAAAGTACTTTGTGAAACAGCATTTCACAAAGTGATCTTCAAATTATCTTTTTATAAAATGTTTTTCCCATATCAAGGAACTCAAACCAGGGCTCTGTGGCAATCTAGAGGGGTGGGATGGGGAGGGAGGTGAGAAGGATGCTCTAGAGGGAGGGGACATATGTACACATAACTACGAGTGATCCATGATGATGTGTGGCAGAAACCAACACAATATTGTAATTATCCTTCAATTAAAAATAAGAAAAAATAAAAATTTTTTATCACAAAGAAGTCTCAGTGAGTTTTTATATGCTTTTATAAAACTTTATTCTAAAATGCACTAAAATGGAGTAGGTTTTTGTGGTGTGATTTGAGAGCTTCTAGGAGGAACTCAGGCTTCAAAGAATCTCACCACAAACATGTATAATTCCTAAAATTTCACTATGGAAGATTAATGTTGAGGTGTTTAAGAGCTTCCAATCTTTAGAAGTGTTAACTGTGAAATATCTCTGAACGAGGTGACCCTTTGAGCACTATTACTGGATATTGTTACAGATTTATTGAGCTTTAAATGAGAACAAAGCCCACTGTGAGAGAAACATAAAATGAGTGCCTAGGAAAAGAGATGGGGCGGGTGGCAGCATGTGGAAAGCATGGCTCAGGCTGGGCTTTGCATCGTCCTTTACGCTGGACATGACACAATTCAGGGAGATCTTACTTCTGAGAAATGTGAATACTTTGGGGAACCTAAGACCCTAGATAACATTTGGCTTATCAAAATCTGCATTGTCACAACGGTTTCCTAATGTCGCCCTTATTTCCCTTATATCAAGCTGCATATTTGATGCTGATCTAAAGTAAATATGCACAAATATATTAGGAAACATATCATGTATTTGTTTCTGTACTCATAAACTAATAGTCAAAGCAAATATTGAAACTAAACCCATATTTAGTTTTCGATTAAGAAGTTCCAAATAAAAGCAACTGCACATAGACATAGGGCTAAATAAATGTTTGGCTTTAAAATAAGAATTTCTTTATCAAATACAGAAGCACAAGCTGCAAATTGAAGAGGAAAGCAAATCAATAGTGTTAGGTGATAACTTTTACAAATAGTTGCTTATTAGTTTTATATCAGATATAAAATACAATCAGTAATGAAAGGGCTGAGAAGGTCTCACTTTGGCAAAGTAAAACATGGAATATCAAACCTGAAGATTCAGTTGCTTTTTGAAAGTTTTTCATTTGTAATGAATTACATTAACAAAGTGATATATGTAAGTATATTTAGCATTAGATATTAGTCAGCTCCACATTAATACCTTTAGTCCATGGTACTGCCTACAATTTTCAAAGCAGATTTTCATACTTCCTTTGATTTTCTCCTTTAGAATGATTTTTTTGGATTGATATAAAAAATACTATCAGCCTATAATTAATTTTCTCCATCCAACCTATAGGTCCAACTGAATTAAATATCTTTAACCTTAGGTATTTCAAAAAGAGGAAAATAAGTCTGCCTATTGCTTGTGGCCACCTCATGCGAAGAGTTGCCTCATTGGAAAAGACCCTGATCCTGGGAGGGGTTGGGGGCAGGAGGAGAAGGGGACAAGAGAGGATGAGATGGCTGGATGGCATCACCGACTCGATGGACGTGAGTCTGAGTGAACTCCGGGAATTGGTGATAGACAGGGAGGCCTGGCGTGCTGCAATTCATGGGGTCGCAAAGAGTCGGACACGACTGAGCGACTGAACTGAACTGAACTGATTGCTTGTGGACAAAATTTTTTAAAGCTAGAGATGACATCAGCACTCAGTCCCCTAGCCACCTCCCCTGGCCTCACAGCTCTAGCTCATTCGTGTCCTTTTCAAATGGACATGGTTTATGATGTCAGTTGTTCAGTCGTATCCAACTCTAGGACCCATGGACTGTAGTCTGCCAGACTCCTCTGTCCATGGAATTCTCCAGGCAAGAATACTGGAGGGGGTTGCCATTCCCTTCTCCATGGTTTGTAACTGAATAAACAGTAATACCTTTTCTTGCACCATGCCATCGTCCATTTTTTCTTATCCTTGAACTAAATGGTAAGGGTCATATCTTTATCCTGACATGATGGAAGAACAGTGTGGTAGCTCTAAACTGGTTAAGGGCTGGGTCTTTTCCCCCACCCAGTTTATCTTAGGTCATATTATTGGAGAACTGTGCAAACACACAGTTTTGTAGACCACGGGTCTTCTAAGCATGGATGCACCCATGGTGATCCATCCGGGCAGTGATCCACAAAATCCAGTCCAGCCAAACCCAGCCCACCACCTGTTTATCTTTTCTTAAAAATTTTTTTATTGAGATAAAAACAAACAACATAAAATTTATTCTCTAAATCACGTTTAAGTGTACAGTGGTATTAAATACATTCCGAATGTTGTGTAACCAGTACCAACGACTGAATCCTTTATAGTGTCTCCTCCACCCACTCAAACTCCTGTCCATAATAGCAGCATCAACTTTCCACTGGGCCCTTCCCCAAGTTAATTAGTTTCTCATTCCTGTATTCCCCCCCAAAAAATCATAGTAAACGGGGAGAGATGGGTCTCATAACTCTTGGCTCACTTACTTTGTCTTACTTAAGAAGGCTAGTTTAACAAGAAAAAGCTTAAGCGTGATACTGTGTTTCTTTAAACTTGCAATGCATTTTGGGTTTCCTTGTTTTTTGTTTTGAGGTCGTTTTTAAAATGCTGTTTATTTACGGCTGCACTGGGTCTCCACTGCTGCACGTGGGCTTGCCCTGGCTGTGGTGAGCGGAGCTGTTCCCTGCTTGTGGCCCACAGGCTTCTACCGTGGGGGCTTCTCTTCCTGCAGAGCACAGGCTCTAGGCACATGGGCTCAGTGGCTGTGGCACACGGGCTCCGCTGCCCAACGGCAAGTGGAATCTTCCCAGACCAGGGATCAAACCCACATTCCCTGCAAGGTGGATTCTTAACCACTGGACCATGGGGAAGTCCTTGCAATGCATTTTGAATAGGGTCATACTCTTCTGGGCTTCCCTCATGGCTCACAGTAAAGAATTTACCCGCAGTGCAGAAGACACGGTTTCAATCTCCGGGTCAGGAAGAACCCCTGGAACAGGAAATGGCTACCCACTCCAGCATTCTTGCTGGGAAATTCCCATGGACAGAGGGACCTGGGCGGCTGTGGGGTCACAAAGAGTTGGACACAACTGAAGTGACTGAACACGCACGATACTCATCATCTAAATTCAAATATCATTATGGACCGCACTACCATTTCTTTCTGGACAAGCATCTATAAAAGAAGATTCTGATATACAACATGCTACCTTGCGTCACATTTTTCATCCTCAGCTCCAATACTAGGTGTGGTCACTCATCTAGAGCCAGACATCCTAGAGTGTGGAGTCAAGTGGGCTTTAGGAAGCATTACTACAAACAAAACTAGTGGAGGTGATGGAATTCTAGCTGAGCTATTTAAAATTCTAAAAGATGATGCCATTAAAACTTCTGCATTTAATATGTCAGCAAACCTGGAAAACTCAGTGGTGGCCACAGGACTGGGAATGGTCAATTTTCATTCCAATGCCAAAGAATGTTCAAACTACTGTACAACTGCACTCATTTTACATGCTAGCAAATTTAAGATCAAAGTCCTTCTAGTTAGGGCTCAACAGTACATGAACTGAGAACTTCTAAATGTACTACCTGGGTTTAGAAAAGGTAGAAGAAACAGATATCAAATTGACAACATTTGTTGGATCACAGAAAAAGCAAGGGAATTCCAGAAAAACGTCTGCTTCACCGACTACACTAACATCTTTGATTGTGTGGATCACAACAAACTGTGGACAATTCTTAAAGAGATGGGAATACCAGACCGCATTACCTTCCTGAGAAACCTGTATGTGAATCAGGAAGCAACAGTTAGATATGGAACAACAGACTGGTTCAAAATTGGGAAAGGAGTAGGTCAAGGCTGTATATTGTTACCCTGTTTATTTAACTTCTATGCAGAGTATACCATGTGAAATGCTGGGCTGGATGAATCTGGAAACAAGCTGGAAACAAGATTACCAACACAAATGTCAACAACCTCAGATATGCAGATGATACCACTCTCATGGCAGAAAGTGAAGAGGAACTAAAGAGCCTCTTAATGAGGGTAAAAGAGGAGAGTGAAAAGAGCTGGCTTAAAACTCGATATTTAAAAAACTAGGATTGTGGTATCTGGTCCCATCACTTCATGGCAAATAGAAGGGGGGAAAGTGGAAGTAGTGACAGATTTTCTTGGGCTCCAAAATAACTGAAGACACTGACTGCAACTATGAAATTAAAAGATGCTTGCTCCTTGGAAGGAAAGCTATGGCAAACCTAGACAGCATATTAAAAAAACAACGACATCACTTTGTCGACAAAGATCCATATAGTCAAGGCTATAGTTTTTCCAGTAGTCATGTACAGTTAGATGTGAGAGTTGGACCATAAAGAAGGCGAGTGCCGAGGAATGGATGCTTTCAAATTGTGGTGCTGGAGAAGACTCTTGAGAGTCCCTTGGACAATATGGAGATCCAACCAATTGATCCTAAAGGAAATCAACCCAGAATATTCATTGAAAGCACTGATGCTGAAGCTGAAGCTCCAATACTTTGGCCACCTGATACAAAGAGCTTCCCTGAAGCTGGGAAAGATTGAGGGCAAAAGCAGAGGGGGCCAGCAGAGGATGGGATTGTTGGATTAGTCGGACATGACTTAGTGACCGAACACACACACACAAACAGAACTTAAGAAAAATCCATTGCAACCTCACAAACATCTTTGAAAAGAAGCATGGTAGCTATTAGCCTTCTCTGGTGGCTAGGAAAATAAAGAATCTGCCTGCAATGCAGGAGACTGGGGTTTGAGCTGTGGGTCTGGAAGATTCCCTGGAGAAGGAAATGGCTACCGACTCCAGTACTCTTCTGGAGAATTCCATGAACAGAGGAGCCTGGTGAGCTGTAGTCCATGGGGTTGCAAAGAGTAAGGCACAACTGAATGACTAAGACTACTACTAAAGTGGTTAATACTTGTGTCAATGCACAGATGTAGAAACAGAAACAGGAGCTGGGATTCTCAGACACCTGCCCAAGGTTACCTACTAAGTGAGAGGAGACCCGGAACTACGGAGATCTCAGTGCTCTTGACTCCACGCCCAGGGCTCCTCTGCTGCCTCCCACTGAAACGAATTGAGAATTTCAAGGCAGGGTTTCCCCGGTGGTCTAGTGGTTAAGAATCTGCCTTGGCAATGCAGGGGATACAGGTTCCATTCCTGGTCTGGAAAAATTCCACATGCCACAGGGCAACTCAGCCCATGTGCCCCAGCAGCTGAGCCCCTGAGCTGCAGCCATGGAGGCCTGCACATCCTGGAGCCAATGCTCCGCAACAAGAGAAGCCACGGCGACGAGAAGCATGAGCACGGTGGCTGGAGAGTGTCCCCTGCTCCCCACGACTAGAGGGAAGCCTGCACAGCAATGAGGAGCCCAGCACAGCCAGAAAAGAATGCAGAAAGAAAGAATTTCCAGACGGCATCCAGACTATTAAACCAAGGGCAGAGCCCTTCTGAACCCAGGACCTCACGTGCCTGCACGGGCCCCACAAAGCCCTGCTCTCATGACACAGTACCTTCCTAAAGCACAGACCCAGCTGGGTCTGGGGGGAACCGGGGAGTGCTTCTTATGTGTCCATGGTACAGCTTGTGCTTATGCCACAGTGAAAGAATTGCTAATTTCTCTTGGCAGGGAGAGTGACTTTACTTCTAACAAAAAATCCAGAGGCATCTGTAGAAACTAAAACAAATACATAAACACAGGACAAAAGGCTGTCAGCCCCTTGAAGGGAGACTGCCAATAGCAGGGGCTCCTAAGTAACACACAGGGTAAGATGATTTTCCTTTTTCTATGCATTTTTCTCACTGGAGCATTCTAAATTTTGACTCCTTCCTTAACAATCATACTTTTGTCCCTTGAATAAACTGAATTTCTATTCATCATCCTTTCAGGGTACCACTTCTAAAAGCAAGAATTTCACTTGAGTTGAACTTTAGAACTTATGTAATTTCCACTTTCCAGTGTTAGGTCTTGGAGCAGGCAATGGCACCCCACTCCAGTACTCTTGCCTGGAAAATCCCATGTACGGAGGAGCCTGGTGGGCTGCAGTCCAAGGGGTCGCTAAGAGTCGGACACGACTGAGCGACTTCACTTTCACTTTTCACTTTCATGCATTGGAGAAGGAAATGGCAACCCACTCCAGGGTTCTTGCCTGGAGAATCCCAGGGATGGGGGAGCCTGGTGGGCTGCCGTCTATGGGGTCGCACAGAGTCGGACACGACTGAAGCGACTTAGGAGCAGCAGCAGCAGTGTTAGGTCTTCCTTAATTCTTGCTCTGTTCCCGGTCAAAGCTAATTCCACTGGCATTGTGGTTCTGCCTTATGGGAAATTTATCAGTCTCTCCCTAACTCCAGGCTTCCCAGTAGTAAAGAATCTGCCTGCCAGTGCAGGAGAAGCAAGAGAAGGGATTCCATTCCTGGGTCCAGAAGATCCCCTTGAAGTAGGAAATGGCAACTCACTCCAGTATTCTTGCCTGGAGAATTCCATGGACAGAGGAGCCTGGCGGGACACAGTCCATAGGGTTGAAAGAGTCAGACACAACTGAGCTACTGAACACACGCAAACATACACAGCCTAACTCCACGTTAGTATTAATGGCTTTTTCTACCTCTGTGCCTGACAAAGCTGTACCGGCTGGTGGAGAGATAAGCAGTCTAAGAAGGGTAGGGACTTTTGATGCTTTCCATTCTGTGGCTGAGCCATTCTCCCCCACCCCCACCTCCCAGGTCACATTTTCTTTCAGTTCTTTTATTCCCCAACTGAGGAATTCACTGTCGTTAGGCTGCCGGGCTCTGGGAGTCCTAAGCTACCTAGCTTCTGCCCTTTTCAGACCAAGTATTAGGAAAGCAGTCAGATTAACTTTGCTGTACTGAAATACCAATACAATTCAGCTTCCCGCTCCTAATGCTGACCTCACAATTACTGCCATCAAGTTTTTTATTTTTCTTTTGGCTGCATGGTTATATAGATCTTAGTTCCCCAGCCAGGGATCAAACCCCGACCCCCTGCACTGGAAGTGCGGAGTCTTAACCACCAGACTGTCAGGGAAGTCTCTGCCACAGGATTTTATCTTGCCATTGGTTCTACCAAAGGGAGGTTTTGCTTGTCAACTCAACTGCCTAGTGAATCTTAAAATCAGCTATTTCCTCCTCTACCTAGGAAACTATCAGTTTTATTTTTCTTCCTGAAAGGCTGACCCCAGAAATAATTGACCATTAGATAAAAACAAACGATATATTTTTTTAAGGTGTGGTTTATTTGTTCCTGATAACCACAGACCAACATAACCACTATGTATGTGCTAAGTCGCTTCAGTCGTGTCCATTTCTTTGCAACACTATGGACTGTATCCCACCAGGCTCCTCTGTCCACAGGATTCTGCAGGGAAGAATACTGGAGTGGGTTGCCATATCCTCCTCCAGGGGATCTTCCTGACGGATAGAAACTGAGTCTCTTACTTCTCCAGTATTGGCAGCTGGGTTCTTTACTACTAGTGCGACCTGGGAAGCCCCAACCACTATGTATATGTGGACTTAAACTCACGGCCTACAAGTTGAGAGTTACATTTTATTTGGCGGTGATTTTTAGGACTTCAAACCCAGGAGACAGTATCTCAAGTGGCCCTGAGAGAACTGTTCACAAGAGGTGAGGGGAGGAGCCAGATTATATAGAAGTTTTGAAGAAAAAGTTCAGGTAAACTGAACATCAACAGATTATTGTTAATTACAGAAAACCAGATAACCCAAGTTAAGGAATTTAGCCCTTTTCTATGTATGAGAGGGCTTCCCCAGTAGCTCCGTCAGTAAAGAATCCGCCTGCAATGCAGGAGAACAGGATTCTATCCCTGGGTCAGGAAGATCCCCTGGAGAAGGAAACAGCAACCCACTCCAGTATTCTCGTCTGGGAAATGCCATGGACAGAGGTGCCTGGTTATCTACAGTCCACTGGGCTGCACAGACTCAGACATAGCTTAGCAGCTAAACCACCCCCACCACTGACTGCTGGACAGAGAATGAACGATACAGGAAAAGGGTGGAATCCTGGAGACCACTGAAAAGCTATTGCACCACCAGTGAGCCATGGTGGTGGTTTGCACTAGACGGCTTGTGGGTAGACGCAAGAGTGCAGGCTCACTGAAATCACTCCTTAGGCATGCACCTCAGCTCTCTGGGGCCTGTATCCTGTGTTTTCACATCCTGAGTTTCCTCAGGGCTCACCGCAGGAGGTGACTGTAGTCTGACGGCTGCTATGATAGAGGGCAGGTAGTCCTTCTTTCCTGAGTTCCCTCAGGGCTCACCAGCTCTCCACTGTGGTGGCTGCAATTGCTGACGACTGTGACCTCCTTTGTTTACTGATATGGCAGGAAATAGTCCACTTCTTATATATCATAGTAGTTTGACCGTAAATGCATGATTTAACATCTATTCCAAACCCCATGAGCGTTTATTCTTCAGTTTATTTCCCTGGTAACAGAGGCAGTCACTTATAACCTAACCAGAATTAGAGAGGACTCTGCTCCCAACCGAAACCCAGATATTTCTCACCTCCCACCCAGATTAGGCTGTTTTACCACATTTTGATAATAAATATTCAGCATTTTCTAAGGGAATCTGGGATCATGAGAGAGATTTTTTTCTGACATGGAGCCAGGAAAGCTCATAATACCTTTTCATAGCAAAAAGACAAATATTCCTCCCCAGCATTTGGTTTATGCTCTTTCTATCAGTCATCTACTGCCATATAACAAACTGTCCCTGAGAAATGCAGTATTTCCTGCCATATCAGTAAACAAGGATGTCACAGTCATCAGTGATTCTGGCTCTCCAAAGGTTAATTCCTGAGCCCTAGAGGCACTCAGGGGGCAGAACGATGCCTGTATCATTGGCAGCCACCAAGTCGCAGCCACTCCCTACAGTGATCAATGAGAACTAAGGATGGGAAAAAAGCAGGATACTGGCCCCAGATAGCTAAGGTGCATGTCAAAGGAATTATGCCAGTGAGCTCAGACTCTCGAATCTTCCCATATACAGAAAAGCACTAAATTCCTTAACCTGAGATGTCTGGTTTTCTTTAATTCACAAGATACCTATGATGTTCAGACTACCTGCCCCTTGTTGCAAACTTCTATATAAGCTGCCTCCTTCCCATGCCTCCTCGGAGCAGTTCTCTCAGGATTACTTGAGATGCTGCCTCCTGGGCTTGAAGTCCTGAAAATTCCCCGTGAATAAAACACAACCCTCAGCTTTTAAGTTGTGATTATTTTTTAAGTTGACAGCTCCACACACAGCATCTTGAAACAACAGGAAGCACTATTTCACACAGGAGGTATGGGTCAGGAACTTGAGGCAGCTTAGCCAGGAGATTCTGGCTTGGGACCTTTCAGTCAGGTTGCAATTGAGATGTTGGCCAAGGCTGCAGTAATCTGATACCTGTTTCCAACATGGCTAGCAAATTGGTAGGGGGCCTCAGTTCTTCCTAAATTAACTGTAGGGGCTGTGTATGTCCTTACAACATGGAAGCTGGCTTCACCCCAGCGGAAGTGATCCGAGAGAGAGGCAGAAGCTACACCTTTTATGACCTATAACCTCAGAAGTCACAAGCTGTCATTTCTGCAAAGTCTTACTGGTAACACGTCAGCCTTGCTGCAGGTAAGAGCCAATTGTGACTCCTAGTTGGATCTATTTCTTTGATTTGCTTTTCGTTACTTTATTATTATAATCATACATAATGGCCTACCATGGGGACCCCTGCCCCTCTGCCTGACTATAAGTGCCTTTGTTCAGCTCACAGAAAGACAACTTGACCCAGCCCACCTGTGAATGGCTGCAGGAGAGAAATTAACACATCCCCTCCTATGCTGCAAAATAAATGGCCTTTTTACTTTACTTCCTCACCTCCTAACATCTAGATCCAGATAAGATGATTATTTTGAGATATTAGTCTGCCATCTTCTCTGTCAGTTGGTTTTCCAAATGAAGTTGTATTCCTTGTTTCAACACCTCATACCCAAGTTTATTGGCCTGTCATGCTGCGAGCAGAGAGAGCCTGGACTCTAATGTATTCAGTATGTTAACAGGACTGCATAAGGATATGAATCCCAGAAGGCAAGGATCACTGCAGGCCATCTTAAAGGCTAGCTATCACATTCATTATGCCAGAAATTCCTTGTTTCCAATGTGGCTTTCCTACATGGTTGGAAAATTGGCAGGGGGGCTCAGTTCTTCCTAAATTAAGGATAGGGCTGTGTACGTCCTTACAACATGGAAGCTGGCTTCACCCCAGAGGAAGCGATCCAAGAGAGAATGAGGCCTCTCCCTCTTGTGACCAATTTGGATTGGTATGTCCCCCAGGGACGGGGGAGCCTGGTGGGCTGCCGTCTAAGGGGTCACACAGAGTCGGACACGACTGAAGTGACTTAGCAGTAGCAGCAGCAGCCACTAGATATATAATGCAGTTAAAGTATTACTATGCCTTTTCTCTTAATGAGAAGCTGTTACCTTTTTCTATAAAGCATAACCCCAGAAACATGAATCTACATATATATTTTTTTCTATAGAGGATTTAAGTGAACAAGGACCACTCGAAACCATGGTTACTACATTATTATTAATAGGACCCAGTCACATTGGGTTTTTCACAATGTGAAAATAAAAAAATCCTCCTCATCCACCATCTCACTGTCTTCATCAAAATTTGCTGACGCATTTGTTTCACAGAACAGTGTGGAAAGCTGGCCCATTTTCAAACAAAGTGAAAAAACTCTAAATTCCCTGTTAATCGCAGATTTGTATAAGAATATTAGGCAGGCCATAGTTGTGCATTTTCTCCAGAGTTCCACAGTCCCACCATGAAGTTTTAAAGGGCTCTGGCACACTATGGCACTGGCACAGAACCTTCCTGGCTGGAGGGTGGTCAGACACCCAGCAGGGATGGGAGAATGACTTTCTCCTAGGAAAGTTCTCCAGTGTTGGGGAGGGGAAGGAAAGGGGATAGCCCTTAGGCTAACCTGTCAGTGTGCTTCAGGATTGAAGTTATTGCTAATCAGTGAAATGGGACCACTAATGCAGATCCCTTGAGTCCTGTGGTTCTTTATATCTCTTCTGCAAGGACCTTCCCTTTTTTTTTTTTCCAGAGAAACCTGACACAAGCTCTTCAAATTCTCTCCTAAACATGAAATATTTTAGAGATAATTTTGACTGTAAGTTTTTATGCTTTTTTATAAAAATGAAGAGGTGTGAGATCAGGAGAGGTAGAAAAGGAAGCAAAAAGCAAAAGTGGTACTGACAAGCTACGTTTCCTCAAGATGAGTCTTAAGTGATGGTCTCAGTGGAACTACCACAAAAGCAATGATCTGACCTCATTGCATCAAGAGGAGCATGGTGTTGGTTTAACATTGGTGATAAATTTATTCACCTGGTTAAAGCTGCAACTGCCAAGTTGATCCATTGTTACTATTTTCCCCTCTGAAATTAGTAAGTAATTTAAGGAGCAGTATTTTGAGACTATGTAAATATCCTGTTTTTTGTCAAACTTTCACCAATCAGTTTTAATTCCATTGATGTTTTCCCAACTCCATCTATTTTTCTATACTGATCACTGGGTATTTTACTAAAGAAGCAAATTTTCTTTCTTCCCATTTCTACCAGTAGGGATGCATGGCTTTTTGCTTTATTAATAGATTCCATGTTATTTTGATGCTTAGATTGTCCCAGATACAACCAGTAGTGACCTCTTTAAGCCGGCTCCTATGTAATTTGTTAAGTCCCCATCCTTCTTCAAGAGTTTCTTTTTGTGGAAGATGATGTGCTGGGCTCATTTTGCACTTTTCCTACCCTGGGACTGGAATCAGTCTTTTTCTCCAAAGAGCTCTGTGTAGGGTATATTTTTAAAAATTGGTCTTGGATAGTGATTGCAAGCCATCTATATTTTTCCCTTCTGGTTGGTAAATCACTCTTGTGAATTTGGTTAGCATGAAGAGTTTCTCTAGCATTTCAGCCACCCTCAGGGAGCTTGTGCAACTTGGGGGCAGACTCCAGACTGTAGTGTGATAATATAATCGGCTATGAGGATGGCCAGCCTGAAATGGCTTCACACTTCTATTGCAACATACAGCTCTGGCATCTAATGTCCCATCAGAGCTATGGGTTCAGTGAGTTGTGCTTGTGAATACTAACTGGGAGGCCAAAAACTAAAAGCTCATTCCAGGTCCTGGAAATTTTGAGGTGACTTACCTATTAGGACCACTTTTCCTAGCAACCTTGAGTTCTGAAGAATGAAGAAATGTCCTCCCACTTAACCATATGAGAAGTCACAATCTCCAAAAGCACAGATAACTGGAAAACTCCACTGATGAGGCAAGTCTAGCCCATTTGACTTTATCTGTTGTTTTTCTGTGGAATGTTGAAATAGTCCAGTGAACTCCTAAGACCATTCTTAGAAATGAAGGGTCTTGATACTTCTGAAACAATGCCAGGTTTTCTGATTCCAACTGCTATTCTACAGGGGTTTAAAAGGGGCTGTGTCTTTTACAAGTTGCACATATTTGAGGACTATTTCTCAAAATATTTCACCTTAAAGCACTGATGAAAATGAGGACAGAAACTTGTAAAAATACATCTTTTAATAAACATCAAGAAGTACAGTGCAGTTTTACCGAAGTTTTACACTGCAGTTTACAGCAAACATATTATCTATTATAGTGTATATTTATTTACAAGTAAAGTGAATTCAGGCGTTTTTTCCTCCCATGGTTGGATAAACCAAAACTGGTGCATCATACTACATTTAAGGTCTTCCAAACTGTTTCCCAAGCTTCTGTAAAAGGCCTTTAACATGAAGAGACTTGTAACAACAAAAGAAAGATATCCCCCATCGCAATGACAGCCTGATGAATGCTCAAGAGTTATTTTAAAAAATTATAAATATATGGATTCCTTTGATGGCTTTGAAGAAGAAGAATAGTTTCTGACAGCAAATCTGAAATATTAACGACAATAAGGGAAACAGCTGTTTCTTTTGCCATGTGAATCCATAATAAACACTAATTTGAAAAAATGCTTGTAGTAAAAGTTCAACATTTTATATATATGGTTCCATGGACTAAAACCTGTCTAGAATATTAATGGCTGAGTCTGCTTTTAACATTCCTTATACAAAGAATGGTGGAATTCTTGACACTTCTGGACAAAGTCAGTGAAAATGGGACAGAAATTAATTAGTAAAAGGAAAATTACTATTAACCTCAAAATTTTACCTGCTGTTGTCTTGGAATGATCAAAACTCAGCTACATCCAAGAAGAGTAAAAAAAAAAACAAAACAGAAGGAAATCAGAAGCTATTGCTTAAAAACCAGAGTTTTGCATGCTTTCAACTGAAGGCATTTAAAAATTATACAACTGGATTTACTTGCTATTTACATAAACCAGTGCTTGGAATTAGAAATGAAAGTACTGCTTTATACACAGAAGTACCAGAAGCATACTCAGATTTGCAAAAGAGGCACAATAACCTGTCAATCATGCAACTAGTTGTATGTGAAATTTGTAATGGGTAATAGAACAAATTCCCCATGAACACAGTACAGATGTGGAGCAAATTATTCATCAAGTAAGTAAGCAGCTCCAATTCCTAAGGGTAAAGACCCAATATCCCTGAATCTATAAGCATTCATCTCGGTGTTAACATGGTTTCCTCTAAGCATTATCTCATTACAAGAGAGATTTTAAACACTTCTCCCTCTTTGATATGCCATCATATTTTTAGAGGTGAAAAGGGAACAATTGGTGGTTTTGTTTTTTTTTTGTTTTTTTACCCACTGTGGCCCATCCAATTCTCATGAATCTGATACCCTGTTATCACAGCATCAAGACTAAGGTAGGTGCTCTAAAGGATCCAACAAACTGAATTCTGGATCCAAATATTGCTGGTATTTACAATAAGCCTGACTGCCAGAAAGCCATGTCTTTGGGTGAAATGTACTCCAGGAACAATCACTGAGAAGTGAAGACCAGCTGCCACTCAGGTCAGTTAACCATTTGATCTTCTATCTTGAAGAAAAATTTCTTAGTAGATGGGACGAGATCTCATACTTTCCATGTATCCTCTATAGCACCTAGTAATGTGCTGGGCAAAGATATTAGCTCATGGAAATAATTGGTGATGGGGTGGGGACTGAATCAAGAGGGAACCTGGTCATGGGGAGGCAATGCCTCACTCCACCCATCACCCAAAAGGCAGTCACCCCGATGAATCTCTGCAGCTGTCACCGAAGAACAGATGCTTGTCCCCCTGCCACTATCTGAAGGAGAATTAACCACTCAGGCCTCTTTCTTTCTCTCTTTCTCTTGGTCACTAAGAGATTACATGTGGGCCTGAGTGCCACCTGGTCGATGATATCTGGAAAAAAAAGGTTTGTTTTTTTTTTTTTTTGCCTCAAAGGAAGCACCAATCCATCACATGGCACAGTTTGACTCTAATAATACAACTTATAGAACCATTAACTTTTATAATTAGGTTAAATGTTACCCATACTAATAGATATTTTAAAGGTTAGGCTTATTCTCTCTGACATCACTTAAGATACATTTTATTTTTAAACACAGGCATGAGGTAGAAGATAAGAACTCACAAAAGAAAGTCATCTTCAAAATACCAAACTCTATTCAATACAATTAGCCCCGAGAAAGAAGTAAGAAAAGTTACAGCCTAAGCTGGTAGACTGGCTACTGATAAACTATTACCCTTACCTGAAAAAAAAATCTTAATTTGAAATTGTCCATTTTTTTCCCACCAATTTAAGGTATTATAGAAAAAGGGCGATATACATTCTGACATTCTGAAATATTTCTAAGGATCGCATACAACAGCTCCTCTTAATGATCACTTTTTACTATGTGGCTCTAAATCACCTCAATTGAGACACAGGTCCCTTCTACCTAAATAACTGATCAGATATCAATATGGAGGTTAAAAATGCTTTGAGCACAAGAAGCAAGATAAAAGGAATGATTCACATTTAAAATATTGTACTTTTCATAAAAACTAGCAGCACTTCATCCTACCAAAACATACAGATTTGGCTTCACTGACTGATCAGGAACGGAGGAAAATGGATATAGGTCCAAAACAGCTCTTTCAGGAGGGAAATGTGAGGCTACAAGGTTTCTTGAACAACGATTTCCCCATTAGGTGGTGTGGGAAACTACTGGAATGTCGATTTCAATGGCAGAGAGGCGGGAACGGGCTGAATAGGGCTGTGAGTATGTGTGCATACCGGGAGGGTGGGAGTACAGCGGCTGCCAGAAAGGAGAGGGCAAGGACTTGCATGCACAGTACCAAATAAATAGTAGCAGGGCCGTCATAAACAAGCCCCCAGCACTAGCCACAGTGACGTACACAGCGTAGTCAAACGCAAAGACTGGCTCGAACTTCCTGTTCAGGTGGATGTTGTAAAAGATGACCCAGATGGACGGGGAGAGGCTCACAGTACCTGCCAGGAAAAACAGCAGCCCGGCCACCAGATGGCAGCCCGCACTATTGACCAGGCACTTGGCCAGTTTGATATTGGGCACGGAGGACCTGAAGGCTGTGTTACACATTCCGATCAGGCAGAGCAGTAGGGCGCCCATCGCGATCAGGATGCTGAGGGGCAGGGCAAACTGGAGGACCCGCAGGTCCAGCTGGTCCACAGAAGAGTACCAGGCAGCGTCGTACATCAGGCAGTCACTGCCCCCGTCATAGCGGGCGCACTTCACCCACAGGCCTGTGTAGACCGTCAGGTTCTTCTCATTTCTGTTGAACGTGATCAGTCGTAACTTCCTCCAGTTGGGAAGCAGCGTGCCCGCAAAGAGGCCTGCTACGGAGGCGATTCCACACAAGAAGGAGAGCACGGTGGCCGCGTGGACATCCCGACAGCCCATGGCAGGCAGGCAGGCAGGCAGGCGTGTGCAGTACTGCCAGTCGGACTGGGGGGACAAAGAAGAGGACAGATCATGAGGGGACCCCGGGGGAGCAGAGTAGGAAGGGTGGGGCTGTCTGGAAACACCACCAGGGTCGTGGAATCAGACAGGGGAGTTCTGTCCCTTGTCTCCATGTGCAATAGAAACGGGTATGAGCACATGTGCCCGTGACGGTGGAACACAGGCATACATGCACACCCTTGCTCACCAATGAGTGCTCATACAGCAACCAGAGTCTTGGCACACGAGCATTTTTCTACCCGGTGAATCAGAGGAACAACCAACAGAATTCCAAATTCGCTTAACATCACATCTGAAATTCTCTCAGTTTTCAAAAATCACTCATTCGACATCCGTGTTATCAAGCACTTGGATGTGTCAGACGCTCAAATATGCAGGGTCACAGCACCATCTGCAGACCATCAACTCCAAACACAAACGGCCTCCGATGCTCACGCTCATGTGAAAACAGACTAGCGAAACAGGCAAAGGTGTGAGGAGAGGGCAGCAGAGTAGCGGAAGGCAGATGCTGAGCTAGACGGCGTGAATTCAAATCCCTGCTTCCTCAGTTACTAGCCAAGGGACCCAAGTGACCTTGGATCAACAACACTACATCTGTGCGCCTCATTTTCCTCATCTGCAAAATGGGGAAAGTAACAGTGCCTAAAAACCACAGCCTTGACTAGACGGACCTCTGTTGGCAAAGTAAAGTCTCTGCTTTTGAATATGCTGTCTAGGTTGGTCATCACTTTCCTTCCAAGGAGTTAAGAATCCTTTAATTTCAGGGCTGCAATCACCATCTGCAGTGATTTTGGAGCCTCCCCCAAAAATAAAGTCCGACACTGTTTCTACTGTTTCCCCATGAAGTGATGGGACCGGATGCCATGATCTTCGTTTTCTGAATGTTGAACTTTAAGGCAACTATTTCACTCTCCTCTTTCTCTTTCATCAAGAGGCTTTTTAGTTCCTCTTCACTTTCTGCCATAAGAGTGGTGTCATCTGCATATCTGAGGTTATTGATATTTCTCCCAGCAATCTTGATTCTAGCTTGTGCTTCTTCCAGCCCAGCATTTCTCATGATGTACTCTGCATATAAGTTAAAGAAGCAGGGTGACAATATACAGCCTTGATGTACTCCTTTTCCCATTTGGAACCAGTCTGTTATTCTATGTCCAGTTCTAACTGTTGCTTCCTGACCTGCATATAGGTTTCTCAAGAGGCAGGTCAGGTGGTCTGGTATTCCCATCTTTCAGAATTTTCCACAGTTTATTATGATCCACACAGTCAAAGGCTTTGGCATAGTCAATAAAGCAGAAATAGATATTTATCTGTATATCACATATTATAAAAACCAGTATGTTATTCAGCTTTATTTATTCAGGAGTTTGAAACTCACTCTCCAAACACCACTCAAATGTATTTTTTTCTATTTCCTACTATGTCTCCTGCAAGGCAACAGAACAGACTGCTTTAATTTACTATATATTTAGTCCAGTCACAAAAACTGGGAATAATTTTTAGTCAAGGCTATGGTTTTTCCAGTGGTCATGTATGGATGTGAGAGTTGGACTGTGAAGAAAGCTGAGTGCCGAAGAATTGATGCTTTTGAACTGTGGTGTTGGAGAAGACTCTTGAGAGTCCCTTGGACTGCAAGGAGATCCAACCAGGTAATCCTAAAGATCAGTCCTGGGTGTTCATTGGAAGGACTGATGCTGAGGCTGAAACTCCAGTACTTTGGCCACTTCATGCGAAGAGCTGACTGACTGGAAAAGATCCTGATGCTGGGAGAGACAGGGGGCAGGAGGAGAAGGGGACAACAGAGGATGAAATGGCTGGATGGTATCACCGACTCGATGCACATGAGTCTGAGTGAACTCCGGGAGTTGGTGATGGACAGGGAGGCCTGGCATGCTGTGATTCATGGGGTTGCAAAGAGTCGGACACGACTGAGCGACTGAACTGAACATACTTATACACACACACATACATAAGTGTACAATATAAAAATGGGTTTAAGTGATTTTTATATTGTAAAGTATAAAAGTGACTATTTTTTAAAGTCCTCAAGAATAATAAGTTTTTCTGTCCTTAGTTTACTGTTTGTTTATCATGTTGTTTTCTGTCAATATTACCAAAAGTAGTAATTGTTTAAAAAAAATGTTATAGATGAAAATACCTGGAGGAATTATGGTCATAATTTATTTTTTTTTCCAGCAAATTTTAAATGCCTGATTTTAGCAACCAACCAACCACCTGAGTCCAACAATGGAAACTCTGGTGCAGGTTTGAGGACGTTTACACTGGAAAATGCCACTAGTTTTGTCAGTCTCTAGAATCCAGCTTCCTGTTGGTTTCTGCTCATTTATCTTCTCCCCAGTATACTGAGAGCAACTTGCACAGTGCCTGGTACACCAGTCGTTTTAGGAATATTTGAATAAATAAATACTAGGCTCTGACCCAAGACCACAGTAGCTTAAAAAGGTAGGCTCTTAATGATATAGAACTGAACAAGGAAGTAGCCATTACTAAACAATCATTCATTCAGCAGGGATTTACTATTCAGCACATGCAAAACACTCTGTTAGGTCCTAGAGGCACACCAAGGCCATAAAGATCTGGACTTTGCCCCAGTGTTAACCATCAGACTGAGGGAAAGAATATGCTGTTTTATCAAAACTCAAAGTGCTGATAATGAAAAAGGCATCTGATTACTACGTATCAAGTGATCATTGTTAGGTATCAACCAAATAAGATATACATGTTCATAAAACTGAATAATTCAGGGTTAGAGAAAAACTGAGCAATGAAAAAAAGAAGACTTAATCAACATTGTGAAGATGTAAAAAAAGTTTCCCTCAATTCCTTTCAAAGCTTCAGAACGCCTTCAGATCACCACTGCTAAGTCCTAACCCAATCACAATTCCTTCCTGTTTTCAGAGGTAGGGGACAAATACTTGGAGTATCAGTATAATTGAGTTTTCTTCATTCAAGCTCCCCTGTACCCCTGATGCCTACAAACGAAATGAGAAACAAGATCAGAACGAATTTTATTACTAATAAATAAATTTCTGTAGTTCTTAGCCTATAGATTATCAAATGACACTAATAAACAGAGCCAGATCAATATTTAATATCTATTTCAGTTTTAAGCGTGTTCAAATTTATCCCACATCATATCAATCCAGGTGTTGTATCAGTCCCCTGAATTGGCTTCTGCTCAACTATACTTGGCTCAGATCCCAGAAACTAACTAAAAGTCATATTTTTAGAAAGCCAACAAGTATACCTGAAACAGCAACTGAGAGGAGCTATCCCACATCCAAGGTCAGGAGTGGTGGCTGCATTTTGCTGTCGCAGCTGTGAAGACACACCCCACGTCCAAAGTAAGAGAAACCCCAGTAAGACGGTAGGCACTGAGAGAGGGCATCAGAGGGCAGACAGACTGAAACTACAATCAGAGAAAACTAATCAGTCTGATCACACGGACCACAGCCTGGTCTAACTCAATGAAACTAAGCCATGCGTGTAGGGTCACCCAAGATGGAGAGGTCATGGTGGAGAGTTCTGACAGAATGTGGTCCACTAAAGGAGGGAATGGCAAACCACTTCAGTATTCTTGCCTTGAGAAACCCATGAACAGTATGAAAAGGCAAAAAGATAGGACACTGAAATATGAACTCCTCAGGTTGTTAGGTGCCCAATATGCTACTGGAGATCAGTGGAGAAATAACTCCAGAAAGAAGGAAGAGATGGAGCCAAAGCAAAAACAATACCCAGTTGTGGATGGGACTGGTGATGGAAGCAAGGTCCAATGCTGTAAAGAGCAATTGCATAGGAACTTGGAAGATCAGGTCCATGAACCAAGGCAAATTGGAAGCGGTCAAACAGGAGATGGCAAGAGTGACCGTCGACATTCTAGGAATCAGCAAACTAAAATGGACTGGAATGGATGAATTTAACTCAGATGACCATTATATCTACTAAAGCGGGCAGGAATCCCTTAGAAGAAACGGAGTACCCATCATAGTCAACAAAAGAGTCCAAAATGCAGTATTTGGATGCAATCTCAAAAACAATAGAATGATCTCTGTTTGTTTCCAAGGCAAACCATTCAATATCATGGTAATCCAAGCCTATGCCCCAACCAGCAATGCTGAAGAAGCTGAAGTTAAATGCTTCTATGAAGACCTACAAGACCTTTTAGAACTAACACCAAAAAAAGATATCCTTTTCATTATAAGGGATCGGAATGCAAATGTAGGAAGTCAAGATAAACCTGGAGTAACAGGCAAATTTGGCCTTGGAGTATAGAATGAAGCAGGGCAAAGGCTAATAGAGTTTTCCCAAGAGAATGAACTGGTCATAGCAAACACTCTCTTCCAACAACACAAGAGAAGACTCTGCAAATAGACATCACCAGATGGCCAAATTGATTATATCTTTGAAATAACCGGATTGATATAATCTGAAATCAGATTGATTATATTCTTTGCAGCCAAAGATGGAGAAGCTCTATACAGTCAGCAAAAACAAGACCAGGAGCTGACTGTGGCTCAGATCATGAACTCCTTATTGCCAAATTCAGACTGAAATTGAAGAAAGTAGGGAAAACCACTAGACCATTCAGCTATGACCTAAATCAGATCCCTTACGATTATAGAGTGGAAGTGAGAAATAGATTTAAGGGACTAGATCTGCCTGATGAACTATGGACAGAGGTTCATGATATTGTATAGGAGACAGGGCTCACGACCATCCCCAAGAAAAAGTAATGTAAAATAGCAAAATGGTTTTCTGAGGAGGCCTTACAAATAGCTGTGAAAAGAGAATCAAAAAGCAAAGGAGAAAAGGAAAGATATACCCATTAGAATGCAGAGTTCCAAAGAATAGCAAGGAGAGATAAGAAAGCCTTCCTCAGGGATCAATGCAAAGAAATAGAGAAAAAATGGAATGGGAAAGACTAGAGATCTCTTCAAGAAGATTAGAGATATCAAGGGAACATTTCACGCAAAGATGGGCTCACTGAAGGACAGAAATGGTATGGACCTAACAGAAGCAGAAGATACTAAGAAGAGGTGGCAAGAATACACAGAAGAACTGTACAAAAAAGATCTTCACGACACAGATGATCACGATGGTGTGATCACTCACCTAGAGCCAGACATCCTGGAATGTGAAGCCAAGTGGGCCTTAGAAAGCATCACTACGAACAAAGCTAGTGGAGGTGATGGAATTCCAGTTGAGCTATTTCAAATCCTGAAAGATGATGTTGTGAAAGTGCTGCACTCAATATGCCAGCAAATTTGGAAAACTCAGCAGTGGCCACAGGACTGGAAAAGGCCAGTTTTCATTCCAATCCCAAAGAAAGGCAATGCCAAAGAACGTTCAAACTACCGCACAATTGCACTCATCTCACAGGCTAGCAAAGTAACGCTCAAAATTCTCCAGGCCAGGTTTCTGTGGACTTCCAGATGTTCAAGCTGGTTTTAGAAAAGGCAAGAGAAACCAGAGATCAAATTGCCAGCATCCACTGGATCATGGAAAAACCAAGAGAGTTCCAGAAAAACATCTATAATTTCTGCTTTATTGACTATGCCAAAGCCTTTGACTGTGTGGATCACAATAAACTGGAAAATTCTGAAAGAGATGGGAATACCAGACCACCTGACCTGCCTCTTGAGAAATCTGTATGCAAGTCAAGAAGCAACAGTTAGAACTGGACATGGAACAACAGACTGGTTCCAAATAGGAAAAGGAGTACGTCAAGGCTGTATATTGTCACCCTGCTTATT
>SJYQ01000647.1:262748-302753 GCA_006410935.1 Redunca redunca | reverse complement strand
ATGATGTTGTGAAAGTGCTGCACTCAATATGCCAGCAAATTTGGAAAACTCAGCAGTGGCCACAGGACTGGAAAAGGCCAGTTTTCATTCCAATCCCAAAGAAAGGCAATGCCAAAGAACGTTCAAACTACCGCACAATTGCACTCATCTCACAGGCTAGCAAAGTAACGCTCAAAATTCTCCAGGCCAGGTTTCTGTGGACTTCCAGATGTTCAAGCTGGTTTTAGAAAAGGCAAGAGAAACCAGAGATCAAATTGCCAGCATCCACTGGATCATGGAAAAACCAAGAGAGTTCCAGAAAAACATCTATAATTTCTGCTTTATTGACTATGCCAAAGCCTTTGACTGTGTGGATCACAATAAACTGGAAAATTCTGAAAGAGATGGGAATACCAGACCACCTGACCTGCCTCTTGAGAAATCTGTATGCAAGTCAAGAAGCAACAGTTAGAACTGGACATGGAACAACAGACTGGTTCCAAATAGGAAAAGGAGTACGTCAAGGCTGTATATTGTCACCCTGTTTATTTAAGTTACATGCAGAGTACATCATGAGAAATGCTGGGCTGGATGAAGCACAAGCTGGAATCAAGATTGCCGGGAGAAATATCAATAACCTCAGATACGTAGATGACACCACTCTTATAGCAGAAAGTGAAGAAGAACTAAAGAGCCTCTTGATGAAAGTGAAAGAGGAAAGGGAAAAGTTGGCTTAAAACTCAACATTCAGAAAATGAAGACCATGGCATCCAGTCCCATCACTTCATGGGAAATAGATGGGGAAACAGTGGAAACAGTGTCAGACTTATTTTTGGGGGCTCCAAAATCACTGCAGATGATGACTGCAGCCATGAAATTAACACACTTACTCCTTGGAAGGAACGTTATGACCACCCTAGACAGCACATTAAAAAGCAGAGACATTACTTTGCCAACAAAGGTCCATCTAGTCAAGGCTATGGTTTTTTTCAGTGGTCATGTATGGATGTGAGAGTTGGACTATAAAGAAAACTGAGCACCAAAGAATTGATGCTTTTGAACTGTGGTGTTGGAGATGACTCTTGCGAGTCCCTTGGACAGCAAAGAGATCCAACCAGTCCATCCTAAAGGAGACAGTCCTTAATGTTCATTGGAAGGACTGATGCTGAAGCTGAAACTCCAATACTTAAGCCACCTGATGCGAAGATCTGACTCATTTTAAAAGACCCTGATGCTGGGAAAGATTGAAGGAAGGAGGAGAAGGGGACGACAGAGGATGAGATGGTTGGATGGCATCACCGACTCAATGGACATGAGTTTGGGTAAACTCTGGGAGTTCATGATGGACAGGGAGGCCTGGCGTGCTGCAGTCCATTGGGTCGCAAAGAGTCGGACAAGACTGAGCGACTGAACTGAACTGAACAAGTATATGGCATTTTTCAGAAGGGAAATATTATGAACCTTAATTTAACTGAATTTCAATCTCGGTGCTGGAATTAATGTCCCCACTCTTTGTAACTTTCTTTGGCTGCTTTACATTTTATACCCTGCTCATAACTCAATATGTGTATGATTTGATAGAAAGCACAGAGTCGGACACAACTGAAGAGACTTAGCAGCAGTATATCCCATAGAGGGATAAAGCAACATCTTATAGGGACAGTGAGAGAAGGAATATGTTCAGTGATTTAAAACTGAAAGATACGCTGACTCTTGGAGCTCTACCAATTAATTTGAAACCATGCATTATTTTTTCAATTGCAAATCTGATCATTTCACTACATTTTTTACCATTCAATAGTTTTCTATTGAATAGTTTCCTCAGAATAAAGTTTCCAAAGTTTCAAATCTTTCCCATAATTTCCAAAGTTTTACTCCCACCATCTGGTTCCTGCCAGATTCTTAGTCTCCTTACTGAGTCAGTTTCCTACCTTATATATTAGTCTATGTAGACATAATGCTTTTCTTTTAACTTTTCAAATTTTGTGTTTCAATGTGGGCTTTTTCTCATGTTGTGTTTCCTCCTAGAACTTTCTTAATCCCATCCTATTCTTTGCTTAGCTGACATGGACTTATCTTTCTAGTTTCCAGGGAGGCTGGACCTAAACCTCCCCTTTCCTCTCCAACCCTTCACCTTCCCCTGTCTCTAATTATGTGCCCTGGTTGCACCTTTGTAATTGTTCTTTGATAGAAGTGAATTTGCTTATCCTCTCTGTTCAGTGTTTATCCTTCTCACCAGACTGTAAATTCCAGGAGGACAGAGAGCCTTTTGTTTTATTCACTGTGTCCAACACTGGCACATAGAAGATACTCAATTATCTGTTTAATGAATGAACAAAAAAACAAATGGAAAGTTCATATGAGTATGGTGAGGACACAGCGAGTCATAAATTTGCTCCAGGATCAGCTCCACTCATTACATTCATTCATACTCTGTGTTCTGAAGCCTCCAAAATGCTTCTAGAATGTGCCCCTGCTTTCCACTCTTTACTGGCTAAAGTCTCATTTTTAAAAATGAAGTTCATTTTCTTCAGAAATTTCCTAAGATGAGGCCATTCCCAGGTTATTTATATGCAGCCTCTGCTTATAGAAACACATACATAAGTTTAGCGACACTCGTTAATTCCCACTTTGGTTAGACAATCAATTATGACAGTTGATTCTCATGTTTTCAACTTAATAGGTATCTTACACACAGGATGTGCCTCTTGCCATTTAGACTGGTTCATATACAGAATTAATGTTTGCTTATCAAAGTTAAACAATTTTTTATACTTGTATTTCTATTTCCTTTTTAAAATATTTCTCCCAATGAGGAAAAAAAATAAACATCTTTTTGCCATATGAAAGCCCCTTATTAGCGACTGCAGCAGATGTGCAAGGCTAAGAATACACTTTAACAATCTGAGGAGCACCCACGAACACTAGCTGGGCGACAGGTCTTGAGCTGAGTTGTATATACAGATGTGTGGGCTTGCTGTTTCCATCTGGGAGGCAGCGTGGTATTGTAGCCCAGGCAACCCAAGATTCAAACGCCAGTCATAAACCACCATTTGCGAACTGCGCAAGTCCTATGCCCTCTGCATCTCAAATTTCTCAAATGTCCCCCAAGATAGTTGTGAGATCATAAACAGTAAAACCCTTCGTAAAACAGAATAGGGTGGGAAATTTAAGTCTGTGACGATTATTGGTAGGTTTATTTGAGAGCATTCTCTTTGAGAATAGCTACTGACCAAATCAGATTAGGCCTCTATTTGAAACACCCACGTCATATGTGACTGTTCCACAATGACTTGCAGAGGAGATGGTACACAACTGAAGGCTATAAAGATATTTCAATTAAAAATATTTTTCAAAAGAGTATCTTTCCTGAGGTTTTGAATAGAGTTCAAAGAAGTTTGGAGCAGGAATAGTGGCTAAGAGCTTTAAGAATTTCAGATCCATTACTGTATTTTTTTCAGAGACAATTTTAAGGAATAGCTACATGAGAACACATCTGTAATAGCAGCTACATTATTCCTCGGTAGTAACACTAGCAGTCCCTGCTACCTTAGAAGGTGCCATCTCCCTTAGAAGGGTTTTCTTAGAAGCTGTAGATCATCAACATAGCACCTGGAATGGAGGTCTATCCTATAACTTTATTTTGTTAAGAGAAAAAAGCGTCATATATATGGAAGTAAAATGAAGAAACAAAATCAAGGGATGTACTTACTCTTTGAGGTACTTGATAGTTTCAAAAGAACTTTAATCACCTTAGAAGAAATATATACACATCTGAACACAGTCAAGATGACCTGGACGTAAAGAACAGGAAAAGTACTCCAAATTAATATAGCACTTCTTTAAAAACTCAATGTGAATTCATATGGAACTAAGAAAAATAATTATCAACCATCTAAAACCAAAGAAATCTTAAGCCAAAAAAGGTGGGCAGTAAGTTAAAAAAAAAAAAAAGTAGTTTATTCTTAAATTCACACAGTATCTATTTGTGAGCTACAGAAGAAAAAATTAACTCTCATTTTGTGACTTAAGAAGATAGGAAAAACAAGGATAAAAATCATTTCACTGTTTTGGAAATCTTTTCATAACTACAGTGAAAGAATAAGGAGGGCTGATGAAGCACTATGTAATTAGTTGTCTTGGCATAAAACACATTCCTGAGGTTTCTTTTATTCCTTTTAAAAGGATACTGACAACAAAGCTAGTCAAAGCTGCTTTGTACCATGCCCCCTAAAACTTGCAACTAGAATTTCTTTTCAGTTTATAGTTCCACCAACAGCTCAACCCACCATTTAAATGTTTTCAAATATCTTTCTTAAGCATCAACAACTTCCTCTTCAAACACTATTTACCTCAAGTAGAAGGATGAGAAGGAAAACTTGTAACGCCTAACAACTTCCTGGTTTAAGGCGTCTCTACATACATATATACTGCTAGCCCTACAATGATCATAAAGTAGAATGATGTTCCCAAGAGTCTGCAGGAAAGGGATTTCAACCGGATTTTTTTTTCTTTTCTAAATATATGTCTGGTTGGTTTCAATCACAGTTGCTTACTTACTCCAAAGTTAAATTTTCACAATATGAAACACACGATAGGATCTCTGAGCAATCCTTTTAAAGTCAGGTCACCAAGTCTGGCCTTCTAGTGTCACGACTGGCCCCTTGCAAAGCCTGTAACACAGAACTTGGGCTTCAGAGAAAAGCAAAGCAGCCTTCCAGGGAAGCCCGCCTCCCCACTACCCTCTCTGCACTCCCTTTGAGCTGTGTCCTCAGGAGCATCAGAGTTGGTAGAAAGACAGAGGAAGTTAAAAAAGAGAGAGAGAGCTTTCCTGGTTAGAGCCAACTGGGAAGACACCGCGAGAGTGACTATGAACGCTCTCAGAACAAGCTCATCCCTGCACCACTAAGTGGGTTTGAACGGAGAGCAGGTCATCATTACACAACCAGCCTGAGCTAGTGATTCAAAAATAGCAACCTGCACCTCCACAGCACACACCTGGCCAGCCAAGTCCCTAGCCCTGGCCAGACACGTCGACATTTTCATACTACTGGGTCCAAAGTAATTTTGAGAGCTTCATCAAACACCTCCTCATTCAGCATTCAGGTCCACAAAGGTGGTCAGCACTTTCCAATGCCGAGTGACTCTCCTCGTTTAAGCAACCTTACACAAAATTCTCAACTACTTATGCAAAAGACCCAGAAACCAGAACATTCTTGCCCACACCTACCTGTTTCTCACANCCCACCTGCTGTTTCTCAAGTAAATTTACTTCAAAACAATGGGTATGCCGTTGAGGCATGTTTGGGGGTGACCTGCCCAGGACAGATGTTGAAGTGTCATGAGGCAAATGTTGGTAACTGTTAACTCTAGAGTTACGTATGCGGGTGTTCATTGTACTATTAAAATTCTCTGTACTTTTGAAATTTTTCAAAATAAAAAGTTTGAGAAAAGGATCATAGTTGTAAATAAAAGTAAAGGATGGCATTCATTCTTATCCCACTTTGCTGCTGTGACCTTGGGTAAAGTAAGGAACCTGTTTGTACCTCAGGATCTCATCTGTAATAATAATGTATATATATAAAAAACTTCAGTGAGGATTAAATGAGTTGCTATAACACAGAAAAGTTTGCAATAGTGTCTAACACACACTAAGGATGGTACGTGTTTGCTATTACCATTTTTCTGTTGCTTTAGTAACAACAGGACTATTTATCAGTTATGGGAAAAGCTACTATCTGAGCACTGCTACCGGTTTCTCATCTGCCGCACTGCTTCAGAGAATGCAAGATAATTTAAAGCCAGAAGCAATCTGATCCCAAAGCCAGGCCAAGAGATGTAGCAGTGAGAAAGAGGGCAGCATTAGATAGTAAAGAAACTCTGGGAACAGAAAGTCTCTGGGCTGCAGGCCAGCTCTGGTAAAGCGGACGGGAAAAAACAATATGACACAGGATTCTTTGCTCTGAACTTCAGTTCTCTAAGGCAGAAAATGGAACTGAATCAGATAACTGTACAAAATCATCTGATTTTTTTTTACCCAATCATTGATGATTAGTTAAATCTGGTTAGCAGAATTTAGCTGGGATGTATATGTAGCTGATAACAGTTTTTTTTAAAGCTACAAACAGAAGGGAAGACAACTCTGTTTCTAGACTTATTAATCAAGTTCAGGTCTATGGTTAGCTTGCCTTTGGTACAGAAAAGATGAAATACTTACCCAAGTGTTACGGGAAACACACTAACTAGGCACTATAGTGAATATTTGCATAAGTTATTTTATGACAGGAGGTCCTGGTAAGGAATACAGAACTAATAAGCCACCACCAACCAGAAGAATTAGGTAAAGAATGGAAGGAGATGCCACATGTCCTACCACCTCCCAGAATCCTCCTTGCTGAAATCCATCTTGGCTGAGCAATGCGTGTAGCATAGGAAGGACCCTGAGTCAGATGCATTGGCCAGAGACAGCCAGAAACTCGTCCCATCACTCACTGTAAAACCCGAGACTGGGAGCCATGTGGCAGAGAGTTCCTCTGGGTTCCCTTGCCCTGCCACCCCTTTCCAATAAAGTCTCTTGCTTTGTCAGCACAGGAGTCTCCTCAGACAATTCATTTCTGAGTGTTAGATAAGAGCCCACTCTCAGGCCCTGGAAGGGGCCCCCCCTCCTACAACATATTCACATTGCTGCTGGTCTATCTAATACATAGTTTTCCAGTGTAGATGATTAAATGAGCTGGGGAACAGTGTGGACGCTATTCATTGTGTTTGTTACTGTGCAAGGAACTACCCTCATCAGAAATGCAATTAGAGTGAACCATACGAAACATCAGTCAGGGTGTGGAGTTGGAAGTAAGGAACTAACCTTTTCATAATTGCAGAGATGGTAAACTCTACCTGGATAACTATTTACTATGTGCCTGCTTTGCGCTCAGTTGCATCTGACTCTTTGCAACCCCCGGACTGTAGCCCACCAGGCTCCTCTGTCCATGGAATTCTCCAGGAAAGAATATGGAGTGGGTTGTCATTCCCTTCTCCAAAGGATCTTCCCTACTCAGGGATCAAACCTGGGTCTGCTGCATTGGGGGTGGATTCTTTACCATCTGAGCCACCAGGGAAGCCCATGTATTTATTAGCTCTTACCCAAAGCAATGTCTACCAGTGTCTGTCAGGCGCCTGCTTCCCCACTTCAGCCCCCAGTCCCCCGAGGAAGGCTGTTTGCAGACCTGCAGTTACCAGTTAATGTCGGAAAAATTACCCAAGGGCAAAGACTGATATAGCTGAGAGGGACTGTGGCAATCCTGATGGGCAGCATTTGTCTTTATTTTTTCCTGTTGCATGAGAAAACTGCAAAATGAGGAAAAGTATACTGCAGAGGTGGCATGCATGAGTGAACGTCTTTTGAGAATTATATACTACCTTCGGTTCAGTTCAGTTCAGTCGCTCTGCTGCTGCTGCTGCAAAGTCGCTTCAGTCGTGTCCGACTCTGTGCGACCCCATTGACGGCAGCCCATGAGGCTCCCCCATCCCTGGGATTCTCCAGGCAAGAACACTAGAGTGGGTTGCCATTTCCCTCTCCAGTGCATGAAAGTGAAAAGTGAAAGTGAAGTCGCTCAGTCGTATCCGACTCTGCAACCCCATGGACTGCAGCACGCCAGGCTTCCCTGTCCATCACCAATTCCCAGAGCTCGCTCAAACTCAAGTCCACTGAGTCAGTGATGCCATCCAAACATCTCATCCTCTGTCGTCCCCTTCTCCTCCCACCTTCAATCTTTCCCAGCATCAGGGTCTTTTCAAATGAGTCAGTCGCATCAGGTAGTCAAAGTATTGGAGTTTCAGAATCAGTCCTTCCAGTGAATATTCAGGACTGATTTCCTTTAGGAAATCAATTTGATCTTGCAGTCCAAGGGACTCCCAAGAGTCTTCTCCAACATCACAGTTCAAAGGCATCAATTCTTTGACACTCAGGTTTCTTTATAGTCCAACTCTCACATCCATACGTGCCTACTGGAAAAACCATAGCTTTGGCTAGATGGACCTTTGTCGGCAAGGTAATGTCTCTGCTTTTCAGTACACTGTCTAGGTTGGTCATAGCTTTTCTTCCAAGGAGTAAGCGTCTTTTAATTTCATGGCTACAGTCACTATCTGCAGTGATTTTGGAGCCCAAAAAATTAAAGTCTGTCACTGTTTCCATTGTTTCCCCATCTATTTTCCATGAAGTGATGGGACCAGATGCCACGATCTTCGTTTTCTGAATGTTGAGTTTTAAGCCAACTTTTTCACTCTCCTCTTTCACTTTTATCAAGAAGCTCTTTAGTTCTTCGCTTTCTGCCATAAGAGTGGTGTCATCTGCGTATCTGAGGTTATTGATATTTCTCCTGGCAATCTTGATTACAGCTTGTGCTTCCTCCAGCCCAGCGTTTCTCATGATGTACTCTGCATAGAAGTTAAATAAGCAGGGTGACAATAGCCTTGACAGACTCCTTTCCCAGTTTGGAGCCAGTCTGATCCATGAGCCTATGACTAAGAAAGACAGGATGTACTATTATAATGGAATTTGTACACAGTGTGTATTAGGATCAGAAGACTGATGGCCCCTGAACGGCTCTTTCAGTTATCTTACGATCTAGCAGTTGGAAGTGTTTTGCAAAAGAGCAGAGAAAAAAGTTAAGATTTCTTATGCAGAAGCATGTCTGCTCTTACATCAGGAGGAAAAGGAATCAGAGGACTGCCCCCCTGTGGTGCAGTTGTCTGAAAGGAAACCCAGGGGAAACCATAACGCTGCCTGCCAAGAAGACCCACTCTGCAGGACTAAACTCTTCACCACCATATTCGCCAGCCACCATCCCACTTGGATTGAATACAAGACCACCTGACCTGCCTCTTGAGAAATCTGCATGCAGGTCTGGAAGCAACAGTTAGAACTGGACATGGAACAACAGACTGGTTCCAAATAGGAAAAGGAGTACATCAAGGCTGCATATTGTCACCCTGCTTATTTAACTTCTANTCCGGGAGTTGGTGATGGACAGGGAGGCCTGGCAAGCTGCGGTCCATGAGGTCGCAAAGAGTCGGACACGACTGAGCGACTGCACTGAACTGAACTGATTCCACTAGGGCGGACATTGACCCCTTTATAAATATGATGCTTACTAGGGATGAAAGGAGGATGGGCGCTAACGAGGCAGAAAGAAAGTGCAACACCACCATCTAGCGGATCCAAAGGGAACTCCAGAAGCAAAGTCTGGCAGTGCCTACTGCGGAGCCTTCCTGGGATCCTAATCATGGAGGCATGCCACTTTTAGAACACTGCAGATGTATCTTAGTGGGTCTTCAAAGGGGATACCTGGACAAAGGAGCTTAAACAAAATCCAGGAGATAAACCGAAAACCAAGCGAAGATCCATCCGAATTTCTAGAAAGGATTTATCAAACTTATAGGCACTGCTGTGTAAGTGTAAGATCAGGAGAGGCAGAGAAGGAAACAAAAACAAAAGCACAGCTGATAAGCTACATGTTTATTCGAGATGAGTCTCAAGGGACGTTCTTAGTGGAACTACCACAAAAGCAATGATCTGCCTTCTCATTGCAACATATCAAGAGGTGCCTGGTGTTGGATACAGACCCTGAGGCCCCTGAGAATGTAAGGATGGAAAATATGACCTTGATTGGGCAAAGTGCTTCAGACATAAGAAGAAAATTACAAAAATTAGATGATGTAGAATGAGCCCTTTTCAATTAGTAGATGTTGCTTTTAAAGCATTCAACAACAGGAAAAAACAGCAGGAGCAAGAAAGATGGAACCACCTTTTCTGGCGGCAGGATTGGATTCCTAGGAGCCGAATAACCTAAAAGGAGGCAGGCCACCAACACTGGGGAGGAGCAGTGTGCTTACTGCAAGGAGGATGGGCACTGGAAAAACGATCGCCCTAAAGTCTATCAGGAGGACAGGAACCTCTCATACGGTAGAAAGAGGGGAATATTCTGATGATGAATCAAAAGTCCCAGGGGCTCCCTTAGACTTGAGGCATCTGATTCTAACTTCCCCACAGGAGCCCCGGGTGACTTTGCCAGTGGGGAAAAAATTGATGGACTTTCTAATAGATAACGGGTGCAGTGAACACCACAGTGGCACAGAAAACATCCCAGTGTATCCCAGTCATGGGAGTTCTGGACAAGTACTAAACCATTCATTTTAACAACCTCTATAATGCCAATTAGGGGATCTCAGTCTGAAACACAACTTCTTATGTGTCAGAGCGTCTAGCCCCCCCTTGGGGATGAGATATCCTTCATAAATTAAATGCTCAAGTAGCTTTTTCCACCAGAACATCTTGACACCAGGGTCCCAGTGGAGCATGTGCTGAGCCTACAAATGATGCTCATGAAAACCCCGGAGAAGGAGACAAAGTTCTTCCCCATCGAGGTCTATGAAAAGGTGAGGCCAGAAGTGTGGGCTGACGGCACTGTCTGTGTGTGGGCTTAGTCTCTCAGTCATTTCTGCGTCTTTGCAACCCTTTTAGACTGTAGCCTGCCAGGCTCCTCTCTCCATGGGATTTTCAGGCAAAAATACTTGAGTGGATTGCCATGTTCTTCTCCAGGAGATCTTCTCAACTCATAGACTGAACCTGCATCTCATGTGTCTCCCACATTGCAGGGCAGATTCTTCACCTACTGATAGCACTCTGGGGAAAGCCACAAAAGTGAGCCCAATTCCAATCCCATCAAAAAGGGATGCTGGGACACCTAATCTAAAACAATATCCTCTGAGACAAGAAGACCAAAAGGGAATACAGCCAAATTTTTTGGCTGGAAAAATTTTTGAAAATACGACAGATTAAACCTTGCAGGTCTGCATGTAACACTCATAATCCTCCTGGTCAAGAAGCCAGATGCGACAGAGTATCAGTCTGTCCAGGACTTGAAGGCTGCTGCTGCTGCTAAGTCGCTTCAGTTGTGTCCGACTCTGTGCGACCCCATAGACGGCAGCCCATCAGGCTTCCCCGTCCCTGGGATTCTCCAGGCAAGAACACTGGAGTGGGTTGCCATTTCCTTCTCCAATGCATGAAAGTGAAAAGTGAAAGTGAAGTCGCTCAGTCGTGTCCGACTCTTAGCGACCCCATGGACTGCAGCCCACCAGGCTCCTTATACCCTGTGGGACCTAATCCATGGTGGTCTAGTCACTAAGCTGTGTCTGACTCTTGCGACCCCATGGACTGTAGCCTGCCAGGCTCCTCTGTCCATGGGATTCTCCAGGCAAGAAAACTGGAGTGGATTGCCATTTTTGTCTCTAGGGGATCTTCCCGACCCAGGAATCAAACCCAGATCTCCTGCATTGCAGACAGGTTCTTTATCGAATGAGCTACAAGGGAAGCCCTATGTACCCTGCTTACAACTACTCCAGGAGAATATGGCTGGTTCTCAGTCCTGGACTTAAAAGATGCTTTCTTCTACATTCCAATTACAGAAAAACCACAGCCATCTATTTGAATAGCAGGACCCAGAAACACAGGTAGTCCCACAGTATTGTTGGACAGTCCTGCCTCAAGGATTTAAGAATTCCCCTACCTTTTTTGGGGAGATGCGGGCTAGAGACTTTAGAAATTTAAGATTGGATGAAGGACTCTTACTCCAATATGTGCGTGACTTGCTCACAGCGAGTCCTACAGCTGACAAATGTGGACAAAATACCATCAGGACCCTGAACTATTTGGCCAATTGTGGATATAAGGCCTCCCAGAAAAAGGCCCAGATATGCAAAGAGCAAGTATCTAGGTTTTGCTCTCTCTCAAGGACAGCAGGGGTCTTTGGCCTCACAGGAAACAAGCAATTGCAGAATTGGGAGCACCTGTGGGGTGGCACAGAGTTGGACACAACTGAAGTGACTTAGCAGCAGCTGCAGCAAGGCCCACAGCCAACTGAGAGGGTTTCTGGAAATGGCAGGGTTCTGTGGGATTTAGATTCCAAACTACAGGCTCATAGCGGGAACCCCTCTACGGGGCACTGAAGAGACGTAATCTTGAACCCCTGTTTGGGACTAAAGAGTGCCAAATGGTCTGTGAAACAATAAAAATGTTAATAAAGTTAGTCTCAACCCCAGCTTTGGCACTCCCAGACTTTAAAAAGCATGTCAAAATGTATATACAGGAGAGATAGGGTATAAGCCTTGGGGCGTTAATTCAAACTCATGTCCTCCTCCAGGGGATCTTCCCAACCCAGGAATCGAACCGTGATCACCTGCATTGCAGGCTTATTCTTCACTAGCTGAGCTACCAGGGAAGCCCCTGGGTATGCAGTGGTAACACTTAAAGGGATTATTAAAGCAAAAGCCCTGTCCCCAGGGATTATTAAAGCTAAAAGCTTAGCTCAGAAGGCAGAAATCACTGCTCTGACAAGAGCCCAGCTCCTGGCTGATATATACATGGGCTCCCACTATGCATTCTCCATGGGGCAGGTTCACCGGGCAATCTGGAAAGAAAGGTGGCTCCTAACCTCAAACAATAAAGATATTAAACAGGCCTCTGAAATCCTGTCACTATTTGAGGCAGTCCACAAGCCCTCACATATGGCCAAAATACCATAATTATTTTTTTCTGGGTTTTAATTAAGATTCAACTGAATTTGCAGATCAGTTTAGGCAGAATCGACTTCTTGACAGTGAAGTTTTTGTATCCATAGACAGGTTATGTCTTTCCATTTTTTTTAGGTCTTTTCATTATCCACTGCTGTTTTATTGGCTCTTCATACAGTTTAATTCTTTCATTTGATTTTTAAAAATTTTCCATCGAGGCTTCTGTAAATTATATCCTCTTACTGGTTGTGGTTCATATTTTTGATTTGATTTATATATGATAATTTTGTATCCATCTTTGTTTATAATGTGTATTTTCATTGATTTAATTGCTTTTGAAGGAATTCATCAAGTCATCTGCAAATGAATTATGGTTGGCCTTCCTAAATTTTACCTCTGATTTCTTTAGCTTCTCTAATTACAGAGTGTGTCCAGATCAGTGTTAACTAATAGTGGTAACAGCTGATATCCATGCCTGGTATAGATGAACTAATAAATGAAAGCAAATATGCTCTTATGAGAAAGAGTGTTGAGAATTACCATCTTCTTGTAAATGCAAACTCATTTTTCAGTGCTTCAACAACATGATTCATCCTCAGAAGCCACACTAATGCAGAGATTGAATTTATTTTCATATTTTTAATAGCACAATTCATTCACTTTTTACTGCAGGTAAGAACCACTTTAAGGTTTCTCTCCCACTTCTGATTTTTGATTCCTATGGATGTGATATAATCAAAGGGAATTGGAGTACTTGAATATTTTGGACTTGTGATCATGGCCTTCGGCACCAGTTCTTCTAGCTGTCATCTCTTGGGGTGCCATGAACCCTGAATCTATATAAACAAGTATAGTTTGGGTGTCCCCAATTGCTGAGAATTTTAAGTTTCACACATAACAAGAATTCAGGAACTTCATGCTGGAAAAATAGAAAAGATTAAAATTAATGTCTTATCAAATGAACTATCTCAAAGAATCCCAAGTAATGCTGATATAAATGAAAAAAATTAGTACACTTTCTTTCCTTCTTAACTCAAGTACTTTCAAGCACCAGCCTAATGGATGACATCCTGGTCTACCCTAAGGAAACAGCTGATAAAAAGGCAGACCCAGGGAAGGCAAGAGCATGGTGGTCTGGACCCCGGGGACCTCCCACCTCCTTCTCCTGCCTCCATGGTGGTCCTGACTGGCTGCCCCAGGGAGGGGGCAGGGAGGGACGTGGATGTACAGTGGAATGTGAAACTCTGTAAGGGCATTCATTTCTGACACATAAATTGTTTTCAGCTTAGATTTTCTCAGCACAGGCCAAGAAGTGTAACACATTTGTGTTTACATGGCTTGAGATGCCTTCTATGTCTTTTCATTAGTTCCTGTGACTAATGAGAACTAATGAAATACATTTCTTATGCCTTACTGACTTTTAGGGATTTATAAGTTACCAATTGGTATTTTATCCCCTTTGAGTTAGGCTAAGAAGTTTTGCTTATCTGGTATGAAATATTTATTCTCTCTGAGTTCCTCTCTGCCTCCAATCATCTCATTTTGTACCATCATCCCCACCCCCTCTACCCAAGGAAGAAGATAGTGACTGTCAGATTAAATATTATCAAGGGAATCTGATAAATAAGGACTGAGGAAGAGTGTGTGTGTGTGTGTGTGTGTGTGTAAAAGTAATAGCAAATAATAACACTGCATGGAAAAAAATAGCAAATAATAAAAAAAAATTGTCTCGGAAACAACTTTGTATTATATTTGCCTGTTTTTTTGCATTAAAACTTATGAACATGATTGGAGCTAAGAACTGGAACTCAGACAAGGCTTGCTTATCTCACACTTTTGTCACAGTCATTCTCAGACACCACTTTACATCAAGCAACCCCACAAATCCCTCCTGGGGATGGAGCCACAGATACCGCACCTTCTCCCAAGGCTCTCATTACCTGGAGTGCAAATGTTTGAACGGTGGTCCCTGTTTTGTTATATACAAACTGACCTAGAAAAATTTCTTCTCCTTCACATTGTTTCAAGATGCCCTGTAAAGAAAGCAACAGACCAGGAGGTTGTAATGAATGTGTGTTCAGTGAAAATAAACGGAGTCAACTGTCTGTTTAAGTAACAACTCCCCAGACATCTTTGGGTGTCCACCAGGGACACACTGGTGTGCTGCATGTCAGCACAGTTGAGGGGAGGACTGTGAGGCAAGAACCAGCCTAATCAAAGGGCTGAACAGACTAGGATGGAGAGAGAGACAGACAGGATGAAGAGACAGATGGCAGCACATGTCAGCATTGACTTTGACCTTCTAACTGTATTTACTATGCTTTGGGTAAAATAAACCAAGAAATGAGCCCCCACATCGACCCAAAATGCGTTAAACTTCACCAGTTTGCTGAACTTTGATCACACAAATAGCTCCATCCCAAAAGTAAGCTTTTGTTGATATGTGTATGCAATTTCCCTTGTGCTTTTGACCTTCCTTCTCTACCCTTTAAAGCTGAAGATTTTTGAGGAGAGAGAGAGCACACTGGTGGAAATTAATTTATCTCGTAAATCTAAAGTTTATGGTTAGAGTCTTTGAATCGTAGCACCACAACAAAAAATAAAGTTTCATGAGTGCAATCATTTTGTAATGAAAATCGTAATATTTACACTATGAGTCAATTTTGTAAAAGTACTGGGACTTCCCTGGTTATCCAGCGGTTAAGAATCTGCCTGCCAATGCAGGGGATGCGGGTTTGATCCCTGATCTGAGAAGACCCCACACGCCACAGGGCAATGAAGCCTGTGGGCCACAACTACAGAGCCCTCGCTCCAGAGCTCGCGAGCTGCAGCTGCTTAGCCTGTGTGCACAGCTACTGAAGCCCGCGAGCCCAGAGCCCACTGTCCGCAACAGAGGAGCTCCTCCTTGTTGCAACTAGAGAAAGCCCACACGCAGCAGAGGAGACCCAGCGCAACCAAACATAAATGGATAACTAAAAGAAACGGATACATCATGATTAAATAATGCCCCACAGTTATATATACTTTTCATCTATATATTGACATATATAAACATACATGTCATATTTGATATATGTATGTTTATATATATATATATCATCTCATATAGTTCCTTTAGCCTATTCAGAGAGGCATGCTAGTTTTATTTCGAACCTTCTTTATGATCCTGTTTTAATTTTCTTGGTTCATGTGCTAATATTGAGAAAAACAAGGAGAAGTATTTTGTCTTACTAAAGAGATTTTTTTTTTTCACTTTTAAAATATGGTCTATTTCTTAAAGGATTCTTGCCTGAAGGATTCACTCATAATTCCTCTCTAATGAGCAACTGTGTGCACTTTTCTGCTCCAATCCAATATAACTCAACTACAAGTGTCTGTAGACACTGTGACTGGCAGCAGGCTCGCATCAAAGGACGGCAGTCTGTTTTATAACTCGAGACCCACAGCAGCTAAAGGTGTTCCAACGACGCACAAGGCAGGTAAGCACCGTGTTTAACGCTGAGCCGCCTTCAGAGAGGGACCCCGAGGGGACGGAGTGAGGCAGAAACCTCTGAGGGAAACACGGGCGCAGACCGTGGCATCATCACCAACCATTATCTCCGTGGCATCTGGAGACGGCCAAATGGTGGCTGGTGCACTGGCCCAGAGGAAACTCAAGTCGCTCGGGCTGCAGGGGGCAACCAGCAACACGCTGGAGCTGGTGCTGACTCCGAGTTCAGAAAGGGCCAGAGGTGGGGCCACGGTGTGGAGGCCAGGCATGAAGCCGGGAGTCCCCTCATCTGAGGGTGGGCTGACGATCTTTTTGAAAATCGATTAATTAAGTTTTCGTCGCACCGAGTCTTCGCTGTGTGCCAGCTTTCTCTAGTTGCGGTGAGCGGAGCGACTCTAGTTTCTGCGCACGGGCTTCTCACGGCGGTGGCGTCTCGCTGCAGGGCGCTCTAGGCACACAGGCTTCAGTAGTTGCAGGGCGCGGGCTCAGTACCTGTGGTGTGTGGGTTTTAGTGGCCCTCCGCAAGTGGAATCTTCCCAGACCAGGTATTGAACCCGTGTCCCTTGCATTGGCAGGCAGACTCCCATCTGCTGTACTAGCAGGGAAGTTCCTCTGATGGTCTTTTTAAGAAGCATTTAGAGCCTAGCCATCACTCCTGTTCTGGTCCAGAAAAGAACTGTTTTCTTCTCACCTCCAAGACAACTGACCTCAAAAGCATCCTGCAGAAATAACAGGGGAAGGTAGATCCTATCAAGAATGATGGGCTGTGCACTGCCACACCCAGGATGTGGGCTAAGCTGAAAACCCCTTGGCACAAGGTTGTAGGATTCCTGGGGTCAGCCTTCTAGAAACCACACTCTGGGGTCTCCAACCAGACCATCTAGCTGTGAAGCTGGCTGTCAACTTGCCCATGATGTGTGGAGAAAAAGCCAGCTTTTGACTGTTCAGCTCTTAAATGAGACAGACAAGCATTACCAAACACAGGAGGAAAGCAGTTAGCAAGGAAGGTGGAGCCCATATTATAAATAGCAAGGGAGGTACTTGGGAGTATGTGAAGGAGCTGAAAACATGGAACAAAACTACATCTGCTCATATCTTCAGACGTTGGAGGGAAGGTATTGCAACCATGAAGGAAGATATTTAGATTCTAGAAAAGGGAACATTTGCAAAAAAAAAAAAAATCTTAGAATAATCATGACGGCAGAATTTAAATATTCAAAATTAGGTTTAAAATATAAATTGGTTAGATATTCCAAACAGTAAAACAGAAAACCAAAGAAGAAACATAAGATTAAAAACATTTTTAAAACAAGTCAAATCCTCAGAGAGTGGAGCTGAAATCCCCTGATAACAGGTGTGCATCAGGCCTGACCAGCCACCAGGTCAGAAGAGATGTGAGCAGAGTGCTCCCAAGGGATATCTTTAAAAAATAAAGGAACTTCCCTGGTGGTCTAGTGGTGAAGAGTCTTCGTTACAGTGCAGGGGACATGGGTTCGATCCCTGGGAAGGATGCAGGGAAGGGATAGTTATGGCGTTTGGGATGGATACGTACACACTGATATATTTAAAGTGGATAACCAACAAGGATCTACTGTAGAGCACACAGAACTCTGCTCAGTGTTATGTGGCAGCCTGGTTGGGAGGGGAGTTTGGTGAGAATGGATAAATGTATATGTATGGCTGAGTCCCTTTGCTGCTCACTTGAAACTATCACATTATCAATAGGCTACACCCCAATACAAAATAAAAAGGTTTTAAAACAGAAAATGTGTTCCAGGGATTGCATGACTCAGCTAAGACCAATACTGTTCACAGAGTCACAATGAGCACATTGGATGTGTACTGAAGCCGAGATATGCCATCTGCCAGTGTCTCACAGATGAAACACAGATTTATCACGTGATCTAGAAACTCTGCTCTGAGGCACAAACCCAAGAGAAATGAAAACCGAGGTCCACAGAAAACTTTGTACCCAGTGCCTCACAGCAGCACTGTTCATTGTTCACAGCAGTCAGAAGAGTGGGATCCACTCAGATGTCCAGCTGAATGAATAAATAAAAAGGGGTCCATCCATATAATAAAATATTATTCAGCTATTAAAAATGAAATAGTGACACATTTTAGCCTACATAGACCTTGAAAACATTATGCTGAGTGAAACAAGCCATTCACAAAAACCATTCACATATAATATGATTCCATTTTATAGGAACTACCCAAAATAGGGCTTCCCAGGTGGCTCAGTGGTAAAGAATCTGCCTACTAACCAGAAGACATGGGAGCTATCCCTGCACTGGGAAGATCCCCTGGAGAAGGAGATGGCAACCCGTATTGGAGCAGGATTCTTGCCTGGAAAATCCCATGGACAGAGAAGCCTGGCAGGCTGTAGTCCAAAGGGCTGCAAAGGGTCAGACATGACTTAGTGACTACACAACAGGACAACTTTTGCAAGAGGCACATCTATAGACACAAAAGAGATCAGTGGCTGCAGCGGCTGGGGCGGTGAGTGGGGCGTGAGAAGTGACAGCTAAGGGGTGCAGGGTTTCTCTGGAGAAGAGTAAAAATACTCTAAAACTGATCATGATCATGGTTACACAACTCTGTGAATATACCAAACGTTACTAAGTGTACACTTTACCTGACTGAATTGCTAATGTGTGAATTATATCTCAATAAACCTGTTTTTTTTTAAGACATAAACATTTTGGGAGAATTGGGAGAGGCATGGAAGAGAACCGATCTCCACTTTCCATTCAAGGAAGTCAATAGTAACAATCAAAACTGAAAAATCAAGGAATAACAGTAAAAGCAACTATGAAGGCAGTAATCACATGAGCAGCCCAAACTCTGGCAAGTGAAAGCTTCCAGGGAGTAAAAACTGGTGGGAGAAGTGGGACAAGGGAAAATCTTGTTTCATTTTCATCTATGGGAATCGTACACGTGTAACTTGGATAACATTTTTTAAAATAGCATTAAGTAGTAGTAATCATTTGGTCCGACCCTCTCACTTTGTAGATGACAAAGCTGAGATACTGGAAGTAATACACAGAAATAGAAATGCTTAGCTGCATAGCTCAGATGAGACCCCAGCTCCCAGTTCCTAGCTGATCACCTCCTACCACCCCTTCTGAAGGAAGATTTAGACCACTCCTCACATAGACAGAAAATTCCTTGGGTGCGCTGGAGATGTTGCCTGAGGGGGACACCTTCTCTGAGATGTGCTCCATGGTAACAGCAGTTGGTGTGATCCTCCTGGCAAGCTTGATTAGGGCATGACCCTGGGAGCCCGGAAAGGCCCAGCACTTCCCAGGGTGGACATCCGGCTGGAAAGAAAGCACTGCGTCAATCCCTGACTTGCTTATATAAATCCACCCCTACAAGCTGGCCAGCTGTAGATCTTGCGTATGCCTATAATATGAAGGCTCTGTATGAGCTGTATCAAACAGCAAAGCTGCCAGGTTCCCACAGGTGTGCTGATGTCAATCAGAACCGTTATTCCTGCGTATGTTTTCTTTTGTTGCTCTAATTAAGACTGTAAGCTGCTAAATGCAGCTGGTTGGTATGAGTGGCGATAGCACTGGTGAAGATAGTGCTGGTGGTGGTAAGGAAGAGAGTGGTGACAGTGATGGCAGGTGATGGTGATGATGGTTAATGTGATGGCGCTGGTGGTGGTGATGGGTGATGATGAGGGTGGTGGTGGTTGGTAATGATATTGGTGGTGATAGTGGTGCTGGTGCTGGTGCTTGTGGTGATGGTAGGTGATAGTGGTGATAATAGTGATGATAACAGTGGTGATGGTGGTGGTGGGTGGTGATGATGGTGGTGGTTGGTAATGATGGTGGCGATGGTGGTGATGATGATGGTGGTGATGGTTAGTGATGGTGGTGATAGTGATAGTGGTGGTGATGATGGTGGTGATGGTGGTGATGGTAGGTGATAGTGGCGATAATAGTTGTGACAGTGGTGGTGATGGGTGATGATCATGGTGGTGGTGTTTGGTAATGATGGTGGAGATGGTGGTGATGGTGGTGGTGATGGGTGATGATGATGGTGGTGGTGGTTGGTGATGATGGTGGCGATGGTGGTGATGGTGGCTGCGATGGTGGTGATGGTGGTTGTGATGGTGGTGATGATGATGATGGTTGCTGATAATGGTGGTCCTGGTGGTGATGGTAGCTGATAGTGGTGATAAAAGTAGTGGTGGTGGTGATGTGGTGATGATGATGATGGTGATGGCTGGTGATGATGGTGATGGTGATGGTGGTGGTGCTGGTGCTGGTGGTGATGGTAGGTGATAGTGGTGATAATAGTGGTGATAACAGTGGTGATCATGGTGGTGGGTGGTGATGATGATTGTGGTGGTCGGTAATGATGGTGGCGATGGTGGTGATGGTGGTAATGATGATGGTGATGGTTGGTTGATGATGGTGATGGTGGTGGTGTTGGTGCTGGTGGTTATGGTAGGTGATAGTGGTGATAACAGTGGTGATGGTGGTGGTGGGTGGTGATGATGATGGTGGTGGTTGGTGATGATGGTGGCAACGGTGGTGATGGCGGTTGTGATGGTGGTGATGATGATGGTGATGGTTGGTGATGATGGTGATGATAGTGGTGCTGGTGCTGGTGGTGATGGTAGGTGATAGTGGTGATGGTGGTTGTGATGGTGGTGATGATGGTGGTGGTGGTTGGTGATGATGGTGGCGATAGGGGTGATGGTGGTTGTGATGGTGGTGGTGGTTGGTGATGATGGTGGTGATGGTGGTGATGGTGCTGGTGGTGATGATGATGGTGGTGATGGTGGTGGTGCTGGTGCTGGTGATGGTGGTGGTGGTAGGTGATAGTGGTGATAACAGTAGTGGTGCTGGTGGTGGTGATGGGTGATGATGATGGTGGTGGTGGTTGGTGATGATGGTGGTTGGTGATGATGGTGGTGATGGTGGTGATGATGATAATAGAGATAACAGAGATGATAAAGGTGGTGACAGTGATGCTGGGACCAGTGCTAAGGAAGAAAAATGATGTCCACCATTTTCTAGATCTAGACTGTACTCTGGACTGAGATTTATAGGTTTGCCCCTGAAGGTATTTCTAAATTAGAAATAAATTCAGGTGTGTAATTATGATTAAGAGCTCTACTGTCATTTGGTTTCAAGGGCCTTTTGAATTGAACTGAAATGTTAATGAAAATCTTACTTGGAAATTTCTGCTGTTAAAATTGGGCTTTATAAAAATGTGGTGACCTGAATAGCACAAAGCACAAGTACTTGCACTCAGGGGTCATGCACCTTCAACAAATATTTGTCAAGTGATTGAAATTTTTGCTGGAAAAGGAAGACTACAGAATCAGCTTTAAGAGAAGATATGGAATGTGTATGTCCTATTTGAGAAGTACATAGTCTAGTTCACTGACTTGAAATAAGAATCAATTAGCTAATCATAGTTTTCTGCCCATAAAATAAGAAATAATGTATTTCGATGACTATAAAAATGCAAGGAGACGGTTTCAGAACGGCGTCTCTTTCAGACATTAATATTTTCATGATAAATAATAGGAACAAGATCCTAAATATAAACGGGTTATTTTTAATCTAACTTTTACCTGGAGAATGATGTCTGGAGGCATTTCATAATTTAAGAAGCCAATCCCATGCCAGTACAGTTTTGCTTTATTACTTTTGTAACTTTCTGAGGTCCCAGCTTCAACAACAGAGGCTCCTGATATGATAAAATAATTTTCATAATTAAAAAAAGTCACACAATTCAAAACACCATTTAGATTTTAATGTTGCTGGAAAACTATTACTGGACAACTTACAAATGAGGTAAAATTCATACCAGGAAATTAGTGGTAAAAGTATGATTTTCAACTTTCATTACCACTGAAATCTTGTCACTTTGAGAAAATCATGTTTGTTCTGTGGTTTCACAAAATTTCTAGAACTGACATTATGATAAAAAAAATGAAATCTGGAGCCATTGATTTAGACATGGAACTATTAGGTGGATTGTGTTTATTACCTAAAGAAACATATGGATCCCAACATTTTAACAGCTTTTGTGATAAATAAGCCCGATTTACTCCAAAATAAAAGCAGAAAAACCAAGTGTCATAAATATACTAACAAGTTGTATTTATAATAGCCTTCCTTCAGATTCATTGAGCTTTAATTTTAATCAAAGAAATAAAAAATATACTCATCAAATATTATTCCTTCAAATTACTTCATTTTAGAAGTAAAAGGTGTTTTATACATAAGAAATAATGGAGAAGGCAATGGCACCCCACTCCAGTACTCTTGCCTGGAAAATCCCATGGGTGGAGGAGCCTGGTGGGCTGCAGTCCATGGGGTCGCTAAGAGTCAGACATGACTGAGAGACTTCACTTTCACTTTTCCCTTTCATGCATTGGAGAAGGAAATGGCAACCCACTCCAGTGTTCTTGCCTGGAGAATCCCAGGGACGGGGGAGCTTGGTGGGCTGCCATCTCTGGGGTCGCACAGAGTCGGACACGACTGAAGTGACTTAGTAGTACATAATAAAATGCAAATCACTTCCTTAAATTCCATCTGGGTATCAAAATACAGCATTAAAAAACACAAGTATGAGAGAATATCAAATCACCAGTGCCTTTTCTGAGAAGGCAGGATTTGCAATAGTGAAATTTGAGAGTGTTTATAAATTCGGGATGAAAGTCTTTGTCAACAACGTGGTTTGTAATACTGTCTCCCACCCCATGACTTGTCTTTTCATTCTTTTCCATATCTTCTTGCCAAGCAGAAGTTTTAAATTTGGATGAAGCCCAAATTATCCATTCTTTTCCTTCTGGAACTGTATGTCCAACTGTTTGAGCACCATCAACTTGCTTTTTCCCCACTGTCAAAAGTTAATTAGTGTGGGATTATTTATGGACTTTCTATTATGTTCCATTGATTTCACACTCTCATTACTGTAGCTTTATACTATTGTAGCTTAACATCAGGGAGTCCTCCAAATTTGTTCTTCTTTCAAAACTGCCTCAGCTATTTTAGAGAGAGTTCGTAGACTTCTACAAACACTTGTGCTGGGATTTTGATCGGGATTGTACTGAACCAACAAACTAGAGAGAATTGCCATCTTAAAAATATTTTATGGAGAAGGAAATGGCAACCCACTCCTGTATTCTTGCCTGGGAAATCCCATGGACAGAGAAGTCTGGCAGGCTACAGTCCAAGGGGTTGCAAAAGAATCAGATACAACTTAGGGACTAAATAACAGCAAAAAAATACACACACACACACATATATACACCAGAATATTATTTAGCCTCATAAAGGAAGGAAACCCTAAAAAATATATATATTGCAACTTTTAATCCACAAACATGGAAGATCTGTCCAGGTCTTCTGTTATTTCTTTCATCTGTGCGTTTTGTTTGTTCATTTGTCCAGTTTTTAGCACACAGATCCTATGAAAATTTTATTAAATTTATACCCAAGAATTTCATGTCTTTCACTGTCATTGTGAATAGGACTGTTTTTAAATTGTCTTTTTTCCATTTCTGATCATAAGCATTTAAAAATGAAACATATACAGTTGAACTTACTAACTTCACATATTCTAATAGAGTTTTGATGATCTCTATGTAAATCTCTACGTAAGTAATAATTATTTGGCAGAGTCTTTATGGCTATATGTGGTATTGTGTCACCTGCAAATGTGATAGTTTTACTTCTTTCCTCCCGTTTGGCTGCCTGATACTCCTTTTCTTCTCTGATTGCTATGGCTGTGATTTCCAATACGATGCTGAACAGAAGTGGTGAGAACAGGCATCCTTGTCCAGATCCCGATCTTAGAGGAAAAGCGCTCAGCTTTTCAGAGTACAATGTTAGCTGTGTGGGCTTGTCAGAGATGCCTTTATTATGTTGAGGTAGGTTCCCTCTATACATACTCTGTGTTCTTTTTAGTGATTGCTCTGGCAATATTAATACACATAACTAACTTTTCAAAGTCAATTTACAGGTAATGTCTTACCAATTTGTGTAAAATTCAAAATTGTATAAGCATCCTGCTAAGTCACTTCAGTCGTGTCCAGCTCTGTGCGACCCCATAGACGGCAGCCCACCAGGCTCCCCCATCCCTGGGATTCTCCAGGCAAGAATAGAGGTCACTTTAACCTCACCCATTGACCTTCCCTCAAGACTTGTCACATCTACATGTATTAAGACCCCATCAGGGACTTCCCTGGCAGTCCAGCGGCTAAGACTCTGCACCCCTAAGGTAGGGGGTCCAGGTTCGCAAGACACGGAGCAACTAAGCTTGTGCACCACAACTATGAGCCCACGTGCTGCAATTACCGAAGCGCATGTGCTGCAACTGTGGGAGCCTGCAAGCTAGAGCCTGTGCTCCTCAACAACAGAAGCCCGCGGAATAAGCCCGTGCGCCGCAACAGAGGGTAGTCCGCGTCCACCGCAGCTGGAGAAAACGGCACAGCAACAGACCCAGTGCAGACCAAAATTAAAAAAAAAATTTTTTTTTTTCAAAAGGACATTACATACAGTTGAGACACTATCACTTACTTATCACTGACGGTGCATTGAGACTAGTCATTAGCAGTCATTTTTGTATGTAGAAGACAAAATGCAATGAAGTTTGTGATGCTTATGCAAACTTGCTGTGGCAGGCAGGCTTTCTCTGTGGTCCTCTTCACAGACGCTAGTGAACGGAGATCGTTCCGAAGTCCTGACTTTTTACACGGAGCTTAACGTTTCTTTACTCACCTGCTGACTTAAGGGCATAATCAGCCATCTGGACTTGGTCTTCTCTCAGCTTTTTCAGTATGTAATTCACCAAGTTGGACATTTCCTGTACAAATTATAAAAAGAGTTTCCTGTTAACAATTTCCATCAACTTCTTGAGTCCTGACAATTTACTATATTGATTCGCACCTACGTTTGCTAATCGGCCAAACACACACAGGTTCTTCCTCTCGCCTCCGCAGATCAGTGGGATCCGTGTTTCACAGGCAGCTGAGGTGTCAGGGAGCTGAGAGGTGCTGGGCCCCTCGCCAAGGTCGTGGAGGAAGGCTGCATGTCAGTCCCCTGAGAAGCACCCCAAAATGCTCGCACAGTGGAACAGCCCAGTGAGGTTGTGTGTGCGACCTGCTGGGCCACGCTTTCACTGTCCTGCTTAGCAGTGAAGACTGAGCGTTCTGTAGGTGTTTGGGAATCGAGGCAGTTTACACAGAGCACGCGATTGCTTGTGTTAGAAATTATTCACCTCTTAAATCAATATTGGGTTATAAGGATGTTCTGAGTCTAAGAAACCAAGCATCCTGAGAGAATGTAATGGTCTGAGTTCTAAATGACAAAGCACTTTGTCCCAGGGCCGTGAGGATGGGGGCTTGGAGGCAGTGGTGGTCAGGGTCAACAGAATGTGTGCTTCAAAAAACAGAATCTCAGGAAAAAGAAACGAAGCCAGTGCTCACAGAAGGAGAAGAAGTGAAACCAAGCTCTTGGTCTTCATCATCATGTTGCCTGATCTGGTGTTCATTTGGTCAGATACACTAGCGTTAGGTCCTTGAATAAAAATATTTTACTATTTAAGTATTTGTGTATAAACGTTCAGAGACTGCCATTTGTGAATGAGCAGTCTTTTTTTTTTTTTTTTTTTTTTTTACTGCAAAATAAAACAGTCAGTTACTCGTTTGGATGGAAAGTNGTGGGGTGGGGGTGGGGCAGCTGCCTTTCACCAGCTCAAGGATGCAAGATTTTACTTCCCAAGAATCGGCTCTGCTACTTGTACAGTTCGAAAGTTACTGGTAGAGAGAATAAGAAAATGTCAAACAAATGGGTATTTCTTTATGTTGAAAAAATGTAAGTACTGTTAATACTTATTGTGTGTGTGTGTGTGTGTGTGTGTGTGTTTAGTCACTAAGTTGTGCCTGACTCTTTCTGACCATGGACTGTAGCCCGCCAGGCTCTTCTGTCCATGGGAGTTTCCAGGCAAGACAACTAGAGTGGGTTGTCCTTTCCTCCTCCAGGGGATCTTCTCCATCCAGGGACTGAACTCGTGTCTCCTGCATTAGCAGGCAGATTCTTTACCGCTGGCCTTCCCTTTACCAGGGAAGCCACTTCTTTCCCCCCAGTTTATGAAATGGACTTCCCTCATGGCTCAGTGGTAAAGAATCTGCCTGCCAATGCAGGGGATGCAGGTTCAATCCTTAGGTCAGGAAGATCCCCTGGAGAAGGAAGAGACAATTCGTTCTAGCATTTTTGCCTGGGAAATCCCATGGACAGAGGAGCCTGGTAGGCTACAGTCCATGGGGTTGCAAAGAGTCAGACATGACTTAGTGACTAAAAACAACAAACGAAAAAACAAAAACTTATGAATCAATCTATGTTCTCAATTTGGAAAATGCAAAACTGCTGAAGAAATAGAAACTGTTAATAGTTTTTGTAAAAGTTTTTATCCCATGCAAAAAAGTTGTATTTAATAACAAAATAATTTTGTGTCCCACTACACTTCTCAAATAACCAAATATATTTTAAAATTATTTTAATGGCTTCATAATTAAACCCTGGTCTATTCTTCTATTTTTATCCCATTAAAAAAAATAATACTGAAAGTACCTCCCAGTGTATGTTCCCTTCAAGAAGGATCCACGGAAGTAGAAATTAGTTTTATAATTTTACAAAAGCATTTCAGTGTTTGGTCACATGCCAGAAAGTCACACACACGAGAACATCTCACTCACTTTAAAAGTTCCAGTTGCTCTTTTGGCATTCGAAGCCTGGCCTGAAAAATAAAACAGAGCAAAGCCAGATCATTCCAAATCCTGCCTACTCAGGTGGAGTTATTTTTCCTATTTGTGGAGGGGAAGGAAATCAAGGACCACCCTGGACAGACACCCCTGGCCAGTAGGACCCACAGTCTCTAAGACACCTGCATCTTCCTGCAAAGAGTGATATTTAGGAGACGCAGAGACATCCAGCCCCGAGGCTTGACCCTGTAAACAGTGAGGAGCATCCCCTTTCTACACGAGGAAGCTGACTGCTGGCTTCCATTAGCCATGACATCAGGAGGATCACAGTCGCTTTATCTAACGCCGACAGGGTGTCTCAGAAGGACCATCTTGTGTTTGAACAGGTGGTGCCCCAGCCAGGCTGACGATGCTTCTGATGTGGAGGATGTGCACGGCCTCGGTGGAGGCGGTCCACACAGGCACTCAGGCTGCCGGGCCCCGACCCCATTCCCCCACCAGCTCCTCTGCGTGGGAGGCGCCGCATGCCCCTTGGGTTGCTGGATCCCCCAGAAATGGCTGAAAAGCTAGCAGTGAACTCTCTCACGGGCCTGAAGGCCGAAAGTCCAAGGGCAGGCTGTGGCCAGGGCTGTACTTTGCTCTGAGGCTCCAGAGAGAGTCTGTTCCTTGCTTCCTCCACCTTCTGGCGCCCGGGCTTCCTGGCTGGGGCGGCCCCACCCAGGCCTCTGCCTCGTCCCCACAGGCCCTTCGCCCCGGGTGCTTCTCCTCTGTGTCTCTCATGAGGACCCGTCTCAGTGCGCTCGAGAGACCGTCTGGGAGGTGCAGGACGACTTCATCTCAGGACCCCCAATTGCATCTGCAGACTCCTTCTCCAGGTAAAGGTCGCGTGGGCAGTTCCGGGGGCTGGGCCATGGCGTGGCTCCTCGGGGTCGCTTTCACCGCAGGAGCCATCCACGTGCTCTCTGACAAACGAGGCCCGTCCTCCCAGCCGACAAGTGTGCTTCCGTGGTTCAAGGACTCTGGCTTCCCACCCGTTTGCTGTCAAAACGGTTCAAGGCAGGAGGGACATCTTATCCACCACTGCACACTGCACAGAAAACAATTACCTTGCTTTTTTTTCCCTGCTGAGCATTTTAATTTCATTTTAAAAATTTCTATTGGAGTATCATTGCTTCATGACGTGTTAGTTTCTGCTGTACAGCAAAGTGGATCAGCTACCTGTATACACGCCTCTCCTCCTTTTTGGGTTTCCTTCCCATTTAGAGCACTGAGTAGACTTTCCTGTTCTATACAGTAGGTTCTTACTAGCGAGCAATTTAACTTATTACAGACCCTCCTCAATATTTTTCTTTGTACAGAGATGTGGAGTTGGGAGCTGATTTTTGTTAGAAATTCTTACTTCCAGTGTTTCAGTTGCTGTTTGAATAGGTTTCCTCTCACTAGGGGCTGCTGCTGCTGCTGCTGCTAAGTCGCTTCAGTCGTGTCTGACTCTGTGCAACCCCATAGATGGCAGCCTACCAGGCTCCCCCGTCCCTGGGATTCTCCAGGCAAGAACACTGGAGTGGGGTGCCATTTCCTTCTCCAATGCATGAAAGTGAAAAGTGAAAGTGAAGTCACTAGGGGCAGTGTTTTGCATTTCTGTTACTTTTTTCTGTTTTACCCTTAAAAAGAACATATAGAAAGTATGTCTTCACTAATTTGCTGATAAATAAATCCTTTACCGACTAAGGACCGTCTAGTCAAGAATATGGTTTTTCCTGTTGTCATATATGGATGTGAGAGTTGGACTGTGAAGAAGGCTGAGTGTCAAATAATTGATGCTTTTGAACTATGGTGTTGGAGAAGACTCTTGAGAGTCCCTTGGACTGCAAGGAGATCCAACCAGTCCATTCTGAAGGAGATCAACCCTGGGATTTCTTTGGAAGGAATGATGCTAAAGCTGAAGCTCCAGTACTTTGGCCACCTGATGTGAAGAGTTGACTCATTGGAAAAGAGTCTGATGCTGGGAGGGATTGGGGGCAGGAGGAGAAGGGGACGACTGAGGATGAGATGGCTGGATGGCATCACTGACTCGGACGTGAGTCTGAGTGAACTCCGGGAGTTGGTGATGGACAGGGAGGCCTGGCGTGCTGCGATTCATGGGGTCGCAAGGAGTCGGACACAACTGAGCGACTGACCTGAACTGAACTGACTTGACAGCTTAACAGTTTCCTAATTTTTAAAAGCATTTGCCTCATTCCCAAAAGGACTTCAGGTGGCTTCCACTTTAGGAACAAACAGAATAAAAAGTCATTGAACAAAAGAGTGAGGCAATGAAAGTGAATAGAAAACAAGGACTGGAAAAGGACGAAAACATGTAAAAGGTGGCTGTGACGTCAATTGCTGGCCCTACATTTGTTCCTAACATGGTAACGACGGAATTGGGTGTGGGTGGGAGAGAATGGGGAGGACAAGAGTTGATAGCGGTCCACAGAAAAAAGAAAACCTCAACGCTGTGGCAGAGGCTGCTTTGCATATGGCTGGTAATCCATCCCTTCCATGAGGCTCCTGTGATAAGAACGTGCTGGGTCTCCTAAGAACTTTCCCAGGGCTTCCTTCCTGGCAGGTGGGCAGAGCCCCAGGGAAGGTTAGGACAGCCGTCCAAAGCCTTCATTAAGACTTTGCAGCAACTCCAACAAAGCACCTGCTGCCCAACCCTAAACACGCCCACTAAAGGAGGACCAGTGGGCATCTGCAGTCAGTTGAATGGGTGTAGAATTGGCAGCCTCCTGAGAAATAACAGGATGAAGGAGAGAACGCAAAGAAACAGCTGTGGGCAGGCCCACAGCCTTGCTGCTTCTTCTTGTTTCATTGTTTTACCCTTAAAAATATGGAAGACTTATCAATTAAAAATAAATAAATATTTTTTAAAATATGGAAGCTTTCATGGATCTGCAAGACATCCTTGTATGGGGGCTGTGCTGATCTCTGCATTGTTCCAGTTTTTGTATATGAGCTGCCAAGGTGAGCGCGGTTTTGTTTTTTTTCAGGTAAGGTTGACTGAGATCCAAAACTTTATGTCTTAGAATGTGGCTCCAATACTTCGAGCTGGGACAGATTGGATGCAAGAGCTCACAAATGCCTCACATGGCCAGTACTTTTCTTCTCTCTTTTTTTAAACAAAAGTGTCACAAGTTAGGGCTTCCCAGGTGGCACTAGTGGTAAAGAATCCACTACCTAGTGAATCCACTTACCAATGCAGATGACAGAAGAGACGCGGATTGGATCCCTGGATCGGGAAGATCCCCTGGAGGAGGACATGGCAACCCAGTCTAATATTCTTCCCTGGACAATCCCATGGACAGAGAAGCCTGGCAGGCTACAGTCCTTACGTCGCAGAGTCAGACAGGACTGAACAACTTAGCATGCATGCAAGTCATCTAATTTTAAACCCTGTAACTTCCAGGTGAATTCTGGAAGCTATCAGATTGGCCAAAAGTTCGTTCAGGTTTTTTCCTGTAAAATGGCTCTGCTGCTGCTGCTGCTAAGTCGCTTCAGTCGTGTCCAACTCTGTGCGACCCCATAGACGGCAGCCCACCAGGCTCCCCCATCCCTGGGATTCTCCAGGCAAGAACACTGGAGTGGGTTGCCATTTCCTTCTCCAATGCATGGAAGTGAAAAGTGAAAGTGAAGTCGCTCAGTCGTGTCCGACTCCTAGCGACCCCATGGACTGCAGCCCACCAGGCTCCTCCGTCCATGGGATTTTCCAGGCAAGAACACTGGAGTGGGGTGAAATGGCTCTAGTAGTGCTTAGCTGTCTTTAACTTCATTTGAAACAATTTTGTTAGATTGTATTGTGACTGCTGACATATCTGTGTGCATTTTTAAAAAACGTATCAGATTGATGAATTTTTGTGTGGCCATTTTAATATTGAAGACAGAAGAAAAAAGGAACATTTTTGGTATATTATGTTTGGCATAATATGCATATACCATTTTGGGCATATTTAATATATCAAGAAAGATAAAAATGCAACTGAAACACAAACAAAGATTTGCAGAGAAGCTGCTGTGAGTGATCGAACATGTAAAAAGTGGTTTGTGAGGTTTTGTGCTGGAGATTTCTGGCTGAATGATACTCCACGTTCCGGTAGGCCAGTTGACAGGGATCAAATCGAGACCTGAAGTGAGATTACTCAATGTTACACCACATGGGAGATAGCCACCAAACTCAAAATATCTGAATCAAGAGTTGAAAATCATTTGCACCAGCCTGGTTATGTTAATCGCTTGATGTTAGGCTTCCACATAAAACCTTCTTGACCATATTTCCACCTGTGATTCTCTACTGAAACATAATGAAAATGGTCTATTTTTAAAACAAATTGTGATGAACAATGAAAAACTGAAGAGACTGTGGGGTAAGTAAAATGAACCACCACCAGCCACACCAAATGAATATGTTCTGCTCTCAGAGCAACTGAAGTTAGTACTCAATAAATAGTGTCCAGAATTAGTCAACAGAAAACACATAATCTTCCATCAGGATAATGCAAGACTTCATGTTTCTTTGATAACCAGGCAAAAACTGTTGCAGCTTGGCTGGGAAGTTCTGATTCATCTGCTCTATTCACCAAACATTGCATCTTTGGATTTCTATTTATTTCAGTCTTTATGACTTAATGGAAAAAGTTTCAATTCCCTGTAAAACTGTAAAAGGTACATGAAACAGTTCTTTGCTCAAAAAGATAAAACATTTTGGGAAGATGGAATTATGAAGTTGCCTGAAAAACAGCAAAAGATAATGGAACAAAACGATGAATATGTTTCAATAAAGTTCTTGGTGAAAATGAAAAACGTGTCTCTTATTCCTACCTGAAAAATCAAAGGAACTTTTTGGCTAACCTAATACACTGATTACAGATTGCACCTATGGTTAGATCATTAAGCTTGCTGCTTTACATAGAGTTTTAGATCTAAACCAATTAAATATTTGGAGCAAGTAATTTGCAATCATTGGTCTTAAGCCCTTCATTGTGATGGTGAGTATATGGTCACTGAGACTGTACCGTGTGTGACAGCTGAACTGTGTCCTTAGCGTAAGTAAACAGGATAGGCCAATGGCCACGTGCAGCAAAGCTGGAGTTTGTATTTCATCTCCAGAATTTATAGCTGTGTTGCTTTAGGCACACACAGAAATTCCCTTAATTGTTCTGATCCAGCATTCTGATCTATAAATAGATTCGCTCCCATTGGAGGATAAAGTGATACCTGTATTTAATGTACTTACAAATAACTTCTGGTGCATTATCCTCCCGTTCTCCATGGTGGGAGACTGGGGGGTGGGGCACATCTGACTTTCTGAAAAGCAATATTGGGACTTTCCTGGCGGTTCAGTGGTTAGGACTCCATGCTTCCACTGCAGGGGGCACGCGTTCGATCCCTTGTCAGGGAACTAAAATACTAGATGCATTGTGGCCAAATTTTTTTTTTTAAGCGGTATTGATTCATTAAGATTCACTATTAAAAGGTCACCTAAAAATTGTGAATATCCTTCCTGTATCCTTCTTTTAGTTTATCCTAAGTACAAAATCAGGAATGTGTGAAGATTCAGCAACAATGATGTTTATAATATTGAAAAGTTGAAAACAATTCGAATGTTGAGAAGTAAGTATTTGTTGAATATATTATTTATCCATAGGAATACTAGTTAGCAATCAAATGCTGTTAAAAATAATATCTAAGGATTCCCCTGGTGGCTTAGTAGCCAAGACTCCATGCTTCCAATGAGGGGGCCCTGGTTCTATATCTGGTCAGGGAACTAGATCTTGTGTGCTACAACTAAGACCCAGCACAGCCAAATAAATAAACAAATATTTTTAAAAATAATAATGTCCAAAAACAAAGGAACATCTTAAAATCTATTGTTAGTTGAATTTTTAAAAAGGCCAAGAAACAGCTTCTATTGCATGTAGCTTGGGATCTATAAAGAAGTCACATGGAAATGAGTCACAGATTCATATGGTTTCTAACAGAACTCTCTTCTGTGTGAAAAACAGGTTAACCATTGGTCATTGATCATAGTAACATGTTGACGATGTTGTTTAGTTGCTAAGTCGAGTCTGCCTGTTTTGAGACCCCAAGCCTGCCAGGTATCCTCTGTCCACGGGATTTTCCAGGTAAATTTTCCACGAGTGGGTTGCCATTTCCTTCTCCAGGGGATCTTCCCCAGCAGGGGATGGAACCTGTGTCTCCTGTATTGGAAGGCGGATTCTATACCATTGAGCCACCAGGGAGACCCAGTAAAGTGCTACCCGCGTGAAAAACAGCGGCTTTAGATGCTCAGCCTTAGAAATGTTTAAGGAGAAGGCACTGTCGAGTGTGCTGATCCACCAAAACCCTCGAAGTGGAGAGGAAGGCGGCCTTTCAAAATGACAGCACGCTCACTCATCCCTTCGTCCACTTGCACCAGTGTCTGCGCAGCCTCCGTGTTCCGGGAACGGCGTCAGGCTTGGACAAGATCTCTGCTCATTTCAACGAGCCCACGGTGAAGTAGAGGCGACATGTGATGTACGGGGACCGTCACCAGTAGGCGGCTGGCCACAGAGGTCTCCCAGGTGACATTCGAGCTGGGCTGAAATGCCAGGGAGGAGTTACCCCTGCAAAGGTTTGGGGCGTAATATCATCGGCAGGGGAGCACAGGGTTCTCTAGAAACACAGAGTAGGACGTGTGTATTTACACAGAGAGACTATTTTTAGGAACTGGCTCGTGTGATTGTGGAGGCTGGGAGTCTAAAATCCGTGGGGCAGCCCAGCGGGTCCATGACTCAGAGGAGAGCTGATATTGCAGCTCAGGTCTAAAGACATCTGGAGGTGGCATGTCTTTGTTTTTAGGAGAACTTGGTCTTTTTCTCCTAAAACCTTTGACTGATTAGACGAGGCCCACCCACCATATGGAGAATAATCTGTTTTACTCAAAGTCTACGAATTTAAATGTTAAACTTACTTTAAATATACCTTCGGAGTAACATCTAGACTAGTGTTTGACCAAACATCTGAGCACCACAGCCTAGCAAAAGTGTCCCATACAATTAGGCATCACAATACAGTTGATCTCATTTCAGCAATAATTGGAGGTCGCCGCTGTCCACGTCTCATCTGGTTTTCTGGTGATGAGCTCTCTCTGGCTCCTCCTGTGGGCCCAGGGCCTGGGCTTTGATGTGGAGACCTCGTGGTGTAGGAGTTATCTCAGGTTTCCACAAACCCACAAGGAGAGGCCCTTCCATCGGGGACCTGATTCTTACAGATCCTCAGTGAGGGCAAAATGAGCAGCATCCTTGAGCCTGTGGGTGCTTCCTGTGTAACCTGTGAACTCCCCGGGGAACGATCCTCACTGGGCTGGAAAGCTGCAAGGACCACATGAGCTCTACCATCCCCTTTAGGGGCTCCTCATGACAAGCACCCTGAGATCCAGAAGTTGCTGGATGAACTGGGAAACAGAGAATTCCAGAAGCCCCAAGGGAACTCAGGTCAAGTTTGCTGACTGGGTGAGTTCGTTGGTCTGTCCCTTCTTCCAGGAGAGCATGGTTGACTTGCTTGCGCTGGCGTCTCTTGTTACAGGCTTCGGTAGTTGTGGGGCATGGGCTTAGCTGCTCCTTGGCACGTGGGATCCTCCCAGACCAGGGATCAAACCCTCGTTCCCTGCACTGGCAGATAGATTATTAACCACCAGACCACCAGGGAAGTCTGGGGTCTCTTTCTTAATAGTACTAATCCCAGTCAGGGGGCTCCACCCTCATGACCTAACAACTTTCCAAAGGACCCACCTCCTAATACCTGGAGTTTGCTATTGTTGGTTAGCTGCTAAGTCACGTTCAACTCTTTTTTGACCCCGATGGACTATAGCCCGCCAGCTCCTCTGTCCATGAAATTCTCCAAGCAAGAATACTAGACTAGAGTGGGTTGCCACTTTCTTTTCAGGGGATCTTCCTGACCCAGAGATCGAATCCGAGTCTCCTGCATTGGCGGGCGAACTCTTTACCACTGAGCCAATAGGGAAGCCTTAATACTTGGATTAGGTTTCAACATATGAATTTTGGAGGGGACACAGCAATCAGTCTATGACATTCTAACTCTCCCCCCCCAAATTAATGTTCCTGCATGCAAAATGCATCCTTTTATCCCAACAGACCCCAAACCTTAATTCATTCCAGTATCAATTTATGTCTAAAGTTCAATGCCTCAACTAAATATCATCCAAGTCAGATATGGATGAGACCCCACGTACAATCCATCCAAAGCAACCTTCCCTCCAGCTAAGATGCTGTGAAGTCAAACAAATTGTGTACTTTCAAAATACAGTAGCGGGATCAGCATACCATAGACATTCCCATCGCAAAAGGGAGAAACTGGAAAGCAGAAAAATTTGATGAATCAGAAACATCCAATCTGTGGCAGGAGTTTCCAGGGATTGGAGACTGTGGAGAATTTTTAGGGTCTCTTAGTCATAAAACTGGAGAAGACAATGGCATCCCACTCCAGTACTCTTGGCTGGAAAATCCCATGGGCAGAGGGGCCTGGTAGGCTTCAGTCCATGGACTTTCGAAGATGTGGACATGACTGAGCGACTTCACTTTCACTTTTCACTTTCATGCATTGGAGAAGGAAATGCCCACCCACTCCGGTGTTCTTGCCTGGAGAATCCCAGGGACGGGGGAGCCTGGTGGGCTGCCGTCTATGGGGTCTCACAAAGTCAGACGTGCCTGAAGTGACTTAGCAGGAGCAGCAGCAGCAGTCATAAAACCACTTAGTAGATCTCCGGTCCCAACATTATTTCTTTTTTTAAAAAAATTATTGGAGTATAGATGATTTACAATGCTATATTAGTTTCTGGAGTACAGCAAAGTGAAGCAGTTATACATACCCACACATGCTAAGTCACTTCAGTTGAGAACCTATGGACTGTAGCCTGCCAGGCTCCTCTGTCCATGGGATTCTCCAGGCAAGAATACTGGAGTGGGTTGCCATGGCCTCCTCCAGGGGATCTTCCCGAGCCAGGGATCCAACCAGCATCTCTTACACCTCCTGCATTGGCAGGTAGATTCTTTACCACTCAGTCACTTCAGTCGCTCAGTTGTGTATGACTCTTTGCAACCCCATGGACTGCAGCATGCCAGGCTTCCCTGTCCATCAGCAACTCACAGAGCTTGTTCAAACTCGTGCCCATCAAGTTGGTGATGCCATCCAACAATCTCATCCTGTCGTCCCCTTCTCCTCCTTCCTTCAATCTTTCCCAGAATCAGGGTCTTTTCAAATGAGTCATTCTTTGCATCAGGTGGCCAAAATATTGGAGTTTTAGCTTCAGCATCAGTTCTTCCAATGAATATTGAAGACTGATTCCTTTAGGATGGACTGGTTGGATCTCCTTGCAGTCCAAGGGACTTTCAAGAGTCTTCTCCAACATCACAGTTCAAAAGCATCAATTCTTTGGTGCTCAGCTTTCTTTATAGTCCAATTCTCACATCCATACATGACTACTGGAAAAACCATAGCTTTGACTAGATGGAACTTCATTGGCAAAGCAACGTCTCTGCTTTTTAAAATGCTGTCTAGTTTGGTCATAACTTTCCTTCCAAGGAGCAAGCATCTTTTAATTTCATGGCTGCAGTCACCATCTGCAGTGATTTTGGAGCCCAGAAAAAATTAAGTCTCTCACTGTTTCCACTGTTTCCCCATCTATTTGCCATGACGAGGTGGAACCAGATGCATGATCTCAGTTTTCCAAATGTTGAGTTTTAACCTACCTTTTTCACTCTCGTCTTTCACTTTCATCAAGAGGCACCTTAGTTCTTCTTCACTTTTTGCCATAAGGGCGGTGTCATCTGCATATCTGAGGTTACTGATATTTCTCCTGGCAATCTTGATTCCAGCTTGTGCTTCCTCCAGCCCAGTGTTTCTCGTGATGTACTCTGCATATAAGTTAAATAAGCAGGGTGACAATATACAGCCTTGATGTACTTGTTCCCTGATTTGGAACCAGTCTGTTGTTCCAGTTCTAACTGTTGCTTCTTGACCTGCACACAGGTTTCTCAGGAAGCAGGTCAGGTGGTCTGGTGTTCCCATCAACTGAAGAATTTTCCAGTTTGTTGTGATCCACACCGTCAAAAGCTTTGGCATAGTCATGAAAGCAGAAGTAGATGTTTTTCTGGAACTCTCTTGCTTTTTCAATGATCACTGGTTCCTGTGCCTTGTCTTAATCCAGCTTGAACACCTATGCTAGATGTTCTATTAGATATTCACATGCAAAACCAATATAACACATGTCTAGTTGGACTGTCCTTGTAGCACATTAGATTTTAAATGAGTAACAGACAGAATGATTTAAGGAAACATCACCTGGTAATTGTAAAGCCGTGAACCGTATTCTGCAATTAGAGCATAAATTTGTCTGGATTTCTGAGGAAACTCTTTCTCTTTAAGCTTCATGTGATTTATAAATCCTGTTAAAGAAAAGATCAACCTTGATTAAAGAGTTTATCTGGAAATACTTATATTTCACATTGATGAAACAATTTATATTTTCAGGCAGCACAAGAAAAATAAAAGCTCTTTCTCTGTATCCATTTGGGCCTCCTCCCTCCCTCCTTGATGTGTGGTGTGCATGCACATTAATTAACCAGAGCTCCTCAAAGATGGGGATGAACTTTATATAAACATCAGTGTGTCATTTTGACATATGAGCCTTTGTCTCAAAAATGTATATGACTGTGCCTTCAACTTCTAACACGTGGAACAGGTCTCAGAGCTTCTGAAAGTCTGTCTTGAGGGATATAATCCTCAGTTTAGCTTGGATAAAATTCATCTTTTTTCTTCTTGATTGTTAGCTGAATTTTTGTTGACAACATATATTAATAGAAATTTCTCTAAGGAGGGAAGCTATAGCAGGTTACTTTTTTTTTGATTTTTCATTGTGTTGGGTCTCCGGTGCTGTGGGGGATTTTCTCTGGTTGAGACCGAGGGGGCTCCTCTCCAGCTGCAGTGCTCGGGCTTCTTGCCGCAATGACTCCTGTTGCTGCAGAGCGGAGGCTCTATGGTGCATGCGCCTCAGTAGTGGAGGCTTAGTTGCTCCCCAGCATGTGGGATCTTCCCGGACCAGGGATCAAACCCATGTTCCCTGCAGTGCCAGGCAGACTGTTTATCACTGGACCATCAGGGAAGTCCTATATTAGGTTCTTGAGTGACAATAATTTTCAATGGCAGCAAAAGGTGCTCAAAAAATTGTTCCTCCGCTGGAACAATCATCAGCTGGCAAAGACTAACAAAATCAACTTTATTGGAATTCCAAAATCTAATCACAAGCTTGCATCATCCAGAGGACTGAAGGAAAGGGCAGATTATTTTCGGCAAGAGAGCAGTGTGGCATTATCACTCACTTGCATACCATCTCCCAGAATGGAGGCAGTGGCCGTGTGGGTGGCAGCCAATATTTCTGGCTCAGCTTGCTTGTGCCGGGGATCTAACTCAGACCTTGTTCTTCAACTGCTCTGACTCCATGTGCTTATCTGCCTGGTGCGGCCCTGACTGTCTAGTGCAGAGGCCAATCTTTGTTTCTATCCACTCCCATGCACTAGACACATCTTCTGGGAGGGGATAATGACTACTGAAAGAATTAAAGACACAGCCTGGCCATGACCCTCTGGGCAGGGGACTGTGAATGGAGAAGGTGGCAGACAGATCCAACATCATGGGAGAGAAGGCAGAGGATGGAGGCTCATGTGGGAACAAGGGCTTGGAAAGGAAGGGAGAGTGCGGTGTGAGTGTCCAGCACTGGACGCATGCTCAGGAAAGATCCCAGAGAAGACCCCAGGCTTGCACCTTGGGTGGATCTGTGGGCTGCATGCAAACAGGAGGTGAAGATTATGACAGAGTTGTGGGTGGCCCAGTTTGGCCTTGAAATAGTGTCCCAGCTTAGAGCCAAACAACCCAGACTGGGAGAGCGGTTCTCACATCCTTGCTCTCTCTTTCCTATTCATTGATTTTAGGAAACCTGTCAGGTCACTGGTTGACCACTGTGATATCAGAAAAGTGACCATCATTAAACAAACAAATGACTACAGCCCTCAACAAGCAATAAGGCAACCTTTGGAAAAGGGGAAAAGCCAATTCCTACAGTTACTGCATTATAAAACTGAAATGTCTGGTTTACAACACAAAATTACAAAGCATACAAAGAAACAGGAAAGTACAGCTCATTAAAGGGAAAAAAATTTGACTGATATCTCTGAGGAAGCTCAAACTTTGAACTCACTGAACAAAAACTTTACAAATCAACTGTCTTAAATATGCTCAAAAACTAAAGGAAACCATAGGCAAAGAACTAAAGAAAACCAAAGAAATGAAGTATGAATGAAATGAGAATATCAATCGAAAAATTACAAAAGGAAACAAGTATAAATTCTGGAGATGTAAAGTACAATAGCTGAAATGAAAAAATTCACTAAATAGGCTCAATAGCAGATGTTAGCGGGCAAAGGTGAGTTTCAGTGAACTCAAAAATAGAACAACTGAGACTATCAAGTGTGATGAGAAAGAGAAGAACTGCAAATCCAGAGCTAGGCCTATACATCTACGGCTGATTGAATTTTTTGACAAGGGTAATAAAACCGTTCAATGAGGGAAAATATATTTTTAACAAATAATGCTGAGACAACAAGCTATCCATTTGCTAAAAAATCAATTTGGTTCATTTTTAATTCATTTGCCAAAAAATGAATGTGAAATTTAAAAGTTCATATTATATATAAAAGAATAACTCAAAATGCCTTGATTAGCTAAACATAAGAGTAAAAATCATAAAGTTCTCAGAAAAAATACGGGGGTAAGCTGTCATGACCTAGAATTTAGTAATGGATTCTTAGATACGACATCATTAAAACTGAAACCTTTTATGCAGCAAAGGACATTACTTAAAAAGTGAAAGGACAATCTATTGAATGAAGGAAAATATTATATATCTGAGAAGAGTCTAGTATCCAGGTGGGATGAGATGGGAGAATAGCATTGAAACATGTATACTATCATGTAAGAAATGAATCGCCAGTCTATGTCCGATGCAGGATGCAGGATGCTTGGGGCTGGTGCAAGGAGAGGACCCAGAGAGATGTTATGGGGTGGGAGGTGGGAGGGGATTCATGTTTGGGAACGCATGTACACTCGTGGTGAATTCATGTCAATATTTGGCAAAACCAATACA